>CM076583.1:1097052610-1097596185 GCA_034641835.2 Pinus albicaulis
AAAATTTTCTTCTGAAATCTTGGGTGACGATGGATGGAGACCTTAGTTGATCATAGGTGACATAAAAATAATTTACAAGACTATGAGGATGTGGTTCCTTAATCTGTGGTGAATTTGATGTAGGTGAACCTCGATAATTGTTTCCTTGTTGGGAAGACTCAGGAAAAGAGCGTGAGAATTGACCTACCATACAATAAAGGCCCTCCTTTTAGTGTGAAAATATGTTCATGGGCATAGATATTCTGCCAATGATAGGGGATCTCCATGGTTTAAAGTCTAGACTAGACCGTACACTGTTTTGAATAGAAGTCTCATTCGGTATATTGGACCGACTACCATTTTATTTTACTTATTATTTGATTTTTCATAAATCAAAAACACATGATAAAACCACTATCACTTTTGAAAAATACAAGTAAAGATAACTTTGTGAAATACTTGCAAATAATGCACATAAAACACTACTAGAAATCAGATGAATAACATGAATTTTCACTAAAATAATGAAAGCATAATTCTAATAAATATAAATGTAAAGAAAATAATCGTTAATTTAAAGGAAAATAGTTTACAACCAATAATTATCATTAAAGAATAAAATTTCATACAATTTGAAATAAGATTTGTGTTAGAGATAACTAAGTATTTAATTTCTTCAACACATATAAATTAAAGCACATACCATCAACCATTGCAAGAATAGTCTTATAATTCCTCATGATATATGTGTGAAATAGATGCATGGCTTCAATAACTTCTAAGGATTAAATAGAAGTGTTGAGATGCACAATTACATGAAGCACTCACTCGATCAAATAGTGTAACATGAAAGCTACTACTTGATTCTAAAGAAAATAACAATCTATCTACAATATGCTTATAAGAGAAACCAAAGTTAAAAGTCCTTATTCATTAGCCATAACGGTCTACTTATAATAAATTAGGTGACATTTCACCTGCAATGTGACTCTTGGACTACTCTCGTGACTTTTCAACTTCTATGTGACCTTTTGACGTCTGTGTGTCTTTTCATTTTCTTATCACTTTTCTAATTACAAAATTCTAACCAAAATTCTGAAAAACAAAATACATTGATGTGAAATTTTTCATCATTTGTAGCTCTAGCACTTCAATATGGAGATATTTAATAATATAGTCGTATCATGCATTTTACTCAAAAAAAATTTCCTTCCGCTTCTACAATACCTCCCAGTCATATCTTATTCTACACTCTAAATAATTTGGAAACATTGTCTTTGAGACCACTTGTAAATTGTTCCAAATCATTACCAATCTTGTATGCAACTTTATAGGCAACACAATAGATTAAAGAATAGATTCTTTGGTCACTTCTAAGTCTTCTTTAATAGTAGAATGATTTATGGCGTTTAAGGCTTCTCCTAGCACCCACTTGATTTCTTCTCTTAGATTCACTTCTTGAGTTATACCGACAGAAGGTATCTTATGTAGTCAGGTCAAGGCCTATAATCCTATATGCCACTTAAGATAGACTGATATTGTATTATTTATTTTGATTCAAAAATTTTCATGTGTTTGCACAAGAATTTTCACTTCCAATCTATCTATCTTAGCTTCCACCCTACCCTTTTGTTGATGCCTGGAAATGTCTTGGCTCAACCGGTGAAAAAATTTCCCAGTCAGAGTCCCAATTAGACTCTTTTTCATTTTAATGGAGATCCTGACTTGTTTGCAAGTGCTTCTAGCTACCCATGTCCTATAACTAGCCTATATTAATGTAGTCCAATATACCTAAATAAATATATACAATAGGCACAAATGATAGTTAGTTTTTTTAAGAGTGATGATGTTTATGATTAAAAAAATGAAGATGAGAGAATCATCCATAAGATATAACTTTATAAAATATGACCTCTTAAACATGAATGAAACCAAGGCGCAGTCAAGCTTCTATGAGGTTTTCTCCTGCGCAAGGAGTCTTGTAAAATAAATGAAACTATGCAAATGAACATAAAAGGAAATCTAACTTGACTAAGAACATGATAGCTTCGTCCTGAGTCAATAGACAAAAATATATATATTTGATCTCATGATGAAGATTCCCTTACCACTCCCAAAATAATTTAAATATCTGCAAGGGTCTTTAGGAAAAATCAAAATAAAGTGATCATGCTAGAAAATCTGTCATGATAACTCAATTCACATACCTAATATATATTATAAAATGAGTTCATTATGATGTTAACATAAGCTCGAAGAATTGTCTTGTCAACTTGATGCAAGATGATATGAGAATAATTGATAACGATAAATAACCAATTATCGGTCCTTATCAACAAATCTCATGAGCTCATTTCTGACCTTGCAAATTTAGAAGAAAAATTAAGGAATTAACTTATATTGTAAAAATTAAAAATGCTCATTAGAACTTATGAATGTAATAGTAACAAGATCAAAATATATTTTAATATTGTATTTCAACATCATTCACAAGATGCACATCTAATAAAGCAAGAATACTATGTAAATAATAATATATATTATATATAATATTCATATTATAATATATATATATATATATATATATATATATGAAAGACATGATATTCATATGAAATAGCCTCTAATTAAAACAGTTAATAACTTGATGGAATTTGTGTTAATTAAACATCAATGTTCATTACAAAGAACACAAACTCATGCATTCAGATCACAACAACCCATGTTACCACTACCAGATCTTTCTTCCTCAAAATGTTGTTCTCCTCCAAAGGCTATGCTGATAATCATCAGCAAAATGTGAATGCATTCTTAAAATTATGCTACTTGTGTTATAATTTCACAACAAAAGTGGTGCATCCTCTCTACCCAATAAATCTTAGTGTGTTCTCCAGCAACCTATGTTTTTGTTCAAGGAACCAAAGCTCCCTTCAAATAAAACACTGTGCCAATTCTCCTTATGTCAACCACCCCACCCACATTTTATTTGAGATCCTCTTTCACTACATTATTGTGAACTTGCTTCTCCAAAAGATTCTCTACAACAAACAACCAATTCTGGAATTTTCCATAAGAACCTAAAATGGAAAATTTTAATTATGTTTGGCTCAGTAATCGCCTCCATGCTTTCTATTGAACCAAAACCATAGCCAATTTCGATTCCTTTTGCACACATGATAAAATCCAAATGTTAAAATGCCAAAATTTGTTTGAGCTCCACGTGATCCTGCAATCATGAAGAAAACATATGTAAACACCTCATTAAAAAGTAATCTGATTTCATAACTGAAGATAGCGCAATTAATAAAAAAAAAAACTTGGTGGAGCATGTCCACTCATCGCACAACACATTCATAAGACTGTTGAAGAATTTAATGATAAATTTCACTACAAGCTGTGTTAAAAAATGCGAGTTTTTTTTACTTGGCCATCGAAGTATTTGTTTGTATGACTTAATAGGGGAAAGTTTCTAAGTTTGTTGGACTAAGATGCCTCATATAACATGAATATTAAATCACATTGACTTGTCATTTTGTTATAATAGTTTGAACATTATTTGTTTCTCCTTTTGATGAATATTTTTACATGAAACAAATTTGAATAATATACAATGGTGTATAGTATGACTGAATTAATTTTAGTTGTTCAATTTACATGCCATATTAACATAATATATATATATATATATATATATATATTACTATGTATATATTATAATAATGCTCAATATGAAATTCCATAAAGGAATTATGATAAGCCAACATTTAAATGAATCAAAGGGAGATCAATCATTAAGCCATTATTCCGAGGACGACGAAACTAATGAAAAAAAATCAAATTTTAATTTGGAAGATGAATTCAACCAATGGAAGTATTATTGAATAAATAATTGTCTAAGAAAAGAAAATGTTCCTAGATTTTAGGTTTAAAACAAAGCATCGCGGTCATTGATTATCATGAATAATGTAACCAAAAATGATAATATGGTGAAGATGTTATGAAACGAGCTCCAGAAATAGAAGAAAAGAGAGATCAACGCCTTATAAATCAGCCACTTCGAGGGGGAAACCTCCAATACATTACACAACTGAACAAATATTAGATGATTGAAATGACCAAAACCTCCTTTCTATATATAGGAGTCCATGGGGCCACAATGTAATCCTAGCCGACCTAACAATAATAATGTAAGGGAACAATAATAACAATATGGGGGTTACAGGGGTACAACGATAACAATAAGGGGGTTACACTACCAACAATAAAGGACTATACTAGTAATATAGGGACCTGGCATGCTCCTCTCCTTCAGAAAAGTGTTGTCCTCAACGCTTGAGTAGCTCCTAGTGCTTATGTATAAAATTCTCATCCTCCCATGTAGAATCTTCAGTGGGTAAGTTCTTCCATTTGATGAGATACTTTGAAATTGAGCAACTTTGTAGTTATCGAGTTCTTGTTTCCGTGACTGCTTTAGGTTCCAATATGGTTTTTCCTTCCTCATCAAGTTCTGGAAATATTGTTTGAATTGTAATTTTTTTCCCTATAACCTTTTTTAAGCATGAAACATGGAAAATTGGATGCACTCGTGAAGAAGCAGGAAGCTCCAATATGTATGCCATAGTACCAATCTTTTGCAACACCTTGTAAGGACCATAGTACTTTGGTGATAAGTTATTTTCCGTCTTAGCTTGCTTGAGGGACATTTGGTTGTATGGTTGTAGCCGTAAAAACACCCAGTCTCCTACATCAAAACTTCTCTCACTTCGATGTTGGTCTTCCTATTGTTTCATACAATTTTGTGCCAAATTTAGGTTATCCTTTAAGAGTTGGAGAACTTCTTGTTGATGCTCGATGTGGTCTTCCACTGCTTGAACCCTATAATTTTCACTTAAAGAAGATGTGATGGATGGTGGATGATCCCCATAAAGTGCCATAAATGGGTTCATTTTTGCTATAGTATGGAAGGAAGTGGTATACCACCATTCAGCAAGAGGTAACCATTTGACCCATTGTGCTTTCTTATCAGATAAAAAACAACGAAGATATCCTTCCAAACATTTACTCGCTATCTCAGTTTGACCATCGGATTTAGGATGATAAGATGAGCTATGAGCTAGTTGAGTACCCAAACAAGAAAATAATTTTGTCCAAAAATTTCCTGTAAAAATGGGATCTTTTCCACTTACAATAATCTTCGGGTTTCCATGTAGCTTTTGAATTTTTTCCATAAGTGTAATAGCAACTGTAGTTGATTTAAATGGATTAGATAATGCACACAAGTGTGCATACTTGGTAATTCTATCAGCTACCACCATGATGATACTCTTTCCTTTGGACTTAGGTAAACCTATGATAAAATCCATTGAAATCTCCTCCCAACATTCACTTCGAATGGACAAAGGTTGTGGAAGCCCTAGGGTCTTAATTGTCTCAACTTTATTTTTCTGGCAAACCAAACATTCCGCCACAAAATTTTGAATATCCAATTTAAGGCCATCCCAAAAAAATTATTTCTTCACCCTACGGTAAGTTTTTAAAAATCCTGAGTGTCCTCCTAAAGGAGAATTTTGCAATTCCAAAAGAATCTATTGTTTTAGTTGGGAATTCTTGAAAATATATAAAAGATATTTGTACCATAAGGAATCTTTTTTCCAACTAAATGTATTAGATGTTCTAGGATATTGCTGTAAATTTTGAATGAGTGTCCGCACTTCTTCGTCCTTATTCCATTCATCGCTTGCTTCGGTTATCAAATCTGGTTGGATAATAGAAATGGAAGACATCAATGCTTCCACCTCTTCATCCTTTATTGAGAGTGCATCTGCAACAACATTTAGCTTCCCTTTTATGTAGATGATTTCAAAGTCATAACCAAACATCTTTGTTACCCATTTTTTCTACTCTTCTGAATATAGTCTTTTTTCCAAAAAGTGTTTAAGACTATCATGATTAGTTTTTACCTTAAGGTGTCTTCCCATTAGGTAAGGTCACCATTTCTTTAGTGCATGTATTATTACCAACAAATCCTTCTCATAAATAGCCTTTTGTAAATAATTTAATTTGATTGGACGAATTTCAAAAGCAGTGGGTCTTCCTTCTTGAAATAAAACAGCACCAATTCCATTTCCCGAGTCATCACATTCCACAATAAAGGTTTTTGTGAAGTCTGGCATAGCTAATACTGGTGCTAGGCACATTGCCCCTTTAAGATGTTCAAAGGCATTAGTTGCTTTAGGAGTCCATGAAAATGCATCTTTGTTCAATAATTTTGTTAGAGGTGTTACTGTTCTCCCATAATTCTTAGCAAACTTGTGATAAGACCCTGTTAACCAGAGAAATCCGCGCAACTGCTTTATGGTTGTGGGGAATTTCCATTCCTTAATGGCTTAAATTTTGTTAGGGTCTACTTTAACACACTCGTGAGATATAATATGACCCAGATATTCCACCTCTTGTACTTCACAGAAACATTTCGATATTTTTGCATATAATTGTTTCTCCTCCAATAGTTTGAGCACCCTGTCAACATGTCGAACATGATCCTTCCAAGACCTATTGTATATTATTATATCATCCAAAAATACTGGCACAAATTTTCTAAGGAAGGGCTTGGAAATGGAATTCATCAACCCTTGAGATGTAGAAGGTGCATTGGTAAGGCCAAAAGGCATGACCAAAAATTCATAATGACCCGCATGAGTTTGAAATGTTGTTTTCGGAATATCTTCAGTCTTCATTCTAATTTGATGATATCCTAAACAAAGGTCCAACTTAGTAAAATAAATTGCTCCATGTAATTCATCCAATAATTCATCAATCACAGGAATGGGAAATTTATCTTTAATAGTGAGCTTATTGAGCTCCCTATAATCCGACACATGCACCATGATCCATCCTTCTTGTGCACCAATAATACTGGAGCAGAGAAAGAATTTTGACTAGGCTGAATTATACCAGCCTCTAACATTTTTGCAATCATACGTTCAATTTCGCTCTTTTGGACATAAGGATATGTGTAAGGCCTGATGTTTGGAGGAACACTTCCTGGAATCAAATGAATAGCATGATCATGATCAAGAATACGTGGGAGTCCTTTTGGAGTTTCAAAAACCTTTGAATGATTGTACAAGTCTTTTTGGAGATCTGGAGAAATAGATGATTTTGATGTTGGAACTTCTAGTGACCATAATTGTGCAATTACGCCTCGTTATTCTTTCTTCATAAGCTTGGTCATGACATTAGAGCTTATTATCTTTCTTGGCTTCCCTACGATACCCTCTAATTCGATTTCCTTTCCTTCCGAAAAATTTTTCAAGAAAAGTGCTTGAAAATTAAAAGTTATCATCCCAAAAGATTGTAACCATTGTACTCCTAGTACAACATCAACACCTTCCATTGGAATGGAAAGCATTGGAATATTCAATACATATTCCCCCATGGCTAGCATGATATTATGGCATTTTCCAAAGAAATTTATAGTTCCTCCATTTGGAACCATCACTTGACATTCTGGTGCTGGGTATAGGAAACAATTCATTTCCTTGGCTACCTTACAATGAATAAAATTATGGGTACTACCCGAATCAATCAACACTATTACATTTTTCTTCTTGATATGTCCTTCTATCTTGAGAGTTTTAGGAGTGGTAATTCCTGCCAGTTCATTACACGGTATGGTCAGACTCATTTCTTCTTCTTCTAGGGTTGGTTCCTGGTGTATATCCTCTTCTTTTGAAGTTTCTTGTTCATTTTCTTCTTCCTCTTCACAATCTATGTAAAATAATTTCTTATGAGCACACTTATGACCTTTAGTGTATTTTCTATCACAACTGTAACAAAGCCCTTTTCTCTTTTTTCTTCAAATTTTTGTGGTGTCACACTTGTAGGTTGTGGAATTCTAGTAGTAGCAACACTTCCATCTTTATAGATGTGAATGGTAGGCTTCCTTGTCGCCATAATTTTACATTCAATTTTTCTTTCCAACCTGAATTCCTTCTCCAATGAATCAGGTTCCCAAACGTGCACTTCATGTTGGATGTTATCCTTTAAAGTCCCTATGAAGACATCAATCATGTGTTCCTCTGGAATATCAATTACCCTTATATTCAATTTTTAGAAGTCCTCAATGTGCTCCCCCACTGAACTCTTTTGTTTGATATTTATCAATTGGCGAAAGAAGGTGTTGCTCTTTGTATCCTCATAATGTACTATCATTTCCTCCGTAAAAATTGAGCAAGTGACATTTTTTTTCCGAGAGAAAATCCATCGATACCATAAAAATGTATTTTGTTCTAAATGTAAAGTTGAAATGTGTACATTTTGTGTGTTTTACACATTATTGAGATCAAAATATTACTCCATTTGTACTATCCATGTTACGGGATCCTTTCCATCAAACTTCCTCATATCCATCTTTGGAGTATGGTGGTTCTTCCATCCAACATTAGAGTTTATGAAATCACGATTAACATTTATTTTGTTCTCAACATGAGTTTACTCTACTATCTTTTCACCATTAGGAAAAATTTCTTGTATTAAATTTGTCAAACCTTCAATATCTTCTTTTAGATTATTCTTCATGCTTTCCATGTTGTCTTTCATTTTTTCTTCCATGTCATCCATCTTAGCTTCCATGTCTTTATTCAAACCATCCATATGCGCTTCCACGCCTTTCTTCAAAACTTCCATTTCATTTTTTGTTGGTCTTTGCGAGAGAGAAATTTGGTGCACTTGCTTTTGTATTTTTGATAGATCATGTTGCAATTCTTCATCTTCATGAGTCATAGTAGAGTACCCTGAGGGCTTAATGGCAGTTGAATTCTTTTTAGGAGTCATTTTAAAACCAAATACTAATATCTATGCTCAATAGGCCTTTCGAATCACTTAAAACTGATCTTTCAAACAAGACGTATGCAATTTGAAAAAACAAATACACACATTTTTCTTGATTTTGAGGAGCTCAATATTGAAATTGAATTATCTCTACGATTTTCAATATTAAATATCTGAAATTTGGCTCTGAAGTAGCCCTCTAAATATTCTTTCGAGTGCCACAGGTCTGACCGGATTTGGATTCTTGAAGACAACGTTATGCCCAATCTCCTATGATGACCTAATTATGGACTAGTTCAGTAGAGCGAACTTGCATGACTTGCAACGTGTCATTGTTTCCTCCTTCGAATCTACAATTGATAGAGAATAAACTAAAGTCTGTGTGCTTGTGGCCAATTTTTATAGAATTCCAATCCAATGCTTAGAGAGAGAGTTATGACGATTTTCCCATGGTCACCTCTTTGAGATGAAATTTGGGAGCTTCAAAAATCCCTAACTTCCATAGACCCTATCTCCAAAAATATTATGAATCAAGCTCTAAAATTTTTCCATGATGTTCCTTTGGATTGTGGCTTCGCTCTGCCAAAATGTCAACTTTCGAATGCTCGTAGAAAAATAGTTATAGATAGAATGCCACGATGACCTGTTTAGGTTAAATTCAGGAGCCTGCAAAAATCCCTAACTTGCATAGATCATATCTCCGAAAATATTGTGAACGAAGATCTGAAAATTTTCCACGATTGTCCTCAGGATTTCGGCTTCGCTCTGTAAAAATTTCAGATTTTTAACCTTTGTAGAAAAATGTTATAGCGAAAATTCCACGATGACCTGTTTGTAGCAGCGAAACCCTAGAATCCAAAGCTCTGATACCAAATGTTATGAAACCAGCTCCAAAAATAGAAGAAAAGAGAGATCAATGCCTTATAAATCAGCCACTTAGAGGGGGAAACCTCCAATACATTACATAAATGAACAAATCTTCGATGATTGAAATGACCAGAACCTCCTTTCTATATATAGGAGTCCATGGGGCCACAATGTAATCCTAGCCGACCTAACAATAACAATGTAATGGCACAATAATAACAATATGGGGGTTACAGGGTAACAACAATAACAATAAGGGGTTTACACTAGCAATAATAAGGGACTATACTAGTAATATAGGGACCTAACAAAAGCCACTTGAGGTGCGAATGAAATTTTATCGAGTAAACCAAATGCAAAATATTAAGCGATGTGGAAAAATGAGACCAATGATCCAAGATTCGATGTGAGGGGAGGAGTAACAATGTGAAGTGACCAAAATTTCGTCATGTAATAAAAGGGGAAACGTGGAAAAAATCACTTAATGCAAACATTCTCAAGACCAAAAGACAATTTAAATAAATTTAGAATCAAATTATATGAAGGGTCCCCAAAAATATGGGGGTGTTGTAGCTACAAAAGCTGGCGAAACATAGGAGAGAAAGAGTTATATCTCATTAGGATTAGGCAGAATTTGTCCCAAAATATTTGTATGTTATATCATATGTAGGGTCTGACATAAGCCTAGAAGAAAGCAGAGTGAGCACAAAATGATCAGATTACTTGAACTCCATGTTCCAAAATAATGAATCCAAAGAAAAGGGATATTATTTGCATAAAAAATAACTGTACTAATGAATAGTGAAAATACCTAGGAAATCACTTGAAGATTAACAAACATATGTTATAATTTTATCCCTTTACATGACATTGCTTCGCTGCTAGCAAGCCTAGACAATACCCCAAAAATTATCATGGTACCATACAAGTATTGCCTTGTTGTCAACAAGCATTCATATCCCTTATGGGTTTACTTGTACTTCCCACTCAAATTTATTTTGACCACCCTTTTGATAATAATTTATAGAATTTCTTTTAATTTTTTCATGTTTTGCAATTGGGTGAACAAAGCGGGGTGATAAATAATGATATTTGTTGAGAGACAGATGGGAAGTTATTTAGGATTTGCCTCACTAGACCTATTCGCATCTACACAATCAGAGTGTTTTATAGATGTGTAGGGAAATGGGAGGGATTAAAAATTTATAATGACGAAAATTTGTTCATCTATTAAAATGGACTTAAAATATTTGAACCAATTCGCTATGTTACTCGTTATGAATGATTAAGATGTGAGAAATAGGAGAATTATATCTAGTTATAATAGAGAGTGAGGATTTACCATGTACGGACCAACCAATGTTTCCTTTGAAATGATGTTCTTCCATATAACAAATTGAAACACAAAACATAAAAGGAAATGCACACTAGAAAATTAAAAAAAAAATGGAAAGGAAACTATGGAGAAGAAAAATCAAATGGTTAAGCTAAAAATCGAAAAAAAACAATATAAAGCAACACAAACATCTCAAAATCATGTTCAGATAGTTTGAGATGGTAATACATGTACCTTGTCACGTAGTGATGAATAAAGCTTTCTAAAATGTTAACTATGGAATAATCATGTTTCTAAAATTTTATGATGTTATCACCAAGGAATTAATCTTTAATCAAAATAAGTTGTTAAAAAGAAAACTAAATATCAAGCTTAAAATGAAATAGAAATAATTATGATAATGATTATTAAATTCATAATTCACCATGATTACCTTATTCAAAAACCTAGAATTAAAGAAACTTAAACTAAGTATAATCCTACTATATACACTATAGGAATTTGCATTGGAAAAATAGTCAAGTATATGTATATTTCGAATGCAGCCATCTCATCAACTTTGTCCCTACAATCAAATATATAATATGCATTAGTAAAGGTTGTAGAACAGAAGTATAAGAAACAAAAACACAACTATGCACTTCTAGCCTTAAGAAGTTAAAAGAAAACAAATTACGTATATCAACATTCGCTTGAAACTATTTGTCTAAGAAAACTTCAAAAGGATCATAGAAATAAGGATGAATACTTGATACCTCTTGGAGATCATTCCAAGGAGAAGAAAGAAACATGCTTAAGTCAGATGAAATACCTTTAGATTTTGAAGCCTATTAAAATATGTTAGTAGTATATACACGATGATATAATATATTGTTATCAAAATCAGAAGGAGAACTAGAAGACCTAACACTAGGAAGGCAAGGCAAAAATATTTTATTGTGAAAAGACTCCATAGGATTATGAATATTAAGATCATGGGACGCGTGAATATCAAGTACATCGAAAGATACAATGTTGTGTTTATCCACAGGTGAAAGTGAAATAGTGGAAAATGAATATATCAACATATTTAAATCGATATCTCTTTATGATGAAAGTATATCTCATCATCGAAATATTTGTCATAAATGAACTCCCCTTCCTGAAATTGATCTCATTGATCTCATTGAGAAAACTAAACAAGAGGAGAGAAAGGTTCTTGAAAATCATCAAGGACCGATAAAGAATCCTTCTCACAAGAAATGTGTTCCTCAAAGAAACGTGAATCTGTTGAAGGCAGGTTTTTGTCTGAAAGGTATATGATATCATTGTGATATGTACTCTAACCGGTGAAGAGGTCTAGGTATAATAAATAATGAACTCCATAGTATATCATATTACTCACATCCATATGATTTTCCTCGTCATAGATATGTTGATCACTGTGGATTGAAGATAGATATTTTGTTAGCATTGCGTCTAGCTCCAGGGAAATATTATTACATTGTTCATTTTTCAGTTCTTTAGGTGTAATAGTTCCCAATGAGATTGAATGATATTGGTTATAATGTTTTATAGGATTAAGAAAAATATCAAGAACATCTTGTTCTTTTGTGTGTGGTGTTTTATAATTAATGGAGGAAGAAATAAGGAACTAGAAACACTGTAATAAATCTACTTCAGAAGCGGTATCCTTGAGGGGAAATTTAAAAAAATTAGATCTATATCTATCATAAAATTCATCCATTGATTCATTCTCCTAAATTGTAAGAGTTTGTATGTCAAAATACAACTTGTCATATTCATAAAACTGATGTGCTGAAAGGAAATTTTCAACGAAATGTTTTGAATAATGTATATATTGGTCAGGAAGAATAGTATACCATCCTTTAATCCGACCTTTGAACATGAAAGTGAATAACCTGCATAGATCATTATCATTAGTGATGTTTAAATAATTACACTTGACTAAAAATTGTGAAACATGATCTACAACAGAATTTCCACTCCCACCGTCTAATCAAGAACATGCTAGGTTTCTTGAGAAAGTTTTTGGTAGGTTCAGGTGTGCTAAATTTATGACCCAAAGGATGATTCATGATTAACAAGATAAAATTTCACACAGATAGAAAATATGTGGCCCTCCTTCCAGCGCAAAAAGTGTTGATGCCTGGAAATTTCCTAGCTCAACCTGTGAGAAAAATGCCCACTCATAGTCCTGATTAGAGTCTTTTTGTTCTAATGGAAATCCTCACTAGTTTGAATCAATTTACAGTTACCCATGTCCTAGAAGTAGCCTATATTAACCTATTAAAGGCTACCTAAACAAATATATATCATATGCACAAGAATGATCTTTAGTTTGTTTAAGAGTGATGATGTTTATGATTTACAAAATGTAGATTAGAGAATCATCTGTAAGATATAACTTTAGAAAGATGACCTCTTAAACATGAATGAAACCAGGGCTCAGTCAAGACGCTATGAGGTTTTCTCCTTCGCAAGGAATATTGAAAAATAAATGCAACTATGCAAACGAACATAAAAGGAAATCTATCTTGACTAAGCACAATATAGCCTCATCCTTAATGAAGGCCAAAAATATTCTAATTGGAAGGAGAACTGTATGTGATCTGAGGATGAAGACTTCCTTGCCAATCCCAAAATAATTTGAAGATATGCAAGGGAATTTAGTAAAAATGTAAATAAAGTGATCGTGCTAGAAAAAATATCAAGATAACTCTATTCACATAGGTAAGATAAATTATAAAAAAAGTTCATTACAATTTTAACATCAGATGAGATTATGATCTTCTCATGATATCATAAGAATTGATAACGATAAATAAAAGATTATCGATCCTTATCAAAAAAATCTCATGATCTCATTTCTGACCTTGCAAATTCATAAAAAAAAAGGTTAAGGAATTAAATTATCTTCTAAAAATTAAGAATGGTCGTTACAACTTATGAATCTAATAGTAACAAGATCAAAATATATTTTGATATGGTATTTCAACATCATTCATGCACATCTAATAAAGCAAGAATGCTATGTAAATAATAATATATATTATATATAATATTCATATATATATAAAGACATGATATTCATATGACATAGCATCTGATTAGAACGTTTGGTAACTTGATGAACTTTGTGCTAATTAAACATCAATTTTCATTACAAGGAACACAAACTCATTCGTTTAGCTCACGGCAGCCCATGTTGCCACTGTGAGAGCATTCTTCCTCCAAAGACTATGCTCCTCCAAAGGCTACGCTGCTAATCACCAGCAACATGCCAATCCATTCTTACAATTACGTTTCCCGTGTTATGATTTCACAACAAAACTACTTCATCCTCTCTACATAGCAATTTTTAATGTGTTAAACAGGAAAATACACTACTCTTCAAGGAACCTACACTCCCTTGACAACAAACACTTTGCCCATTGTCCTTTTCCCCGATCCCTCATGCTATTTGAGATCCTCTCTCATTATATAATTTCCACCATGCTTCTCCAAAATATTTTCTCCAACAAGAAATAAATTCGTGAATTTTCCTTAAGAACCAAAAATGAAAAATTGTAATTATGTTTGGTTTAGTAGTCGCCTCCATGCTTTCTGTTAAACCGAAACCCAATCCATATTTGATTCCTTCTATGCACATGGTCAAATGAAAATGTTAAGATGCCAAAATTTGTTTGAGCTCCACGTGATCCTGCAACCATGAGGGAAATAAATGTAAGCATCTCATTAAACATTAAACCAATTTCATAACTGAAGATAGCACAATTACTAAACAACGAAGTTGGTGGAGTGTGTCCACTCATCCCACAATACATTCATAAGACCGTTGAAGAAATTAATGATAAAATTTCGTTGCGATTTATGGGTTAAAAAATGCGAGTTTGTTTTACTTGGCCATCAAAGTATTGGTTTATATGACTTGGGAGAGGCAAGTTTTTAAGTTTTCACAACTTCGTTGTCTCATATAACATGATTATGACATCCCTTTGACTTGTATTTTCGTTATAATAGTTTGAATTTTTTTTGTTTTTCCTTTTGATGAATATTTCGACATGAGACACATTTGAATAATATACCATATGATTTATATACACTGGTGTATATTACGACTAAATTATTTTATTTGTACAATTTACATGCCATATTAACATAATTATAATATACACATTATCATATATATATATACATATGTGTGTGTGAGAGAGAGAAATGCCACGAAGGAATTACGATAAGCCAACATTTAAACGATTCAAAGGGATATCATTCATTAAGCCATTATTGCCCGCACGACGAAACTAATGAAAAAATATTTCAAATTTTAATTTAGTAGATGAATTAAACCAATGGAAATGTTGTTGGAGAATTCATTATCTAAGCAAAGAAAATGCATCTAGATTTTAGGTGTCAAACAAAGAACTGAGGTCATTGATTATCATGAATAAGGTAACCAAATATGATGATAGGGTGAATCCAGTTGAGGTGCGAAGGAAATGTTATCGAGTAAATCAAATGAAAAATGTGAAGTGATATGACAAAACGAGACCAATGATGCAAGGTTCGCTCTGAGGAGACAAGTAACAACGTGAAGTGTCCGAAATTTCGTCATGTAAGGAAAGGGGAAAGGCAACAAGCGTCCCTTAACACAAATATACTCAAGACCAAAAGACAATTTAAACAAAATTAGAATCGAATTACATGAAGGGTCCCCAAAAATATGGGGGTGTTGTGGCTACAACGCCTTCTTAAGAATTCTTGGCGATGCATTAGGCTATTTAGTGCCCCATTCTTGAACTAAATCTATAGCCATGTGAGCAAGTCTTAGTATCTTCACATTTTCTTGAAACCTGTTTTGTATTTTTAATAGAAGTGCCACTATTTTATGCATGGTTATCATTCCTTCATATACATGTTTCATAATGTCTTCAAACACCTTTATCTCAACAAGGGTTCCAAATTTCATACATTCTCTACTAGGGCCTATAGCGGACTCACCTTGATTCTATATAAGGAGTTGTTTTTTCTTCTGTCATGCATCAACCAGTTCTTTCTTCAACCTTTCAACATCAAGATATAGACAATCAATATTCTTCTCAATAGTATTTTCAAACATTAGAGAAATTATGAGGTCTAAAATGGGTCTCCTAAAGGGTGGAAATAATAAAATAATATTGTATTTATTTATCAATTTTAGGAGCGGAAAAAGAGAAAACAAAATTTTCAACTCGTATTCTCAACTTATCTCCCTACAATTTATTGAAGTTTTGAGTGGGACCACTCGTGGTATTACAATCACATTTTTTCACATATTGCACATTTTTTCATGTAGTATTGTCTATTGAATGTATGCAACATGCGTACTCCTTGGATGCAACATTTAAGTCTGCATCCAACAATTTCTCCCGCGCTAAATTTGAGAAAAATCGTAGGGAGATAAGTAGAAAATATGAGTTCAAAAATTAGTTATTTATTTATTTATATTTTTACCTTTTTACTCCAAAAATGGTGAATCATCCCCTGTGGAAGACACTATTATATTGAATCTTATTGTTTGTTATAAAGTTGATTTTTTTCTACATTCTTGTTTTGATGCTCATTTTTTACCTCAAAATTTCTCTAATGGATCGTACACGCTGAAGTTATTGATTTTGGGTTCATTGTTGTGTCTACAATGATATAAAATTCTAGGTTGATGGAGACGATATAGACCAGCTCATTATTGAGGTATTTCCTCCTCTCTTGAGTGATATTATGCTTGAACTAGTTGAAGGTAAATTTGGATATGTCTAATATACTTTTTTCTCCTACTAACATGATACCCATCTAATCGCATGGGAGATGTCCCCGTGTGAGAGGATTTGGAAGTCTAATGTTCAAGGAGGATATAATTGGTACCTCTTCTACAATTTCTGATATTATTTCCTCCTCTATTTTCTTCTCTAATAGCTCCGTGGAAATTAACTCTTCCTCTAGTTTTTTTTCCATCTCTTCCTCTTATCTTTTCTTTCGCTCATCTTCTTCGAGATATTTTATTTTGTGCTCTTCTTCCTATTTATCCTTCATTAAGTCTTATTATTCTTTCTTCTTTCTCAATGCTTCTTTCCTAATTTTCATTTTCTCTTGTTTTTGTTTTCTTGCTCCTCTCTTTTCCTTTATTCATCTTCTTGTTGCTTCTTTTGTGCCTCTTCTTTTTTTTTTTTTTTACAAGAACGGATATGAGTTTGTATTAAGAAGTGGGCAACTGCCTTCAAAGGTTACAATAAGTAGACTTAGCCTGTAGTCTTTCTACCCTGATCTTCTCGTGGACCCCAAGTTTTGAGAATCTACAATTCTTACACGAGACTAAAGAGTCAATCTTTGTTATTTTTCCTAGTTTAAATACACACACAAACTGATGCAGAATGTTGCAGAAGAACATTTCATAATTATGGGATTGAATCCCATGCCTCAGTTTCATCTACCAGAAGAGAGCCTTCCGGAAGGGAAACTGCCCTATTGGCTTCCAGATCTGCGTCTTTATTATTTTCTCGTAGTACATGGAGGAAGCTTGCTGTACGAAAGTATTTCACCATGTTTCTAATTCTTAAAACTGCTCTTGCCAATCTAAGATCTACCGGAGAGGAAACCTCCACTAGGATTTTGATGATTGACTGAGAATCTCCAATAATACTTAAATCAGATGCGCCTATGTTCTTTGCTTGCTTAAGCCCCTGTAGTAGTGCCATGGCTTCAGCTTGAATGTTGGTGGAGTGTCCGAGACCCCAGGCGTACTTGGTCACAATTATGCCCTCTTTGTTCTTTATAATTCCTCCTGCTCCCGCCCAACCGGGGTTGCCTTTCGCTGCCCCATCGAAAAATAAACAATATCTGGCTTGTTTGGTGAGCAGATCTGATAATTCCTGTTCCTTCCCTCTGAATTGCCACTCTTTTTTGTTCTTATGTTTCCTTGCTTCCCCAGCGATGTGTAGGCCCAACGAGCCACCCCAATCTAGATCAGATTGAGATAAATTCGCTTCCGACATGTACTCACCCAAATTTTCTTTCCATAGGCTTTTAACTTTGATGGAGATGCGCTGAGGAGTTGATTTTTCATCTCTAAACACTCTTCTGTTGCGCTCCAACCAGATTTGCCAGCATATGAATTTTGGCAAAGTGCACCATGCTGCTTTAAAATTCTCGTTTTTTGGAAGAGTTCCTGGGTAGCATGTCTGCCAGTGAGCAAATATGTCAGAAATGTATGCAGGGAGAGAGAACTCTATTTTCCAGTAACTCAGCAGGATCTTCCAGAGTTCTTTTGCAAATTTGCAGTCTAGGATGATGTGCTGGGCACTTTCTTCATTTTCGCAGCACAAATGGCATCTCGATGGGCCATGAAAGCCTTTTTTCTTCAATTTATCCTCTGTTAGGATGCCTTTGTGACAGAGTAACCAACAAAACATGTCTACCTTGGGCATCGATTTGTATTTCCACAGCCCCTTCCAAACTGCTGGATCGGGGGCGACATATGGACGCTCCTGCAAACTTCTGTAACCTTGTGCGACTGTGTAATTTCCAGGGGCGGCTCCCCATCCCCGTGTGTCTTTTCTGCCTGCACGAAGAGGCGCTTTGCCATTGAGAAGTGTTAACAGCGATTGGCTGTCCTGCTCTAAGTTTGGTGGCACGGGGGGGAGGTTCCAACGCTGCCAACAGCGTTCTGCCCACAACGAGATATCCCATAACGTTACACAGCCAGCGCTATCAAGCCACTGTCGCAGAGTGTGAAGGGATCTGTGCGTTGATATGGGGGGGTGCTGCATTATGTTGTCATCCCATATACTTATTGCCTTTCCATTGCCCGGTATCCAGTAGGCCCGATCCTTGATAAGAGAGACTGCCTTGTGGCAGCGTTTGACCAGGTGCGAGCCAGATATTGGAAGAGGAGAGTCCAGAGATCTCATCCTTTTCCCTGTGAGGTATTTCCTCCAAATGGCTTTTTGTGCCCATCCTGGTTGCGGTGCTATGAGGCGCCAGAAGAGCTTGGCCCCCATGGCAATATTTTGCAGGCCAAAGTCTTTGAAGTTGAGGCCTCCTTCCATCAGAGGCTTGCCAATTTTCTCCCAACTAACCAGCGGCATTTTCTTATCATTGAGATTGCCCCCTTTCCAGAAAAACCTACGAACAAAGGCTTCCAGTTTTTTTATAACTCCAGAGGGTGCTAGGAGCACAGAAAATTGAAAAATGGGTAGACTGCAGAGCACTGATTTGATTAGGACAGTTTTGCCTGCAAGGTTTAACCAAGAGAAACCCCAGGCCTGTATTTTTGCCTTAAATTTGTCCAATAAAGGAGTCCAGTCTTTACTGTAGACAAGGTTACGGAAGATGGGAAGGCCAAGATAGTTAAAGGATGACCAACTGAGGGTGGCATTGAAGCCCAGTATTCTGGATATGGCAGCTAGTGTGTGGACAGAAATGTTCCAACAGAAAGCTTTGCATTTTCCTTTATTTAAGCTGCTTCCTGAATCTTCACTAAAATCATCTAACATCTCCTTAAATCTTAGAGCGGACCTTGCCGAGGCTGCCCCTAGAAGGAGAGTATCGTCTGCGAAGAGAGTATGATTTACATTTTTCACCCCTCGGGCTATATTAAGTCCCATGATCTCCTGATCTGCCAATTTCTGATCTAGGAAGTAGCTTAGAGCAGAAGCTTGAAGAACGAAAAGAAGGGGAGAGAGGGGGCAGCCTTGCCTGAGGCCTCTTGAGGCTTTAAAGAAGCCAGCTGCCCGCCCATTAACCAAGGGAGATATCCAAGGGTCAGCTATACAAGCTCTTATCCAATTTACAAACCCCTGACCAAAGCCAAACTTTTTCAAGGCTTCCCAAAGGAAACTTTGCCTTACCCGATCAAAGGCATTTGCCAGGTCTAATTTGATCACCATACCCTTCTCCTTGCGAAGCTGGCTTGAATGTATCGCCTCTTGCACCAGTATGTAGTTGTCGACTATCTGTCTCCCCTGTACAAATCCTCCTTGGTTCTCAGGAATAATTGCTGGAAGGATGCCTTTCAACCTATTTGCAATTACATTTGTAATTAGCTTGTATCCTATGTTGCAAAGGGAGATTGGGCGAAACTGATTGAATTCTTTTGTGCCCTTTTCCTTGGGAATGAGGGCAAGAAAGGCAGAGTTGGTGCTGCCTCCAATTTTTTGGCAGTTTTGTGATTTCAGGATCATCTTGTAGAGATCTTTCTCCACTATCTGCCAGCAAGTTTGAAGAAATCTGGCCGTGAAGCCATCCGGGCCTGGGGCTTTGTCAAGCTCCATACTGTCTAGGGCCTCTTTTATTTCTTGGATGGAGATCTTTACTTCGAGTTGCTGATTTGTATAAGGGGAGATCCTTGAAGGAATTGCCTCCAAAAATTTGGAATTTGAATTAGCCTCTCCCTCTTCTTTGTAGAGATTTTGAAAGTGATTGAATGCTGCCTTTTTTATGCTCTCATTGTCCTTGTGGATCAAGTTGCCATCCTTGATTTCAGCTATGGAATTAAAACTTTTTCTTGCTTGAGCTTGTTTGTGGAAGAAGGCAGAATTTCTATCACCCGCTTTGAGCCATAGACTCCTGGATTTTTGTCTCCAGTAAACTTCCTCTGTGAGGCAGGCTTTGTGATAGATTTGCTGGAGTGCCTCTTCCTTGTCTAAGACTTCAGCTGTGATCTCAACATCCTCACTTTGGGCTTGATGCTGAATAAGATTGACTTGGGCTTGCTTTCTCTCTTGAGCAGGGGTGGGAAGAGCTTTGGCCCATGATTTGAGGGCACCTTTCAATCTTCTAAGCTTTTCTTCCCAGATGTAGAAGGGAGAACCTTTCACTGGCATTTTCCAACTGTCCTGGACCAGATTCAAAAACTCAGGCTCCTTAACCCATAGGGCGTTGAACCTGAAAGGAATGGGGCCCAGATCCTTTTGGCCTGACATCTCTAACATAATGGGCTTGTGATCTGAAACACTGCAAGGAAGGATGTGCAACCTAGATTCTATTCCAAGCAAAAGAAAAGAACTCTGCACCAAACATCTATCAAGTCTAGCAGCAATATGACCAGGGCCTATTCTTTTATTGGTCCAGGTGTACTTACCGTTATCTGGAGGGATATCGAGCAGATCCCACTCTTGCATGAGATCTTCCACCCACTCCCTTGCTGGGTCCCTTACGATTGTGCCTCCTCGCTTTTCATCCAAGCGTAGAGTGATGTTTAGGTCACCGGCAATAATGAGGTTACCCAGGTTCTCAGTCTCCGCTAGATGTCTAATGGAGTCCCAGCACTCCTTTTTCTCCCCTATATTATTAGGTACATAGACATTGAACAGGCAAATATCCTCCCTTGTTTCTGCAGAGTGTAGCTTCAAGAATAGCCAATGGCCGTTGCACACCTCTTTGACTAGCCTGAACTTGAGGGGATTCCAGAGAGAGCCCAATCCCCCAGAGGCTCCTCTTGATGATACTGCTAGTCCGCTGCTTCATTTCCAAAACTTTTTGCTGATTTGGAGAAATTCTTTTTCCTCCATCTTTGTCTCCTGGATCAGAAGAATGTCCGGGGCTTCTCTTCTTATTAAACTGCGCACTGCTTCTTCTTTTACTTTACTCCCCATTCCTCTGCAGTTCCAGGAGATGGTCTTCATCATTTATTTCTTTGATGAGAGGCTCCCCTGGAGCCATGTGGTTGATTTTTAGATGTCTTCGTATTCTTGCTGAGAAGTTTTTCCAACGTGGGCTGACTGCCCTGGAGCTTGTCTTTATAGGTTTCCTGATCTCTCTTCTCTCTTGCAGATTTTCGGCCCCTTGCCGATCTTCTGACCGAAGTCTGCATGTCTCCGATTTCTCCTTCTTCCTCAGACTCCTCTGAATCTTGTTCCTCCTCGGAGGCTTCTGTTTGCTTTTCTTTATCCCTTGCCATGGTGCTCTCTTCGGGTCTTGTTCCTGCTGAAGCCGACTTTTCTGTTGGTTTATCGGGCCTCTCTCCTTCCCTTGGAGCTTCTTCCGCAGAGCTGAGGATCTCGTACCTATTTTCTTGACTTCTTGACTGGGCTACATTTTGTGCAGCAGCAGATTGAGATCCTTGTGCCCCAGGTTTCTTATAGTTAGTCTTTGGCCTCTTGACTTGGTTCCATCCTTCCTCCTTTCCTTTTTCTGCTTCGCTGTTATTCGGGCATCCTCTAGCAAAATGGCCGTAGATGTGGCATTTGCGACATTTGAATGGGAGCTGTTCGTAGTCCAGAACTTGTACATGCGTCCAGCTTCCCACTTTTAGTTTGATGGCCTCCGGGAGACCCACCTCTAGATCTACCTCAACACAGATCCGGGCGCAATCGTATTGATCATTGTTGTTGGCTCTGTCGATGAACTTGCCCAATGTGTTGCCAATATGTTTGAGGGAGTCCCAGTTCCAGCAGTGTACCGGAAGATTGGGAAGCCGAACCCAAACAGGGACTGCCGACGGGACATCCGCAGCCGGATCAAAGTCCGGGGTCCATTTATTGAGGTAGAGTCCCTGAGGACCCATGAAATAGGGTCCATTTCTGAAGATCAGGTCTTTATCCTCCTTGGTATTGAATTCGAACAGGAAGTAACCTCTTCCAAGAAAGTACGAGGTGACTTTGTTCTTTATTAACGGGATCCAGTTCCTGACGACCCAGTTTTCAGTTGATTTTGGTGAGGGCCAGAGGCCCGTAAATTGACCCACCAGGGCACGATCTGCAAGCGATAAGGCGACCTGGATTGGTCCCTCAGGGGGTAGGTTTACCTCTGGTACATCATTGAGCTTCTTAACGAACTTTGAGACGTCAGGCTTCTTCTTCATAGGCAGCGAAGCGATCAGGGAAGAGAACGCAGCAGAGTCATCCGTAGGAGAGGACTGAGAGGGCCCGAGAGGCGAGCCTTGGGTCTCCATCGTCTAAATCAGAAGCACTCCTTTCCTTCTCCAGCAGAGAAAGGCATCGTCGAGGTCAAGCAGAAACTGAGGCACAGCTGAGGTAAGCAGCAGATCCGAGCGAGACACAGATCCGGAGAGCTCAGATCTGGAAGGTCGGAGGCGGAATCTAAGTCTTGGAGATTGGATCCGAACTGATCCAGGGTGGATCGAATGCTCCAAGGGCCGTGGGGGCCGAAGCAGTGGCCCGGATGGCCGTGAGGGCAGCGCCCAAACGCTGGTTGCGCAGACCAGGCAGGCGCAGAGCAGAGTCGACCGCCACTGGAAAAAATTACTTGATCAAATTTTCAATCTCTGTACTTAAAAACAATTTTTAGAGACCTCATAATTCTCAGAATTTTTGTAAACAGATGCCTAAGGTATGAAGAAAAGGATTTTGGAAGGCAAGAGGGTTTTATGGTCTGCTAGTACTCCTAATTTGATTCAATTACTGATTCATTTCTTTCTAGATCAAGAACAGGTCTTTTCTTTCTTTTGTGCCTCTTCTTGCTCTTTATTCTTTAGCTAATTTATTAGCATATTTGTCTTCATTGAGCTTCTTATTCATTTCCATTATGGATTATTTATTTATTTTTTTCTAACATAAATGGTGCTTCAGTCTCTAACAATATATGGTATTAGGTTGAAATGAATAATTCAGTAATATTAAGATATATGCCTCTATAACTTGTTTCTCATATTACTTTGAAATATATGTGTACTGGAAGTATATATTTCTAAAGGACCATTTCCATTCCATTCTAGGGAATTCATTATTTGTGCATAATCCATCCAATAAATAAAAGGAAATATAAAATTTTAGTTTCTCACCTCCTAATATGTTATTTTCTCATGCAACACAATTTTTCAATGAAATGGTTATAAGATTGGAACAATTGAAGATAATCCCTTCGATGGCACAAGGTTAGACCATATAAAGCAATTTATCCTCAGATAATTCAATTTTCCTTGTCCCATAAAGTCAACAAAACATAGCCATTACATACAGATATACCTTACTCAACATATTGGTATTATATATACCATCAATGTTTTAAACTAGTATACCATCAAGAATTCATGTATTCTTGTGGCTTGGGAAGCTTGTAATACATGTGAAGGTTGCGTGCCTCATATGAAGCTAATGGGATGCCTTTTTAGCTTCAAAATATCATGTTATAATGTTATATGTGCTTTATAATCCATTCTATTTCCTCAACAAAAGGCAACAAGGGATAGTTGGCACCAACTTTATGAAATCTAGAATTCTTGATGTTAATATAAAAATTTTTGTCTTCTTTATTCTACGAGATTTATTTATTTATTTATTTCAATTGAATTATTTGAATATTATAGGCAATGATATGGATATTGACTTGTCAATTTAGCAATCTATGTCCTTCAGTATTGGCACCTTAGGCTTAGGAGTAAATTTGGCTTGTTCAATGCTACTTTTTGTAGTTTCCGTATGGGCCATTTTCTTGTCATTGGAGTCATGTTGTCTGTGGATGAAGATATTATTATGTTTGGAAGATATATTATTCCTAAAAATTCAAATTCATTTATTTAAAATAGATACAGTTAATCCAAAAATATATATTCTACCTTCAATTTTGTTTGTGTATTTTAACTGTGAAAACACAATGCTAGGGGTAATCGCATTGGAGAAAGAAAAGAGTTAGATCTTGGTAAAATTGGGATTGATAGCATTATGAGGATTTGGGCTAGGATACTGAGATGCACTAGCTTGCTAGCCAAAGGATCATAGTATGTATGATTCACAATCAGGCTTCAAATATACAAAGGGAACTAGGCTATGTCAGTGTGATGCACGAGCGCAATAGAGGAGGATTGAGGCTCAAGTATTTAGTGCAATTGGAATAGGTAGAGGCAAGGGTTCCAACACAATGATTCTATCATGTATGGGTGCTATAAACAATGGAGAGGTTAAATGTTTCCACACTTGCACATTCTATTGACAAGGTTATAAAGTTATGGATCTAATATTTGCATCGATATGCTCTAAAGAGGTTAGGTAAGTGTATCAAGCAAATTCAAAGTTAAAAATTATAGCCAATATGTGTTGAAGCTTTGATCTATAGTAGTGCAATGAGGTCAACACTTAAGAAGATTTTGACTAAGGGAAATCACAGTGAGGACTCAAAAGTGAATGAAAAATCTAGAAAATAACTAAGTATGCTAAGATTTTGGAGCAATCTTGCACTAATATATCACTTAAAATAGAAACCCATTTCTATATATGCATTAACCATTTACAAGAATACTAAGTGTTGTAGAATATCGAAAGACATATAACAAAAAAATTATAGAAAATTAGGGACACATTCATATCACAAATTTAAAGTGTGTGATGAATCAAAACTACCTAGTCATGACACACTAGCACAATCGTAGTACACACGGATAGGAGCAGATCTCTAAGGAGAAAATGTGTGCAGACATCCTGAATGGAGAAATGAGTGATGAATAAATTTTTGGGGTCATACTCCTTATATATTTTTCTCCACACATGTGGCCTTTTCTTACATTAGAATAAAATCAGGCGCAAGGGAATACAATCAGGCGCAAGGAAGGAATACAAGTGAGAAATGCGATTATATTGGAAAACTAAAGTGTGTTATGACTAAATATTGTGACTATGATTTTCTCAGTCATGACTCAACCTGAATTATGACAAGTATAAACCCTTCAAAATATTTAGAGCTTGATCCTTTGAGAGATTAATGGTGCTCCAAAATTTTGAAGAAGTCATATATTTTGGTGGGATTTTGTAGTAGCTACAATAGGTTACACTAAAAGGATTATTTATTATCTCACCTTATCCCTAGTCCAAGATTAACGTAGGTTGCAAATCATTGCTCTGAAAAGTATAGATGTAAACATTGCTTAGGGTTAATTTAACAAGGCCTCATAGGGGGAGGCGTCCATATGTGGGGGTGGATTTTTTCTTTACTTAACTATGCATCATTCCTTTAATTTTAAAAATTTTCTCGGCATGGGCATAAATAAGTGGGTTGAAGTTATTGCTTGTAGATCGATTATTGTTTTTCTGAAGGAAAAAGGATGTGAACACCTTCAGTGTTTTGGTGACTCCTTATTAGTAGTAAACTAGGTCAATAAGAGTCAAATATGCAAGTATATTATTCTTCATCATATTGTGGAGGAAATTCAAAGTTTAAAAAAATGATTCACTTCGTTTTCATGACATCTTGTATACAGGGAGAGGAAAGATGATGATGATTAATGTCTATTAGGACCAATACGGTCTATTGGAACTTAAGAAAGGAGCGGTTAATTAAAATTATTTTATATTTTATATATGTGGTTAAAAACGAGGGAAAGAAGCGTTATGAGGTCACTGTAGTTTTCCTGACTAGACAAATCAACGAGGTTGGTAGTGGGGAAAATGTTATGGAAATGAGAATGAATGACCTATTTTCTAAGGAAGCCCTGCTTTTGGATCAAGGGTTATTGGAGGTAACCGAGATGTTGGGTTCTAACCACCTCCAGTTTCATCATAAGAAATTTTAGGGACAAACCTACTTATGTTTCTCATGTTTAACTTATGGGTTCTAACCACCTCTCGTTTCATTGTAGCAATTTTATGGACAAACCTACTCATGTTTCTCATGTTTAACTTATCTTATTTATATTTCAATTGTTTGATGCTACATAATAGATTTCTTATGTATATTTTTAGATATTTGTTGGTCTATTTTTTTTTTTTTTTTTTTTTTATCAATGAAAGAAATTTTAGTGACTATATATCATGATCCATGATACAAAATTGTAAGCATATTAACAATAAATAAATTTATTTGTTAGTTTTATGCCACTAAGCATTTGTAAACATATTAACAATAAATATATTTTTTTGTTAGTTTTATGCCACTAAGCATTTGGGCAGATTCTTGACAAATACACACTCTAAGATTGTCTATACAAAATATTTTTTCCTTTCAAATATGAATACAAGTATGGTTTTCTTTTGTTGGAAAAATAAGAATAGTGATAATAATTTATACTATTCAAAATTACAATTTAATTAGTTTTAATGATTTTTTTTAGCAACTTGAGATATATATTAAAGAATTTTTTTATACTTATTTTAAATTGACACCTATCAATATTTACTAGACATTTAATTTATATAACCCCATTTGCTTTTACTTAACTTTTAAAAATTAATAATATTTTTTTTTGACTGGCTTTTCTTTAATCTTACTTTCATATTATTGTTCATGCTCTCTTTAGTGGTCTTTGTTAGATTTCTGTAATTGTATTTTCTTTACTTATTATTTATTATTGTAAATATTTCAATCAATTATAAAAACGACAACAACAACAAAAAAACTTAATATACAAATTCTGCTTATATTCCATTATATTCTATGTTGTTAGCTTAATGTTATATCTTTCTAAATTTAATAGTTCAGCATTCATATACTTGTTTAACTTGTACCGTAATTCTCATAAGCTATCTTCTACCATATACAGTAGAAGATTTTCCAATACCTCTAATTTTTTTTTTTATACATATCATTGTGAGTACACAACTTCCCTATCCGGGAGCTAATGAACCATTCAAATTTTGAATAATTATGGCAATGTCAACTAAATCCTTTTTACATTTTTGATAGATTACACATTTTTATAGATTATATGTATAAATAGTTATTTCTCAAACAAAAGTAAAATGTGAATTACATCAAGTCGTATAAATTTGTAATATATGGTTGCTTTTCCCTTCAGAAATCCCCAAAAAACTAAGACAAGAATGATATATTTTTCTCTATTTTGGCACTTCCGCTCCAAAACTTTCGGAATTTTACCAAAAATCCCACGTGACTATGGCTCATTTTTTAGTTTAAAATATAAATTTAACTAATAATACGGCATATGTAAAAAATATTTTAAACTCACTAATTTGTATTTTTTTATATTTAGAGTAGAACAAAATAATGGTCCTCTTTGATAGTTTTGTACGGGGTGTAACTCCAAAATTTCACTTAAATTGAAATTAATCTACTCATCTTATGGTCATAACAACTCTTTTGGCTTTAGAATTTTTAATAAAAACCATCATCTCGCTGACATGGAAATGTGATAATGTGGCATCGGATGTGCGAGTGGTTTTCACATGTCAACTCCTGATATGAGTGAAGATTTCTTCCATGGATTATTTCAAAACTTTTCTTTTAATAGTTTAAAGATTCTTTTAATTAGTGGCAAAAAAAATTATATATTGTATTGACCATCTAAATAAATATGACTAAAGATTTCTTTCATGGATTATTTCAAAATTTTTATTTTAATAGTTTGAAGATTCTTTTAATTAGGGGTATATATATATATATATATATATAATTCAAAATTTAAATATCTCTTTCCATGAATGTTGGCCAATTTCGCACTCTATCAATGAGGTCTAAAATGTATGTACTTCAATGATCCAAAAAATAGTCTTATTAGGGGTTTAGGAATAGAAATTGGTTGGATGAAATAAAAAATTCTTTTATTTATATATCTACAAAATGCATTTGAGATATCTACAAAATGGTCTTGTTGACAATATCCAAAACTCCTCTCTTTCAACTAACTCAAAAATTCTTTTACAGTGCTAATTTATAAAATGCATTTTTGTGGATCAAGAAGTAGTCTCCTTTGTGACTTCTAAAAAAAAATTCTTTTAGTGAGATCATTTATTTTTTCCATGTTAATCAACAAAGTGCACTTTGACAATATAGGAAATGGCCTTCTTTGACAATATAGAAAATGATCTTATTATTAGTTTCCAAAAAACTTGAACTAAATGATTTATTTTCCCTACCAATACACAAAATGCACTCCAACAACGTGGAAAATGCTCTCATTGGGAGTTTCTAAGAAACTTCCTAGATGAGTTCAAAATTTCTCCAACTTTGAAAAAACTTTAGTTGAACTCTAAATTTGTTGTTAAATGACTCCAAAAAATTTCCAACTTTACTAAATTTCCATTCAACTCTAAATTTCTTTTCTATCTACATCAGAATTTCTGCAACTTTATAGAATTTTTTCCAAACTTTAAATTTATTCTTCAACAAATTCAATCATTCTCCCATTTCATCAAATTTTCATAGAACCCCAAAATTTGGGATTCTTCGGTTTTCAATCCTTCCTTGATTTTCATTAACTTTTTAAGTTCTTCTTTGAAAACATCAAAATTTATCCATCAATGAACTAGAGAATTTGTTCATTTACAAACTTTGATGCTTAGGTTTTATAAGACTTGGAGTTTTCTTCATTGGTGAAATTTCTTAACTTACACCAAGTCTAAAATAAACCTACTCTTTTCATCTCCAAATTGAGTCTTAGTTATGCTATTGTTTCCTTATAACTTCACAACCACCATGAAAGCACAAAATATAACTTTCTAAGCCAAATCTTAAAATGCAACTGTACATGGACATGATTAATCATAATTGTGATGATCCATAGAGTAAATCCCCCCTAATGTTTCTCATAAATCTAGGGATTTCGCTTTCACTGATTTGAATCATACATAACTCTAATGCCATATAAAATGAATAAACATATACAACATGGCATATATATATATCCTCGTGTAACTTAGTTTATACACAAGACAATCTAGTTGAATTAAATTGCATAATAGCATTCAACTGCATAGATGATGAAATAAACAAAAAATTCAATCATTTAGCAAAAATAAACTTACCTTTATAAAAAATTTACACAAATGATTGTAGAATTTGGATGTTCCACCCAACCATAGACATTTTTGAATAGGTTTCATTTAGTAACATCCACCACCTTAGTTGAGGATATGAATCCATAACGAGTAGTGGCTCCTATACATGTTTATTATCTACTTAGATATCCTAATATCGAATAAAAACACAATGGAACAAATCCCACAACAATTGTAATCCCCCACCAATAATCTCCATTAGTAGGCATAATGAAACTGATGATACAATATTCCCTTAGAAAATCCTCATCCCCTCCACCATTTGAGCACAAAACCATATAGCAATGTTATAGTTGGGGGATCCAAGAAATCTAACTATTATAGGAGTGCTCACAACAATATTTACATAGAATTTTGTAGTTTTCCAACAAGGACTACTTAGAGGCTTACTCATCTACTCCTTAACACAATCTCTAGCTATAAAATTTGGCTTTTGATACAAATTATTTGCAACCTTGCCTAACCTCTTTTCATGCCAAAAAAAAATTATTTCTTCACCTCCTCCTATTTGGAAAACTAAAAAGACATTCTACTTCAGCTTTCTCTTCTTTTTTGATGCCTTATTCACTCTCACTCTTCCAAAAATTGATTCTAAATAGATCATGCTATCATAACTAAGTGGGATAACTCTCTAACCCACTTCTTAAATGTCTATAGTTGTTGATATGCTTTGATGACTAGAAGAGGTGACTCAATAATGAGCCTGGTTGATCCAAGTGGGTCAAACAGGTCCAAGTAGAAGTGGCTTAAGTACAAAGGCTCAAAAATCAAAGTATCTGGAATTTGGCAAACTTAATGTCAAGTTGAAGATCTCATCTTTCATATTCCAATGGCGCACACGCCACTCAATTTTGAGTATGTACGAAGGAGTTAGAGGCAGTCAAAGTTTGAGGGTTGACTTGGTGACTTGGCAGGCTTAAGGAGGCAACAAATTTGTTGAAACCCAGCCACCAGATTCCGGCCAACTCTGGCCAGATTTCGAGGGAAATTTTGGGATAGAGAATTTGACTCCTTTAGTCAAAAATCCCGAATATTTGAAAAAATAAATTTGTTTTAAAAACTGAAAAATATTAAAAAAAGGTGGTAAGGGGGGTTGTGACCCCCGCCCTACCCCAACCACATGTCAAAAATATTATTAAAATAAGGGGGTCGGTGGCCATGACCCCACCGCCCCCACAACACATGGCAGCATTCAATATAAATTGGGTGGGGCCAATGACTGTGACCCTGTGGGCCCAACCCTACACCTTATACGGCGACCACCATAAACAGGTGGGTCCGACGGTACACTCCATGGCCCCAAGCCACATGGCAGCAATGTAAGGGAGCCGGTGGAAATGGTGGGGCAGGCCACCCAATGCGGGCCCGGCCCCCCCGACTACCCACTTAGCATTAAACATATAGAGCAGATTTTTCTAATGCGATGTGGTTTAATTAAAAAAAGTGAATTTTGACTTTAAAAGGAGGGGACGGGGTTTGACTACCCTCCCCCTCCCTCCAAATGAGGATCCAAACCAATCTACCCAACGGATTTCTTTGGGAATTCTGCCACATCTTCAATATATAAACTCTGCATTTCATAAGTGCGCCCAGGCAGCCAGGAGTGGGCACAGAGATCGAGACGGTGGAACCATGAGAATTGTGTAGGAGGGGGGTGGAACCATGATCTGAGCCATTTTCTAGAGGGTCCAGATTTTCACTTTGTCAAATTCAGGAAAATTTCATATGGATTCTGCACCTATCAATGTCAAAAATCCAACGGTGATATTTTCAAGCATTTTCAGCTATGGAGGTATAAGGATGTAATCTCTCATATTATACGTGTACTTTCATTTTTTTCCACTTAATGAAAGAGGGCCTTCCCACTATTTAAGTAGAGCCTGGAGACATAGCCCCTCCTGAACGAAATCCAATATTGATTATGTGTCTTCTTTAATGATGTTAATTGCTTCTCTTTTCTTATGTTTATGCCTTTAAAGTTTCTTGTTTAAAGCTCCAATTTTCACATGTGATTATTTAACAAATCTCAAGAAAAATATTTTTGGATCAAGTTGTATCAGAGCAGGTGTTTGTATATGTGAATTACATGCTTGTTTTCTAACAAGAAACATGCTACGAAGAGGAGAAGGGACACTACAGTCTTTTGATCCTAAAGCGGGACGTGCACATCAGAAAAGAAACATGGGTGATGATGTTCGACACGAGGAAGAGCTCAACTTCTCCAAGACCTTCTACACCATGGCAGACCGTGTTGAGAAATTGTTCTCTAGACTTGAGAAACTGGAGAAAGCAGTGGATAATTCTTCAGAAGGACAAGGTTCAGTGCATGGAGATGGTGGAGGAGATCCACCTCCCTCTCCTCCAGCAACTGAAATTTATTCCTCCTCTTCTCACCATCATCATAGGAATTCAGGAAATGCATCTAATAAACCTTTCTTTAAGCTAGATGTCAAATTTGATCTACCCATGTATAATGGTGAAAGGAATGCAAAGAAACATAACAACTAGATTACGCAGCTTGACCTCTACTGTAGGATTCTACAGATTGTGGAGGATGAGGCAAACATCCAGTTGGCTTCTCTTCAATTGAATGGCACAACTCTTATCTGGTGGGAGAGAAAAATTCAAGGCAGCAGTAATTTGGGTAACCTTCTTTCCTCATCGTCAAATTTTATTGCTTCACTTAAAGATCAATTCTATCCCTTGGGTTATAAGCAAAAATCCTTAATATACTGGAAGTACCTAAGGCAAGGTAAAGGACAAAACTTGCAAACCTTTACCGAGGAATTTAGAAAACAAGCACTAAATTTGGGCATTTCATTAGATTCGCCTAAAGTTTTAACTAAGTACATTGGGTCATTGCGTAGTTACATTAGACATTCATTGTTAATGTTTAAACCTACTATGATTGACTCAGCTAGTGTAAAGGCCATTCATCTTGAAAACAGGGGCAGAAATGATAAGGATGACCATTCAAAGAAACCACCTTTCAAACCTTCAAATGGAAAATTCAAAGGGAAAGGAAAGGGAAATGAAAAGAAGACGACATCAACGAAGAAGGATGAAGGGGAAAAGCCTTATTGAACTCATTGCAAAAAGGAAGGTCATGATGACGATGATTGTTGGTAGTTGTACCCAGAAAAGAAGCCAAAGAGATATGGAGGAAAGGGTAAGAAAAATACGGTAGCAACCACGCAGCAAGACCTTTGATTTGACTCTGGCAATGAGGCATTAATCAAAACAGCAGGCACAAAAGGTACTCATTCTCTTCATGTTAATTCTTAATCGCATGAAAGCAGTAGTTCAATAGATGAGCCTCTTCCTAATGAATGAAAGAGAATTGAGTTGTTTCATATTAGAGTTGTCATAAATCATACAAAAGTAGAAACTATATTTGATTTAGGCTTAGAATCCTTGGTTAAAATGTTAGGCTTAGAATTTAAGCCTTATCCGAAACCTTATCCGCTTGGATGGATACTTGACAAAGTAAAACTAAATGTAACTAAGAAATTTAAGGTTAAATTTGTAATTTCTTCTAAACTCGTGCATGAAGTAGAACTGGATGTTATGCCATTGGATATCTGTGGTATGGTGTTAGGGAGTCCCTATATTTACGACAGGAAAAAAATTTCTTTCGACATGAAAATAAATACTAAATCACAAAATATGGGGTATAGTATATTGTAAGAGCTCATCAAACCAAGGTCAGTGCTAATATTGTAAGTTCAGGACAGATGAAGAGATTGGTTAGTTCCAGCAAGGGGTGTTTTGTCATGGTTGTGAGAGAAAAAGATGTAGAAATATCTGATGCTTTCCAAGGATGTGATATGCCTCATAAACAAGAATTATGTGATTTTATTTCTAACTATGATGAGTTGTTTCAAGAACCCAGAGGATTGCCTCTGAAATGAGAAATCCAACATGAGATCCATTTTCAACCTGATGCTCAATTGCCAAATATTGGTATGTACACGATGTCATCTATCGAGATGGAGGAGATAAAAATGAAGGTACAGGAATTTTCGAACCAAGGGGTCATTCGGCCAAGTACTTCTCCTTGCAGCACACCGATCGTGTTAGTACTTAAGAAAGATAGCACATGGAGGATGTGTGTGGATTATCGGGTGCTAAACAAAATCACAGTGAAAAATCGATATTCTCTCCCTCACATTGATGATTTGCTAGATCAATTAAAGAATGCTATCTATTTCACCAAATTGGATTTGCATAGTGGTTATCACCAGGTTAGAATTGCAAAGCAGAATGTGTGTAAGACCGCCGTCAAGACCAAACAGGGGTTGCTCGAATGGATGGTGATTCCATTTGGACTATGCAACACTCCAACCACATTCATGAGGGTCATGAATGATATATTTAGGCCTTTCATTGATGAACTTTTACTTGTGTATCTAGATGATATTCTTGTCTTTAGTAGTACTTGGGATGAATATGTATGCCATGTAAAGAAACTACTTGATGTATTAAAGAGGGAAGAATTGTATGTAAAACTGTCAAAGAGTGAGTTCGGGAAAACCTTTATGGTTTACCTAGGTCATATTGTTGGTAATGGTCAATTGAAAATAGACCCCTCCAAAGTTGAGGTGATTTTAAAATGGTCTAAGCCTACCAATGTAACAGAGGTCTGTAGTTTTCTAGGTGTAGTACAGTAGTGGAGGAGATTCATTTCCAACTTCTCCGTTATTGCATCACCCTTACACACATTGACAAGTATAAAGCAAGCCTTCCAGTGGGGAGGAAAGCAGCAAAAGTACTTCGAAGCACTGAAAGAGAAAATTACCACCGCACCAATCCTGGCTTTACTCGATCTCTAGCAGCCCTTTGAGATCAAAACCGATGCCAGTGGGTACGCCATGGGAGTTTTACTATTGTAGCAGCAAAAGCCAATATGTTACCATTCAGAGAATTTCTCCCAATATGTCATCAATTACCCCACTTATGACAAGGAGCTTTGTTCTTTGGTCCAAAGTGTGAAAAAGTGGAAACACTACCTGATTGGCAAGGAAAATATTATCTATATGGATCACCCGCTCTTGCAATACCTTGAGTCACATACCAAGCTACAAGAGTCTCGTCATTTCAGGTGGATGGGGATTTTACAGCAGTTTCATATGGTAATAAAGTATAAGAAGTACACTAGTAACAAAGTAGCAAATATTGTCTCTCGCCCTCCTATTGTTGCTTCTATTATTTTTCATAATGCTTCATTATCCTTTGAAAGTTATATTGAACAATACGCTAACGCTGATGACTTTAAAGAAATATATGAAAAACTAACTCATTGTTCACATGTGGATAGCTATCATTTACAGGGAAAGTTGTTGTATCACCTTGGAAAATTGTGCATACCTACAACAGAGAGGGTACATGTAATTCGAGGGGCGCATACTTCTCTTGTGTCTAGTCATTTTGGTGTCAAAAAAACCTTATGTAATTTGCAAAGGTTTTGGTTTTGGCCCCATATGAAAAAAATTGTAACCCGTTTTGTAAAGGGATGTTTAATGTGTTCTGTTTGAAAGCCCTCTAATAGAAAACTCAATATCTACACACGACTCCCTATTCTAGGTCGTCCATGGGAAAGTCTGTCGATGGAATTTGTAGGAGGTTTGCCTATGTCTAGAAAGGGACACGACTATTTTTATGTTGTCTTTGACCGCTTTAGTAAAATGTGCATATTAATGCCTTGTAAAAAGTAGGTCACTGCTAGGTAGACTACTTATCTTTTCTTTCAGTATGTTTGGGTCCACTTTGGTTTTACCACATCGATTGTGTTAGATCGAGACTCTCGCTTCCTTGGAAAGTTTTGGACCAGCTAATGGCGTATGATGGACACCAAGTTGAAGAGAAGTATGACATTCCATCCACAAACCGACAGACAGATAGAGGTCGTCAACCATACCGTGGTACACTTGTTGTGGGGCTATTGCAGCAAACATCCCAAGTTGTCAGATGAGAATCTTCCATATGTGCGGCACGCATACAACCGAGCAGTGCATTCCTCTACGCAACGTTCACCATTTGAGGTATGCTTTTGTTACCTACCAAAGGACCCTTTTGACATGATCTATGGAAGGGATGAAGATGCCAGTGGATGTGATGACAAGGACAAAGCACAATAGTTCATCCAGTGGATACAAAGCATTCACCAAGAAGTGCAAGAGTAGTTGGAAAAGAGCCAGGTCTGATATAATTCCCAACATGATAAGCACCGAGTCGACCATCAATTTCAAGATGGTGACAAAGTGTGGTTCCATATCAGCAAGGATTGAATGAAGGGGGAAGGCAAGAAATTGCGACCAATCCGGTATGGTACATTTACCATATTGGAGAAGATTGGGAATAATGTTTTCCGACTCGATTTTCCTGTATACATGCAGATGTACTCGATCGTGAATGTTAAAAATCTGAAGCTTTATGAACCACCATTGATTATGGACACCGAGGAGGTAGGATCAGTTCCTACAATGGATGGCTTTGCACCAAAGTATCTCAATTAATTTCTATAGGAAATTATTCTTGATCGAATAACTAGGACTTCCCGATGAGGAGATGTGGAGTATCTCCATGTTGGTTTCAAAGTGATGCACCCAAGTAAATATAAATGGCCTGAAAAGAAGAAGGTGGGAGAGTAATTCCCTCACTTGCCTATTGATTGATAAGGCTTTTGGCGTCAAAAAGCTCTTCAGTGGGGAAGAATGATCTAGGTGGATCGAACAAGATTAATTACAAGTGGCTTAAGTACAAAGGCTCAAAAATAGAAGTGTCTGGAATGTGGAAAACTTAATATCAAGTTGAATACCTCGTCTTTCTGATTCAAACAATGTAGACGACACTTAATTCTGAGTTTGTATGAAGGAGTTAGGATTAGTCAAATTTTGAGGGTTGACTTGGTGATTTGGCAGGCTTAAGGAGGCAACAAATTTGTTGGAACCCAGCCACCAGATTCCACCCAACTTCAGCTAGATTCCAGGTGAAATTGTGGGACATCTAATTTGAGTCCTTCAGTAAAAAATCTGGAAGATTTGAAAAATTCAATTTGTTTTAAAAACTGAAAAATATTAAAAAAAGGGGGTATGTGATCAAGAGATCAAATCCTTAATGGAAAAATGCTCAAAAAATTAGTTCCTCGGAATTGGTCGAAACTAGAACAACTAGAAAGAGCTCGGAAAAACGATCCTGTAGACGTGAATGGCACTGAAAACCGACATTGTATGAGAAAGTTATTCAGCTTTGAAGTTTGCCAATTTTAGTAAAAAAATGGCCATATGGACTTTACAAAAAATTTTATTAAAAAGAGAATATTCCATAGAATATTTTGGGAATATTCCATGGAATATTCCACAAAATATTTTGCGGGATATTCCAACAAATGGCCAATCAAGGGCCGCCACATGGCCATCCCGGAGGCTGCCACGTGACCCCAACGGTCGAAATTTTTTTGTGGTAACAAAATTTTGTTTGCATCGCGGGCAGGAGTCGACCCCGGGTCGGTGCTGGAACAGCCGGGTGGCCCGACTGTTGGGCCACGGTGGTACTTATTAAACCATGGCAACGAATTTATATTTAAAGTTTGAATGTTGAATGGGCGGGGCCCGAAAGGGGGCCAGCCCCCTCCATCTTATGACCTGTGGCTCGGAACCAGGGGCCTATACTCATCGGCGCGCAGGTGGTGGGGTCATGGTCCCGTCGACAAGCGACCGGTGTAGAACGTTTAAATATGCGGTTTTAAAACCTTATTCCATGCTGATTAAAACTCAATGTTATTCAATGTAACCCGATCAGTGCGGTCCTATGGGGCCTTAACCTTAGCACCTCCTTTCGGTGGCACTTTCGGTGGTCCCCCAAATTTAGCATCAGTGCCCATTTGTGTCGGAGTTATCTAGCAATGCCCCACATTTAGTGGAGCTTTTCAAGGGGACACTGGGCAAAAACTTCAATTTTGATCATAACTTTGGCTAGGGAAGTCCAATTGGGACTTCTTTTTTTTTGTTCAGGGGGTATTGGAACATTCTGGAGTTGTTGGAACAGGTTGCAGAGCCATCAGGGCACTCTGTCAGTGATTTTATCAGCGAATTTTCTTGTGGAGCCACGAGGGCTAAGGGAATGATCAGCTGTATTGGGCTATGTTCATCTGTTTGAGGTGAATGAATAATCAATTTTTACTTTTTCCAACACTCTGTTTCTGAATTTGCAGTTAATTTCGCCTTTTGAGGCTTTCTTCATGGTGTAATACTTATTTTGAGCATTAATAAAAGAGGGAAAAGCCTAATTGGAGGCTTTTGGACCCAACATAGGTAGCCCAAGAGAGGGGTGAACTGCTTAAAAAAATGCTTACTGTTATGCTGTGCATTTTTGCTACTATTTTCCAGAGTTTACTACATTAAACAGTAATTTTTAATAAGTCCACTTTTCACAATGAGACTTATACAGTGATCAAAAGACATTTGTTCCATTTCAAACCACATTACTTCCATTGCAGAATACCTTAACTTGCTTAATCACACATAAAAATTGGTTAACGAATACTTTGCAAACAGAAGCAAATACTTTCATTGCCAGATCGTTTTAGTGTTTACTTCATATTTCTTTAGGAAGAGCCAGTAAGAGGGCCAGAAGCTTCTGGTTTCATCCTTTCTAGTAAAGGTGAAATAACCAGTAAAAGCCCCTACTGTCTATCTCTGTATAAGAAATATTTTGTTCACACATTTCAGATCAGATTGGTATCAGAGCTCTAGGTTTTTCTCAAAAGTTTGTGAATTTTGTGCAAGAAAATTGTGTTGTTCTGCAAATTTGATGCTTACTAGGCTGAAATTGAAAAGAGGGGAAGGTAAATTGGTTAGAGAACAAGATAATCCTCAACCAAGGAGGGCTAGGGTGCCATTATCTCCACCTTCCATTTCATCCTCATTAGCCTTAGAATCAGCCACAAACATGTCTTCCAGAGAAGGAGAAGTACATGAGGAAATGGATCCCAAGGAAGAAGAAAGATTTTTTAGAAAATCTTTCTTGGACATGACTGAGATGGTTAGGATCCTATACCAAGAGAGAAATGATAAGATTGCTGGAGAAGGGTCTAGAAACCAAAGAGAAGAAGGAGATTATTCAGGAGGGAAGAAAGACAATGAGAAGTCTAAGAAAGGGAATGGAGGAAATGGTGATTCACCATCTCCATCGTCATCCTCTTCCTCCACATCATCCTCTTCAACTTTTGTTAATCAGTCACACAAAACAAAAACATCTCTTAGAAATCCTTTGTTAAAGCTTGATGTGAAGTTTGAGTTGCCGATGTTTAATGGTGATGTGAATGCAGAAAAATTGGATAATTGGATTAGACAGCTGGAAGTCTATCTAAGAATTCAAAATTTGCATGATGATGACGCAAAAATCCAATTAGCCTCATTGAGAATGGATGGAGCAGCTTTGGTTTGGTGGGAAGCCAAGACTAGGGAGGAAATTAAAAAGCATGGTAAGATAACTCTAACTTGGAATGAGTTTATTACTGCTATTAAGAAAAAAATTTATCCTCTTGCTCATATTCAGAAAGCAATCATGAATTGGAAAAATTTTAGGCAACTTAAGGGTCAAAATGTGCAAGATTATACCCAAGAGTTTAGAAGGAGAGCACTTCTACTTGGGGTAGACTTACAAAGTCAAGACACCTTGTTAAAATACATAGGAGGTTTGCACAATTACCTTCAACATACTATCCTAATGTTCAATCCTACCAACTTAGATGAAGTCTGTGTGCAGGCTACACATTTAGAAGCTAGAGGAAAGAATACTTTTGATGAGGATAGTAATTTCAAAAACAAAGGAAAGAAAAGAGTTGCAAATTCAAGAAAAGAAAAAGGAAAGTTATTTTGCAAGAATTGTTCAAAGACAAGTCATGATGAAGATCATTGCTGGAAGCTTCATCCTAAACTGAAACCAGAAAAATACAAGAACAAAAACAAGACCAAAGAAAAGGAGAAAACTGTAGCAACAGTTGAGAAAGACTTAGGGTCAGACTCAGGTGATGAGACAAAAAGCATCGCCATGGTTTTAAAGAACATTAAGGGGAAAGAAGTGGTGCAAGACACAACTCCCAGTTCTAGCTCTTTGAATTGTCACAAAGATACTCATGAAGAAAAGAGGAGGATAGAGCTCTTCCAATTGTGAGGGTAATTTCAAAGCATACCAAAATTGACACACTATTTGATAGTGGATCACAAGCGAATCTCATATCTGAAGACTTGGTCAAGCAGCTTAAACTTGAGACCATTCCACATCCGAAGCCTTATCCACTTGGATGGATATGCAAGGATGCCAACTTGCAAGTCTCAAGGACGTGAATATTGCACTTTGCAATAACTGCACACTTTATTGACACAGTGGAACTTGATGTGGTGCCGCTTGATATCTCAGGAATTGTTTTGGGAAGTCCTTACTTATTTGACAGGAAGGCCATCTTTCATCGCCATGAAAACAAGTATCACTTGTTCAAAGATGGTAAAGAGTACATTGTGAGAGCACACAAGAAGAAGTTGGAATCTTCTTTACTCCATGCAAGTCAATTGAAAAGACTGGTTAATGCAAGTCAAAGTCTAACTTTGTTAATGTTGAAACGACAAGATTTTGAGCATTCACCTTTTTATGATGTTGCTAATGATTTGTCTCAGTTTAATAACAGTTTGTCTTTGAAAGAAGATGATGTTATGTTGCGCAAATTACCTTTTGGGTCAACCAACGCAGTGAATGAAGTGTCAAAGAAAAGAAGTGCAAGCAAGAAGGACACACCATTCAGCATGGGAAAAAGTTGGTTTCAGTATGGTCGAATTCACCATGGGAACAGTTTGCAAGGTGAAAGTTATTTTAAGTCTTCTGGGAAGTTTGATCAGTGTAGAAAAATTTTGTTTTCTGTAGAATACAATTGTTGTTCTGCAAATTTTAATCATTTGCATCATGACTCTGTCAGTCTTAGCAATGGTCGATCAGTTGATTCCAGAGACAGTTTATCATTTTCTCAAAAGCTCCATTTGATGAAATTGGGTAGATTTTAGTTATTCAAGGGTGGAAGAGTGGAGAATCAGTCTCCACATTATCAGTTTCACTAGTCAGAGAGCTTTTGGGGTCCAAAAGCTTCCCATTTGGGAGGTGTGATCAGGAGATCAAATCCTTAATGGAAAAATGCTCAAAATATTAGTTGCTCAGAATTGGTCCAAACCAGAACGACTGGAAAGAGCTCGGAAAAATGATCCTGTAGACATGAACGGCACTAAAAACCGACGCTGTATGAGAAATTTATTCAGCTTTGACGTTTGCCAATTTTAGTAAAAAAATGGCCATATGGACTTTACAAAAAAATTTATTAAAAAGAGAATATTCCATAGAATATTTTGGGAATATTTCGTGGAATATTCCACAAAATATTCTAGGAATATTCCAACAGGTGGCCAATCAAGGGCCGCCACGTGGCCATCCCGGAGGCCGCCACGTGGCCCCAAGGGTCGAAATTTTTATGTGGTAACAAAATTTTGTTTGCGTCGCGGGCAGGAGTCGACCTTGGGTCGGCGCTGGAACAGCCGGGCGGCTCGACCATTGGGCCACGGTGGCACTTATTAAACCATGGCAACAAATTTATATTTAAATTTTGAATGTTGAATGGGCGGGGCTCGAAAGGGGGCCAGCCCCTAAGGGCTAGCCCCCTCCATCTTATGACCTGTGGCTAAAAACCGGGGGCCTATACTCATCAACGCGTAGATGGTGGGGTCGTGGTCCCGTGGACAAGCGACCGGTGCAGAACTTTTAAATATGCGGTTTTAAAACCTTATTCCATACCAATTAAAACTCAATGTTATTCAATGTAACCCGATCGGTGCGATCCTATGGGGCCTTAACCTTAGCACCTCCTTTCGACAACACTTTCGGCGGTCCCCCAAATTTAGCGCTAGTCCCCATTTGTGTCGGAGTTATCTAGAAGTGCCCCACATTTGGTGGAGCTTTTCAAGGGGACAATGGGCAAAAACTTCAGTTTTGATCATAACTTTGGCTAGGGAAATCCAATTGGGACGAAGTTTTTTTTTTTCCAGGGGTATTGGAACATTTTGGAGCTATTGGAACAGGTTGTAGAGCCATAAGGGCACTCTGTCAGTGATTTTATCAGCGAATTTTATTGTGGAGCCACTAGGGCTAAGGGAATGATCAGCTGTATTGGGTTATGTTCATCTGTTTGAGGTGAATGAATAGTCAATTTTTACTATTTCCAGCACTCTGTTTCTGAATTTGCAACTAATTTCACCTTTTGAGGCTTTCTTCATGGTGTACTACTTATTTTGAGCCTTAATAAAAGAGGGAAAAGCCTAATTAGAGGCTTTTGGACCCAGCAGAGGTAGCCCAAGAGAGAGGTGAACTGCTTAAACAAATGCTTACTGTTAGGCTGTGCATTTTTGCTGCTATTTTCCAGAGTTTACCACATTAAACAGTAATTTTTAATAAGTCCACTTTTCACAATGAGACTTATACAGTGATCAAAAGACATTTGTTCCATTTCAAACCACATTACTTCCATTGCAGAATACCTTAAATTGCTTAATCACACATAAAAATTGGTTAATGAATACTTTGCAAACAGAAACAAATACTTTCATTGCCAGATCGTTTTAGTGTTTACTTCATATTTCTTTCGGCAGAGCCAGTAAGAGGGCCAAAAGCTTCTGGTTTCATCCTTTCTAGTAAAGGTGAAATAACTAGTAAAAGCCCCTACTGTCTATCTCTGTATAAGAAATATTTTGTTCACACATTTCAGATCAGTAAGGTGGGTCATGACCCCCGCCCTACCCCAACAACATGTCAAAAATATTATTAAAATAAGGGAGTCGGTGGCTATAACCCTGCTGCCCCCACAACTCATGACAACATTCAATATAAATTAGGGGGGGCCAACGTTGTGACCCCGCGGCCCTAGCTCTCCACCTTATATGGCAGTCACCATAAACGGGTGGGGCCAATGGTACACCCCGTGGCCCCAACCCACATGGCAGCTATGTAATGGAGCTAGCGGAAATGGTGGGGCGGGCCACCCAATGCCGACTTGGCCCCCTAACTACCTACTTAGCATTAAACTGATACGACAGATTTTTCTAATGGGATGTAGTTTAATTAAAAAAAAATGAATTCCAACTTTAAAATGAGGGGGTGGGGTTTGACCACCCGACCCCCTCCCTCCAAATGAGTATCCAAATCAATCCACCCAACGGATTTATTTGAAAAGTTTTCCGCATCTTCAATATATATATTCTGCATTTCATATCTACACCCAGGCAGCTTGGAGCGGGCACATAAATTGAGACAGTTGAACATTGAGCATTGTGTAGGAGGGGGGCAAAACCACGATCTGAGCCATTTTCCAGAGGGTCCAGATTTTCGCTTTGTTAGATTCAGAAAAAATTTGTATGGATTTTTCATCTCTCGACGTCACGAATAGAATGGTGATGTCCATTTCTTCATCATAGTTCTGCAATTTTTGGGCACTTTCAGCTATTATAAGGGTGTACTTCCTTATTTTATACTTGTACGTTCATTTTTTTCCACTTAATGAAAGAGGGCGTCCCAACTATTTGAGCAGGGCCCGGAGACGTAGTCCCTCATGGATGAACTCCGATATCAATTATGTGTCTTCTTGCATGATGTTAATTGCTTCTCTCTTCTTATGTTTATTCCTTTAAAGTTTCTTGATTAAAGTTGCAGTTTTCACATGTAATTATTTAACACATCTCAGAAAAAGATTTTTGGATCACTCGCACATCCATTCAATCACTTGCTTTCCATCAGTAAAGATAGGATTTATCTGGAATGAAAAATAATTAAGGAAAGTGGCATGGGATTATATGTATTTTTATTTCCCTTTGTGGAATTGTAGCCCCTATGAATCTATCCTTATGCGTATTTCATTTTATTATTTTCAGTATATAACATTTTAATATTATATCTCTTAGCCCTCAAGCATTTATTATATCTACAAATATACAATGCTAATATCATAATCCAAATTGATGTGTTACATGGACTATATGTAGATCAAAGTAGTTGGGCATCCCACAATTAGGGGATGCAATGGATAGTGGGAATTCCTTCACACAATTAACCATGGAAGCCAATCATAGAATAAACTAGTTCAACACACAACCATGAGATGCACTTGGACACTATTAGAGAAACTTGGACAAAATCAAGTGGACTAAGATGAAGTGAGTATACTTGGGTGATGTTACATAGCTTCTAAGAGACTTGAGTCAAGTTGTATGGATGTGGAAGGATTGGGCCGAATTTGATGAGGAAGAAATGACTCAAGTGGACTTGGTGAACATGGATAGAGTTTGATGGTCTTGGATGGACAAGGTTAAGTTGGGTTAACTTGGGTGGATTAGGTGGTCTTGGTCCTACTAGGCCAATTTTTGCATACTTAGGTGCATTTATAGGTGCACTTGTTGGATGTGAATGGTCCACGAAGGAGTTAGCAAAGGGATGTGAGTTGATGGATAACACTTTGGTCCACCTTAGAATGAAGAGGCTCACAAGTGCAAGGCGAGTCTCATATCGGAGAATAACTCCAAAAAAATGCTAAAGAAATAAGTGATTAATCACTCATCAATACTGTAGAAGAGTTATGAGATTTTGTTAAGTTCAAAGCTAAGTGCACTAAGATGAATTCCACAAGTTGAGAGGGAAGAAGAAGGAAATAGGACCCATAGGAAGAAGGAAAGTGGTTGCTCCTGTTAGATTATGCAAGCCTATTACTGAACAAGTGAAAGACTATTTGTCTTAAATTCATTCTATACATGTAATAGAGTTAACACAAGATGCAATAACTCCATTGTTGTGTATTTAGGACATTCTTCTATAATAAATTTAAGGCAACTACTTTGGGCTTCTATTAATACATAGGTGTGTCAGGGACTCTTTTTATATTTAGAATATTATTATTCTTTACATTGCTTTATGCTAGTTAAATATTGAAATATTGGCTAACTAGTATTGATGTCATGTTTTAAAGGTCTTGATTGAAGTTGTATTTGCTAATGAATAATATTGAATAGGTATAGATGAGTAAAACTTAGTTACATTTTATGTAACTCAAGGCAAAATTACGAGTACACTTTAAGTCGAGTTTTATAACATGACTGGTATAGGTGCGGGTTGCTCAAACTCTGGTTATTGGAAACCTTAAGGCTTAGTAACACATCCTTAAAGGTCCGAACAAAATTGCAAAATATCCTAACAGTTAAAGAAAATGCTGGTCCTTGACTGTGAGAATGCAAATGTTGCTGGCAGCCTATCTAAATCTCGCACAATTATCTCTTAAGGTTGAAATTCACGCTCAAATGGATATCCATCCCACACCAAATCTCGGATTTTCACTATTTTCCCCTTGAACTCTTTTTTTTTTTACTTTGACACAATTGTTTCTTTTCACGCTCCTTCCTAGTACGCCATTACGGCCTTTCCACATGGTTTTGCGAAAAGCCGGGATTGTGTTTCTTCATATGGAGGTAATTAATCGTACGAATCTAGCAGCCTCCATAATCATTGTTGCCTATCGTCACGGCTCTACGAAAATCAACCGATCTCACGTTCTGTGATCTCATATTTGTTGAGAAAACCAACAATACGTACGCTTGGGGGTTGTCAAAAGAGTTGTCAAAGCTGGAAGCTGTGAATTCGTACGCTTGGGGAATACATAGATTTAAGAGTCGTCACACCTGCCTAGGCATGACGGCGGGCATTTCCTGCCTAGGCACATTTATGGGCCTATGGCAGAGGAAATAAGGTTGGCGGGTCTGACGACTTTTAAATTTATGTATTCTCCAAGTATACGGTGGGCATTTTCTGTCTAGGCATATTTATGAGCCTATGGCAAAGGGAATAAGTCTGACTGCGGGCATTTCCTGCCTAGGCGCATTTATAGGCCTATGGCAGAGGAAATAAGTCCAAACATATTTCATTGTTTATTATTAAGTAAGCTGGTTCCATTTTCTACAATATAATACCTAACCAAACAATAAATAATATCTCATTTCAATGTAGGTTTCTTTCAAGTTTATCTATTCGCAAACAAATGAAATAAAGTCCAACCTGATCCATTCACTTAAACACGCAAGTTAATTTAGGCTCAGCGTCCTATTGGCCCATAAACCCAAGTAACGATTCCAGAGCAGCGTGCATGTGAATCTTTCACATTGATTTCTTCATCCACAATCTCAGGAAGAGACGGTTGGGACTGGATAAGATTGCAGAAACAGCAATCACATCTTTCGTTATCGTTCACTTCATCCTTATCCTCATTGAATAGTGAGCCATTCGGTTGTTCACTCAACAAGTATTTTTAAATATTGGTATTGGGTCACATATAAAAGTTCAAATATTGATATTTTTACATCAATATAGATTTTCCCTTTGAATAAATAATTACGTTGGAATTTAGTTGGATACTCAATAAATAGTTTTGAATATTGGGATTTGGTCATATAAAATGTTTAAATTTTTATATTAATTTGAATTTTTATTTGAATAAATGATTATATTATAATTTATATAAATAGAAACAAAAAAAATTTAAGATTTACTAGGCTAAAAATTGTAAGTGGAGTGACAAACAGATATTTGCATTTCAATTTGTTTTTTTCCTATTCAAAGTAATGATGAGTGCCCCAACTTCTGAAATAGTCTCCCTGTTAAAATATTTGTGTATATTTATTTTTAGTGTTTTTAAGAATTTCACATTCTAAAATAAAATGTCTTTCTATTTCCAATTCTCTAGCTGTACAAAAGGTACAATCTCTCTTCCTTATCTTTTTTGGTTATATATATATATATATATATATATATATACGGGTGAAGTCCAAATTCAAAGCCACGACTGGTACCCCTAGGCTAACAACATTATCGGAGCTCTTTGTTCATAAGTGCGACGGACAGGAGTCATCGTTAAAGGTTGAGGGAACGCCCGGGCATGGAGGGTGAAGTAGGCCAGAGGGGAAAGAGCACAAAAGCTCAGGGCTCTTATCCTATTTCAAGCAGTACTGCCCTAACGAATGACACAAATCTCATCAAGTATTTGTAACGGGGTTGGCCTAGGCCAGGACTATTCGCTGTCTGAGCTATGTGCCCATCAAGTCTCCACAGAGAAGATCAGAATTAGCAATTATTAACATAGCTCTGCAATAGGTACACTACAACTATTTTAAGTTTTGGTTTTTCTGGGTTGAAGTTTGGTAATGTAATTTGGGATGAACTTTTCATTGAACTTCTAAGTTCTTCTTTGAAAAGTTCAAAAATTCTCCATCAATTAACTAGAGGATTTGTTCATTTACAAATTTCGATACTTATGTTTTACAAGAATTTGGAGTTTGAGTTTTCTTCATTGGTGAAATTGTTTAACTTGAACCAAGTCTAAAATAAACATAGTCCGTTCATCTCCAAATGAGAATGAATGACATATATTATAAGGCCTGATTTTGGATAAGGGTTATTGGAAGTAACCGGGATTTTGGGTTTTAATCACTCGCAGTTTTGTGATAGGAATTTTATGGACAAACCTATTCATGTGGTTCGTGTTTAGTTTATTTTCTAAATTTATGGACAAACTTATTCATGTTGCTCATGTTTAGTTTATTTTCTTTGTATTTCAATTGTTTGATGTTACTCAATAAATTTTGTATGTATATTTGTAGATCTTTGTTGGTCTGTTTTTTACAATTTTTTTTATCCTGGAAAAAAAATTAATGACTATATATCTTTATCAGTGATAAAAAGTGTAAACATATTAACAATAAATATATATAATATATTCTGTTAGTTTTATGCTTTTTGGACAGATTTTTGACAAATGCACCCTCTAAGATTGTATATACAAAATTTATATTCTTTTCAAATATGAATATAAATATGGTTTTCTTTTGCTAAAAAAAATAAAAATAGTAATAATAATTTATAATATTCAAAATTACAATTTAATTAGTTATAATGATTTTTTTTTTAATTTTAGCAACCTGAGATACATATTTAAACAACATTTTTTATGCTTATTTTAAATTGATACTTATAGACATTAATTAGACATTAATTTATATGGCCCCACTAATTTTTAGTGGGCTTTTTAAAATTAATAATATTTTTTTTGGTTGGTTTTTCTTTAATGTTACTTTCAAATTGTAGCTAAGTCTTTCTTTAGTGGTCTTTGTTGGATTTCTGTAATTGTATTTGATCTACTTTTCTACTTGACTTTTAGTATTGATAATGAATCATATTATAGATCTGAAACATATACTTGAAATATTATTGTGAATATTTCAATCAATTATAAAAATAATAATCATCACAGAAATCTTAATATGCAAACTGTACTTATATTCCATTCTATGTTCTGGACTTAATGTTATAGCTTTCTAAGTTTAATAGTTCAACATTCTTGTACTTGTACGATAATTCTCATAAGCTATGTTCTACCACTTATAGTAGAATATTTACCAATAACTAGAAATTTTTTGTATACTTATCAAAAGTTTTCCAAACTCACAAGAATGTACATCATTTTTTATAAATTTGTAATGTAAGGTTACTTTTCCCTTAAAAAAATCCCCAAAAATAGACTAGAATGATATATTTTTCTCTATTTTGGCATTCTACTTCAAAAACTTAGGAATTTTACTATAATCCCAAGTGACCATAGCTCATTTTTATGTTTAAAACCATTATCTCAGTGACATGGAAATGTGATAATGTGGTTGACATGGAAATTAGATAATGTGGCATGGCATGTGGTAGTGATATGACATAAGATTATTTCAAAACTTCTTCTTTTAATAGTTTGAAGATTTTCTTAATTAGTGTTAAAAAAAAATTATTTTTCACAATCTAAATATTTCTTCTCATGAATGTTGGCCAATTTCTACCTTCATCAATGATCTCCAAACTGTACTTAGATGATCCAAAAAAATCCTTATTAGAGGTTTACTAATAGCTTAGGTTTGGATGAAATATAAAATTCTTTTACCTCTATATCTACAGAATGCATTTGGGATATCTACAAAATGGTCTTATTGAGAATGTCCAAAACTCCTCTCTTTCAACTAACTCAAAATTTATTTTATCATACTAATTTATAAAATGCACTTTTGTGGATCTACAATTAGTCTCCTATGTCACTTCTCAAGAACTCTTCTTTTAGTGAGTTCATTTTTTTTTCCCATGTCAATCAACAAGGTGCACTTTGACAATATAGAAAATGGTCTTATTATTAGTTTCCAAAATACTTGAACTAAATGATTTCTTTTCCTTACCAATATACAAAATGCTAACTTATAAAATGCACTTTTGTGGATCTACAAGTAGTCTCCTGTGTGACTTTGAAAAACCCTTCCTTTAGTGAGTTCATTTATTTTTCCCATGTCAATCAACGAAGTGAACTTTGACAATATAGAAAATGGTCTTATTATTAGTTTCCAAAAAACTTGAACTAAATGATTTCTTTTCTTTACCAATATACAAAATGCATTGTAACAACATAGAAAATGGTCTCATTGGGAGTTTCTAAGAAACTTCTTAGACGAGTTCAAAATTTCTCCAATTTGAAAAATTTCTAGTTGAAGTCTAAACTTGTTCTTAGATGATTCCAAAATTTTTCCAACTTTACTAAATTTTCATTCAACTTTAAATTTATTCTTTAGTGACATTAAAATTTCTGCAACTTTATAGACTTTTCTCCAAAGTTCAAATTTCTTCTTCAAAAAATTCATTCATTCTCCCATCTCATCAAATTTCCATTGAAGCCCAAAATTTGGCATTCTTCAGTTTTCAATCTAGCTGATTTTCATTGAACTTTTATGTTCTTCTTTGAAAACTTCAAAATTTCTCCATCAATGAACTAGAAAATTTGTTTATTTACAAACTTGGATACTTAGATTTTAGAAGACTTGGAGTTTACTTATATTGGTGAAATTTTTTAACTTGAAACAAGTCTAAAATCAACCTAGTCCATTCATCTCCAAATTGATTTTGACCTATGGTCTTATTTCTATATAACTTCACAACCACCATGAAAGAAAAAAATTTAACTTCCTAAGCCAAATCTAAAAATGAAATTGTATATGAACATGATTAATCATCTTTGTGATGATCCTTACGGTATATTCCCCCAAATGTTTCTCATAAATCTAGGGATTTCACTTAATTTTTTCAAATTTCCCCAATTTCATGTAGATTAAAAACTCAACAAAGCCGATTTTTTCTATTGAGTTGGTCATTGACACATATGAGTCTAGTTTTGAATTATAGTTTTGATTCAACCATGTCACTTAATGAGAACCCATCCTAGGCTAGATTGTTATTGATTTGAATAATACATAACTATAATACCATATAAAATGACTAAATATATACAACATGGAATATATATCTTAGTGTAACTAACTTAGTTTATACAAAGTGAATCTAGTTGAATTAAATTGCATAATAACACTCAAAGGCATAGATGACAAAGTAAACAAAAAATTCGAACATTTAGCAAAAATACACTTACCTTTATAAAACAATTACACAAATGATTGTAGAAGTTGGATGTTCCACCCAACCATAAACATTGTTGAATAAGTTTTATTCAGTAACATCCACCCCTTATTTGAGGATATGATTCCATAACAAAGATCGATCCTATACATGTTTATTGTCTACTTACATAGCCTAATACCGAATAAAAGCACAATGGCACAATTCACACAACAATTCCAATCGCCCACCGATAATCCCCATCAGTGGGCATAGTCAAACTGATGATACAATATTCCCTTAGAAAATCCCCATCCCCTCCAAGATTTGAGTACAAAACAATCGAGGGATGTTTTAGTTGGGGGATCAAAGAAATCTAACTATTATAGGAGTGTTGGCAACAATATTTAAATAGACTTGGGTTTCGAACAAGGACTACTCACACGCTAACTCGTCTACTCCTTAACACAGACTTTAGCTATAAAATTTGGATTTTGATATACAAATAGATTGCAACCTTACCTAACTTGTTCTAATGCCAAAAACATTTTCTTTCTTCACCTGCTATTCGGAAAACTAAAAATACATTCTACTTGAGTTTTCTCTCCCTTTTTGATACCTTATTCACTCTCACTCTTCCAAAAAAATGATTCTACATAGCTCATCCTATCATAACTAAGTGGGCTAACTCCCTAACCCACTTCTTAAATGTCTATAGTTGTTGATATGCTTTGATCACTAAGAGAGGTGACTCCTTAATGATCCCAACACATCCATTCAATCACTTACATTCAATAAGTAAAAATACGATTTATCTCGAATGGAAAATAATTGAAGGAAAGTGGCACGAGATTATATGAATTTGGATATCCCTTTGTGGGATTATAGCCCCCTATGAATCTATTCTTATCCATCCTCCAACTCATGGCATATTTCATTTTATTATTTTCAGTATATAACATTTTAATATTATATCTCTTACCCCTCAACCATTTATCATATCTACAAACATACAATGCTAATATGGGAATCCAAATTGAGGTGCTACATGGACTATATGTACATCAAAGGGGTTGGGCATCCCACAATTAGGGGTTGAAATAGATAGTGGGAGTTCCTTCACACAAATAACCATGCAACCCAATCGTAGAATAAACTAGTTTGGTATACAACTGTGAAATGCACTTGGGCACAATTGGAGAAACTTGGACAAAATCAAGTGGACTAAGATGAAATGAGTAGACTTGGGTGATGTTGGATATATCTTCTAATGGACATGAGTCAAGTTGGATGGATGTGGAAGGATTGGGCCAAGTTTGATGAGAAAGAAAGGACTCAAGTCGATTCCGTGAACATCGATCGAGATTGATGGCCTTGGATGAACTAGGTTAGGTTGGGTGAACTTGGATGGATTAGCTTGAATTGGCCCTATTAGGCCAATTCAAGCACACTTAGGTGCATTTCTAGGAGCACTTGTTGGATGTGAATGGTCCAGAAAAGAGTTAGAAAAGGGAAGTGAGTTGATGGATAACATTTTGGTCCACCTTAGAATGAAGAGGCTTACAACTGCAAGGCTAGTCTCATATAGAAGGATAACTCCAAAAAAATGCTAAAGAAATAAGTGATTAATCACTCACCAAGAGTGTAGAAGAGTTATTTGATTGTGCTAAGTTCAATTCTAGCTACATTAAGATGAATTCCACAAGTTGAGAGGGAAGAATAAGGAAATAGGACCCATAGGAAGAATGAAAGTTGTTGCTTCTATTGGATTGTGCAAGTCTATTACTCAACCAGTGAAAGAATATTTATCTTAAATTCATTGTACACATGTAATAGAGTTAACTCAAGATGCAACAACTTCTTTGTTGTGTATTTAGGACATTCTTCATTAATAAATTTAAGGCAACTGCTTTGGGTTTACATTAATACATGTGTGTATTGGGGACTCTTTTTATATTTTTAATATTATCATTTTTTACATTACTTTATGTTAGTTAAATATTGAAATATTGGCTAACCACTGATGTATTGATGCCATGTATTAAAGGTCTTGGTTGAAGATGTATTTGCTAATAAATAATATTGGATGGGTATAGATGAGTAAAACTTAGTTATGCAACTTAAGATCAAAGTATGAATAAACATTAATTCAAGTTGTATAGTAAGCTTCAAGTCAAGTTGTATAATATGACTGTAATAGGTGCAGTTTGTTCAAGCTCTAGTTACTGAACCTTAAGGCTTAGTAACACAACATTAAAAGTGCAACAAAACTACAAGTAATCCTAACCATTAAAGAAAAGGTTGGTCCTGGACTGTGTAAATGTTGCTAGCACCCTATCTAAATCTCGCACAATTATCTCTTTAAGTGAGAAATTCACGCTCCTGCAAATGGATATCCCTCCCACACCGAAACTCTAAGAATTTTCACTGTTTTCCCCTTGAATTTTTTTTTTTACTTCGACATCGTTGTTTCTATTCACACAACTTCCTACTACGCCATTACTGCCTTTCCACATGGTTTTGTGAAAAGCCGGGATTGTGTTACTTCGTATGGAAGTAATTAATCGTACGAATCTAGCAGCCTGCATAATCATTGTTGCCGACCATCGTGGGCGCGAACATTATTTTCTATGCTATGGGTGGTGGCAGATACACAGCCCACCGTTAGATTTAGCCAATTTTAAATCTAACGGTGGGCAGTGTATCTGCCACCGCATTAATGGGCCGATAGCATACGAAATACACCATCGCGGCTCTACGAAAATCAACCGATCTCACGTTCTGTGATCTCATGTTTCTTGAGAAAACCAAGAATAGTACATAAAATGGGTTGTCAAAGCTGGAAACACAACAATGGTACATAAAATGGGTTGTCAAAGCTGGAAACTCTGAATTTATACGCTACAGGGCATGCATATATTCCTATGGTTTTGCTAAGTCTAAACATATTTCGCCAACCAGATGTATCTCCTTCATTGTTTATTTATACGTGCAATTAAAGCTGGTTCCATTTTCTGCAATATAATACCTACCAAAACAATAAATAATATCTCATGTCAATGTAGGTTTCTTTCAAGTTGATCTATTCACAAACAAATGAACCAAAGTCCAACCTGATACATTCACTTAAAACACGCAAGTTATTTTAGACTCAGCCTCCAATTGGTCCGTAAACCCTAGTAATGATTCCGGTGGGGACTGGGTAAGATTGGAGAAACATCGGTACATCGAAGGTGAATTATGGAGATACATATCTTTCGTTATCATTCACTTCATCCTCATTGAATACTGAGCCATTCGGGAAATCTCCTTTTCCAACCTAAAATGGAGTTGTTCACTAAACAAGTAATTTTAAATATTGGGATTTGGTCATATATAGAATTTTATCATATTTATATTTGGCCGTAGTCTAAAAAAAACTTAAGATTGGAGAAACATCAATCACATCAATATTGGAGATACATATCTTTCGTTATCGTTCACTTCATCCTTATCCTCATTGAATAGTGAGCCATTCGGGAACTCTCCCTTTTCCAACTTAAACGGGAGTTGTTCACTCAACAAGGAGTTATTCACTCAACAAGTAATTTTAAATATTGGGAATTCTCTCTTTTCCAACTTAAAATGGATCGTTTCCAACTTAAAATGGAGTTGTTCACTCAACCAGTAATTTTAATTTTAAATATTGGGATTTGGTCATTTATAAAATTTTAGCATATTTATATTTGGCTGTAGTATAAAAAATTTAAAGAATAATTTAGAAATTTTGGTAAAAGTATGAAAAATTTTTGCAAAGAGTTTTTAGAGTTTTTAAAATCTGGGTTAAGTCATTAAATTTTACTATTTTGGGTGTTTTAAGGATTTTTTATGGGGCTGAATCCATTTTAACTGAAAAATTTCTGTAAAGGTTTTTAAAATCTGGGTTAAGTCATTAAATTTCACTATTTTGGGTGCTTTAAGGGTTTTTTATGGCACTGAATCCATTTCAACTATCAAAAATGCAATTCGTACATTCCAACTGCCTAATTTTTAAAAAAAAATTTCACTAAATCAGACAAAAATCTGCAAGTTATTCAGTTGTTTCAGTAGACAACTCCTTGATATTTATACATCAATTTAGATTTTTCTCTTTAAATAAAATGGCTAAGTTGTAATTTAGTTGGATACTCAATAAATACTTTTGATGATTGGGATTTGGTCATATAAAATGTTTAAATTTTATATCAACTCTAATTTTTATTTGAATAAATAGTTATATTGTAATTTATATGAATAAAAAATATATATAATTTTAAATATCTATGAGGCTATAAATAGCAAGTGGCATGACAAATAAATATTTATATTTCAACTTCTTTTTTTTCTATTCAGAGTAATGATGACAGTACTAACTTGTCAAATAGTCTCCTGACTAAATAAGTTATCCCAAAAGCTTATTGTTAGAGTATTTGTGTATCTGTATTTTTAATTTTTTTTTGAAAATTTCACATGTCTCCTATTTCGAATTCTCTAGCAGCAATAAGTACATAATATACACTTTTTTTCCTAATCTTCTTTGGTGTTATATATATGGGTGAAGTCCAAATTCAAAGCCAATTCTTCTTTGGTGTTATATATATATATATAGGTGAAGTCCAAATTCAAAGCCAGGACTTGTACCCCTAGGCTAACAACAGTAACGGAGCTTTTAGTTCATAGTGCTACGGACAGCAATCAAGGCGGGAATATCGGATGAAGTCATCGTTTAAATGTTGAGGGAACCTAATCTTCTTTGGTGTTATATATATGGGTGAAGTCCAAATTCAAAGCCAATTCTTCTTTGTTGTTATATATATATATATATATGGGTGAAGTCCAAATTCAAAGCCAATTCTTCTTTGGTGTTATATATATATATATGGGTGAAGTCCAAATTCAAAGCCAGGACTTGTACCCCTAGGCTAACAACAGTAACGGAGCTTTTAGTTCATAGTGCTACGGACAGCAATCAAGGCGGGAATATCGGATGAAGTCATCGTTTAAATGTTGAGGGAATGCCCGGGCATGCAGGGTGAAGTACGCGAGAGGGGAAGAACACAAAAGCTCAGGGCTCTTATCCAATTTCAAGCAGTACTTTCGTAACGAATGACACAAATCTCAACAAGTATTTGTAACGGGGTTGGCCTAGGCCAGGACGACTATTCGCTGTCTGAGCTATGTGCCCATCAATTCTCCACATAAGCATATCTCTAGAATAGGTACACTATAGCTATTTTAAGTTTCTGATTTTCTGGGTTGAAGTTTGGTAATGTAATTTCTGGAGATTGTTTTTTAAAAGGTGTTTTAATGTATTAATGGTTTTAGTGTAACGAAATTTTTTAGTATCTAGATTATATATTTATTATGTAGAGTTTATAACTTAAATTTTATGATTTTAATTTATCTTTATTAATTTTTTGAAAAATTAACCCAAACAAACATCACAAATTTTTGAAAAAATATGTCAAAAAAGACATCACTTACAAAATTTATATCATTTCTTTTTAGAGCAAGTTTAGTTTTTATGAGTTATATCATTTCTTTTTAGAGCAAGTTTAGTTTTTATGAGTTCTTTCTCGATTTCATAGTTTGACTTAAATAAGTTGCAAGAAAAAAACAAAAACTTCGGCAGATTTTCACTACAACTTTTTAGATCGAGTTAAGGTCTATCCAAACTCAATTTCATATTTTGACTTAAATAAGTTGCCAAAAAGAAGAATACAATTAAAAAAACAACTTTATGTTGATCTTGGTTTTGATAATGATGGCTCTGCTCTAATGGACTGCACAACTATTAAAAGGTAATGGAGAATCTTTAATTTGTGAGAGTTGGTTCATGGAACTTTAGGATAGGACTTAGTTTCTATTTCTTACGGTATGGTTTTAAATTTCCTACATCTATGTGTGTTATATATTGATTGAGTTGTATTGAGAATGTAGAGCGTTCTGCAGATTCAGACTCTCCTCGTTCAGTTTATCCATTGTAGAGCTAACCATTTTTTTATTAATAAATTCAATCCATCATATTTTATCATGGTATCAAAGCTGCAGGGTCAAGTCATAGCCAGAGTGTTGTGATCCCTGTGAGTATCCACGGGGTAGAGGAGAAGCCCCTGATGATTGAGTAATTTTTTTTCTCAGAAATTGATCGGATGAGCGTGTTTTTTGGAGGAGGATTCGCGTCGAACAGTGCAAACCCATGGAGTTTATCCGCACCAATAAGCGCAGATCTATGCGGGAGAAGCGCACTGATAGGCCAGATCCTTATACAATTTCATTCCCAGCGCGATCAGCGTGGATATTAGTTCAAAAAGCGCGTCGATGTGGGAAAAAGAGGAGATCCAAAAGAGATATGTGCGAGTGTTCGCCCACTGATGAAGGGAAGAGATATGAGATCTACTGTCGGTAAAAGTTTGCCGATGAAGGAAGAGATCTGACACAGATCTACTGTCGGTGAAAGGTCGTTGATGAAGGAAGAGATCTGAGACAGATCTACTGCCGGTGAAAGCTCACCAGTGAAGGAAGAGATCTGAAGTAGATCTGTTGCCGGTGTAAGCTTGGTGCAGAGGAGCGAGAGAGCCCGTACTGAAGAAAGTGTCATGGTGGAGCCAGAGAGCTCGTCCTGTGAAACAGAAGAGGCCATGGCAGAGGAGCCGAGAGCCTATGGCGTAGTGTGCAAAGCAGCATGCAGGATTGATCATATATCAGGTAGATTTTTATTGTGATATTGCTTTCTTGAGGATCTGGGGTAGATCTATCATTTTTTTTCCTGTCAATTACTTGAAGTTTTCTTTTTAGAATCGTCAAGATGAACAATCAAATAATCGAAGCATACTTCAACGAGAGCAACAAGCTCGATGGTTCCAATTAATCGAATTGGAAGTTCAAGATGCAGACCATGCTATAAGTACATAGTGCGTAGACGATTGCAAATGGGGATGAGCCAAAGCCAGCAGAAGGAGCCAGTTCAGCCACAATGATTCAAGACTGGGAGAAGAGAAAGAGTGGGGCAAAGATGGCATTGAAGATGTCAGTGAAGGACTGCATCATACAACATATCAGAGAATGAAAATCTGTAAGTGAAATTTGGACGATGTTGAAAGATATGTATGAGATCATGAATACAAATCGTCTTCTATTCTTGAAGAGAAATATTCTCTCCATAAAGATGGAGGAGAATGAAATAGTTGTTGCTTTCTTATCACAGATCAAGGATTTGAAGAACAAATTGGCAGATATAAGTGAGATAGTTGCAAACATAGATTTGGTCACGATTACCATGAATGGTATGACTGGCAATTACCAAATGTTAATCACTGGGATAAATGTGAGGTAGAAAGCCCCAAAGTTTGAAGAAGTGACAGGAATATCAATGCAAGAAGAAGAAATAAGATTGACTCTAAAACCCGAGAGTGCAGATCTTGCGTTAATGTCAAAGAAGAAATCCTTCAGAGCAAAATGAAATTCATCACATCAAAACAGAGGAAATACACAGAAAAGACCGAATCAATCTCAAGGTTTGTATATGAATAGAAACAACCATGTATTAAAATGTTTCTATTGCGGTAAAATTGGTCATATGTCTAAGCATTACAGAAAGAAGAAATTTGATGAAGGAAAACAGAGACATAAAAGACATGCAGGTCATTTCGTAGATGATGACAATGTTCAGGATTTCAGACTGTTCATGGCTGACACTAATGAGAATGTCGAAGCAGACATCTGGTATATGGATTCGGGAGCGTCCACACACATGACAGGGAACAGAAAATGGTTCAAAATTTTTAAAGAAACCAACAATGGAGCACAAAAATACCTTAACGATGATAAAGGTTATCAAATCAAAGGGTACTAGAACATTCATGTTATCTTGCCTGATGGTACTATCAGACACATTCAAAATGTGATGTATGTAACCGAAGCTACAAAGAATCTGATTTTTGTATCCATGATTACATATTAGAATCTCAAGGTAGAATTCTTTAAATCTAATTATTATATTAAAGATTTGTTGAATTGTTTGAAGACTATTTCTTCCGGAATTCGAACAGGAGATCTATAAAAATTAAATGTGAGGAAATCACCACATCGCACTTTGACATCATCGAGTTTGACTACAGAAGAGCTATGGCACCAGAGACTTGGTCACATAAACTTCAATGATCTTTTGTTACTTCAGAAAAGGGAAATGGTAAGAGGTCTTCGTGTTTTAAAACAAGTGCCTAATGATTGTGAAGCTTGTGCATTAGGAAAGATGCATATAGAAGAATTCCATGTTCGAGTAGAAAAGAAAAAGAGAGATATACTTGAGTTAGTGCACACTGACCTATGTGGACCTATGCAAACAAACTCATTAGGAGGTGCATTTTATTTTCTATTGTTTTTTGATGATTGCACAAAGTTTTCTTGGGTATATTTTCTTAGTAAGAAAAGCCATACATTTGAATACTTTAAGCAGTTTAGAACCATGATTGTAAGGAAAACATGGAAGTATATAAAGATTCTCCGCTTCGATCAAGGGGGAGAATACAGGAAGGCTGAACTTACAAAGTATTGTATAGACCATGGAATATTGTAGCAATTCATAGTACCCCATACTCCTCAGCAAAACAGAATAGCAGAAAGGAAGAACATAACATTGGCGGAGTGTGCTCGGAGCATCCTGAAAGCTAAGGATCTTTCAAATGGTTTTTGGGCTAAGCATTGAATACTGCAATTTATTTGAAAAATAAGGGTCCTACAAAAAGTCTCAAGTTTAAAACTCCTTTTGAAGAATTGTATGGATTCAAGCCTGCAGTAAAACATTTGAGAGTATTTGGGTCTAAATGCTTTGCCCATATTCCGAACGAAGATAAAATAAAATTAGATTCAAAAGCCATCATATGCACCTTTGTATGGTATTTTTCACAATATAAAGCCTATATATTTTTTAATCCCTCTACTCACAAAATTTTTGTCAGTAGAGATGTCATGTTCCATGAGCTGGTTTATGAGGAATCTAATAAAAGCAATGAGGAATGGGATATTCCTTTGTTGGTGGAAGGAAGTGAAGAAGCATATGACATCCATGCAAAGCATAAAAATGGAGAAGCAGAAAGTTCAGGTATAAAAATCGAGCCAAGTCCTTCAAAGGAAATTCAGAACAGGTTGAAAGCCACACCAACACTCAGAAGATCAGGTAGGAAGACTCAATTTCCTGCTAGATATAGGGAAAATGCCTTTATAACTAGTATGACGAATGTCGTAGAACATTCTAGCCATAGAGAAGCCAATCAATGTAGTGAATGGAAAGAAGCTATGGAACAGGAATATGAATCTATTCTCAAAAAGAACACTTGGGAGCTAGTTGAACTACCCAAAGGGAAACAAACCATAGGTTGTAAATGGTTCTATAAACCCAAGTTTAATGGAGATGGAAGCATAGATAAATTAAAATCTAGATTGGTAGTAAAGGGGTATTCACAAAAAGAAGATATTTATTATGAGGAAACCTTCGCCCTCGTAGCTAAATAAATACTATCAGAATGGTGATTTCTTTAGCTACTAGAAAACACTGGATGATTTACCAACTAGATGTAATGTCTGCATTTTTGAATGGGGAGTTGAAAGAGGAGGTTTACCTAGAGCAACCTGAGGGGTTTGTCCAGAAAGGGAAGGAACATTTAGTCTGTACATTAAAGAAAGATTAATATGAACTAAAACAAGCACCTAGGTCATGGTATGAAAAGATAGATTCATTTTTTCTGCAACACAGTTACAATAGAAGTAAAAACAACCCTAATGTGTATACTTTGAAAGATGAAAAGGGGCGTATAGTGTTGATTTTTTTTTTATGTATATGATCTAATAATTAGAAGATATGTTGTTGATCAAATCAGATAAATCAAGAAGAAAATGTAACAAGTGTTCGAAATGAAAGACCATGGTGAAGTAAGATATTGTTTGGGTCTTGAGATCTAGAGAGATTCAGGAAAAACTTTTCTATCCTAGGGTAAGTATGTCAGGGTTCATTGGAAAGATTCAGGATGGATCAGTGTAAGGTTGCAACAATACGATTACAACATAACACTAAACTTTAGAGTGAGGATGGCTCTAAAGAGGTAGATGCAACACTTTATCGGCAATTGGTTGGAAGTTTAATATACTTAACCACTACTAGACCAAATTTTTCTTATGCAGTTAGTGTGCTAACGAAATTTATGTCCAAGCTACTTGAGAGTCACTGGATTGCACGAAAAGGTGTTCTAAGGTATCTACAAGGAACCGTAGATTATGGTATTATTTATATTGATTCTTCTTATGTTAGATTGACAGGGTTTACAGATTCCAACTGGGCCGGAAATGTAGATGACCGGAGATCCATAATAGGACATGAATTTAGCATTGGATCTAGGATGATTGCATGGAGCAGTATGAAACATAACACATTTTCCTTGTCCTCAGTGGAAGAAAAGTATCAAGAAATGTGAACAACAACATGTGAGGAAGTTTGGTTGCAGAGACTTCTCCAAGATATCAGGGAAGAACAAAAAGATGCAACAAATATCAGATGTGATAACGAGAGCTCAATCAAACTAGCTAATAATCTAGTGTTCCACAAAAACACTTAGCACATTGATATGCAATTCCACTTTGTCAGAGAGAAATTTCAATCTAAGGAAATCCATCTTGTATATTGTAAAACTTGTGATAATGTTGCTGAAATTTTCACTAAGCCTCTTGGAAAAATTAAGTTTGAAATGTTTAGGGAGATGTTAGGTATATTTTTGAACCCCTTCTCCATTAAGGGGGAGTTTTAAAAGATAATGGAGAATCCTTAATTTGTGAGAGTTGGTTCACAGAACCTTAGGATAGGAATTAGTTTCTATTTCTTAGGGTATGGTTCTAACTTCCCTACATCTATGTGTGTTATATATTGATTTAGTTGTATTGAGAATGTAGAGCGTTTTGCAGAGTCAGACTCTCCTGGTTCAGTCTCTCCATTGTAGAGATGACTAGCTTTTTATTAATGAATTCAATCCATCATAATTTATCAACAACTTCTTGTAATTATGCTTTATTCTTAAAATACCACTAAATAATGAGAACACTTAAGTTCCTAGTGATTACAGGAATGAATCAGATGAAAAGTATTGTGCCAGAGAGTTCTCTGGCCAAATTTCTGAAAATTTTCAAGATATAACACACTGAGAATCTTCGGTTATTATAATTTTTGGAATATTTGTGAAGGAGCTGCCGGTGGCACCAAAAAGTTTAGAAGTTGCTCAATATGAAAAAAATTCACAAAAAAATTTATGAGTGACATCTTGAAGAAATGATTTTGGTTGGCCATGAATGGGAGTAATTATATGTTGGGCAGGCCCAAAAAAATCTAATGAGAATTATCATATTTACAAGCTAAAGAAAAATATATAGGAATGAGAAAATAAATAAGAAAAATAATATCTTTCAATAAATTTCAAGAAGAAGGGTCGAACCCGACATACTAATTTTAATTCTAAAAATTTCGTCTACCTCGGGATCAACTCTGGAATTATTAGAGAAATTATCGAAATAAAAAAAACACCACAAACAAATTTAATAGAAAGGATGGTTATATATCAAACTTGTCTTGGAATCGGGCTATCCACCACCTCACTCAGTAGTATGTGCCTTCCCACCTCCCTCTTCTCTCCTTTTCCACCTTCGTCATTCCCTTTCCATCACTCCCTCGACCATTTTACCTATACTCACCACCCCTCCCCGCAACCCTACTTTCCTTTCATGTACTCCTTCCTTATGCTCGATGTGCCTTTCCTTTGCTCCTCCCTTTTTCTACCTTTAAATAATTCAATTATATTTATAATGTTTAAGTCGAATTAATAATATTTGACTTAATTTATTTTCTTACTCCTATTATTTTTATACAAATTTCTTTTCTTATCTTTTTTTTCTTCTTCTCAAGAGATATTTTATAATAATAGTAATAATTATTATCATATTGATATTAATATTAAAAGGATAGAGGGAGAGGATTAAGAAGCGTTAGGATTGACATTAGAGGACAAAAAATGGATAGTATACTTCCAATATTAGCTTAACTGAAATCCATCTTCGAGATTGATGTTGCTAAAGTGCCGCTTTTCAATTTCAAGAGCTTATCTAATGAGTTGTGGAACGAGATAGAGGCTAGAAATTTGGATTTGTTTAAACATATTAAATGTTTGGTGTTGTGGGATTGTATTGCAATGTCGTATTTAGTGATTTTGATGTGGTAAGTGTGAATCATATGTTTTTTTAGGTGGGTTTTTTTATGAAGTGCTCAAAATTATGCTAAAAAATGAAAGTATTCGGAATGGTGTGGAACTTGAATGACCACGTAGATCTTGTTGTTATGCATTCAAAGAAACTCGTTTCGTGGAAAACCAACACCGTATGCTCCCAAAAATGCGTTATGTCTGCTTTGTCAAAGAGATAATTTTCTGGAAAAAAAAAAGCACAGATAATCCAGTCACCAGCCTGTACTACTGATTGGGCATTGCCATGTGGCAGGTTGAATGGTCAAAGCATATTTTCCTCGGTGAATGATATTGTGCTAAGTGGCACTACTCCATTGGTTTGAGATGGCTTTCTTTGATTAGGTTTCATGGTGGCCAATTACACGCTACCACGTGGCCCAGCCAGGGGCTGTTACGTGGCAACTCGAAGGATACCAAAAAATTTTCAAGGTTCATGCAACAGCAATGGGGGCCGAACCCACGACCTGACAGTCCACAACACAAGCCTTAACCACTACGCCATTTATTTATGTCTTAATATACTATGGGTTCAACATACTTTGTTATGACTATGGTTCCACCGCGGGGGAGGGAGGTTGGGCTCTAGCCCCAACCTTGGTCACCACGCTTGGGGGTGAGACCATGGGCGGAATGCTAGCTCTACGCCCCCCAAGTGTCCATAACTGTAACAACAAATGTTGTCGGCCATGTGTCCACCAAGCCAAATATCGCGGTCATTTAAACCACGTGGAGTTTAAAAAAAAATACACGAGATTTTTGGGGGACGAGAGTTAAGGTCCGAGACCCTGGCCATATGGCATAATGTGGCATCCACATGGCCCTATTTTTCAGATTTAAGGCCTTAGTGGGTAAATTAGCGCGCCGATAAATTCTCCTTGAAATTGGGCAATCTGAGGCTCCGTTAGCAAATTGCAGGGAAAATTTGTACGATGGTGCTGGAATTGGTGGAATTTCTGGTGTGTTTAGTGCCAAAACTTGGGGAAGCCATAACTTAGTCAGTTTTCGACCAAATTCGAAGCAGAAATAGGCTACATAGGAATTGTTGAACATTCTGGAGCCATTGGAGTAGGTTTCATAGCTGTTTGAGCATTAAAAATTTATGTAATCACAATGTAGAGCATAATAGAAGAGGACCAAGCCATTGGAAGTTGGACCAAGGAGGAGTAGCCGGGGAGGAGTGAACACCTTCATCATGTGCTATTGTGTTAATGTTTATGGTGATGTGCATGTATGTTATATATTATTGTTCAGTGTTTTGTTTATGTTAATTTTCTCAATAAATTCACATTAAAAGAACATAAAAAAAGTCATAGTTAACTTGTAATTTACCTCATAATCATCAAGAACTTTGTTTATCCTCTGAATTGTAATTTAGCATAGAAAACACTAAATTTCCCATTTATATCACATTGGTATCATAGCACTAGGTTTTCTTTTGCAAGGATGATTTAATTTTTTTGCAAGTGTTTAAATTATTACAAGTTTGAAGCCCAAAAGAGGAGAAGGCAAGTTTTTGGGTGCAGGTTCTCAAGTTGGAGAAAGGAGAAGGAGGACATAGTTGCCACAATCTCCACCACGAGATTCACCTTCTATTGTACCTGAGGATTTAGTAATCATGTCTCATGAAGGGGGAAATAATAGCATGATAGAGGATGAGAAGGCTTTTAGGAAGGCTTCCTTTGAAATCACAGAGATGGTGAAAGTCCTCTATGAAGATAGGAATACAAGGTTGTAGGGTGAAATCTAGAGGCCTCTACGAGGAGAGGGTTTTCTAGGAGGAGGATGTAATGGAAATGGTGATAAGCCACCATCTACCCCACCATTATCCTCACCACCATCTTCACCTTCAACCTCATCATCTTCCACTACTACAACCCTTACTCATACTCATCAACATACCTCAAAAGGAATTGGTCAAAAACCCCTGTTAAAACTTGATATTAAATTTTAGCTACCTATGTATAATGGTGAAGTGAATGCAAAGAAGTTTGACACTTGAGTTCGTTAGTTGGAGGTCTACTGTAGGATTCAAAACCTTCAAGATGATGATACAAATATTCGGCTAGCTTCCTTGAGACTCGAGGGTGCACCACTAGTATGGTGTGATGCCAAGACACGATATGAGATAGAAAAACATGTTAAGATCTCAATCTCTTGGTCTTATTTAACTGTTGCAATTAATAGACAATTTTACCCTGTAACAGGTATGCAGAAATCCATCATGAATTGGCATAAATTTAAACAAATTAAAGGTCAAAATGTGAAAGATTACACCCAAGAATTTACAAGAAGAGATCTTATGTTAGGTGTTGATTTCCAATCAAAAGACAAGTTTTTGAAGTATATAGGGGGTTTACATAGCTACGTAAGGCATATTATCCTTATGTTGAAGCCCACTAGTCTAGATTAGGTTTGTGTGCAAGCCACTTACCTCGAGGCAAGAGAGAAAAATATTCCAAAGAGGGTAAAAATAAGCCATTTAAGGGTGGAGATAAAGGAAAGGGTTTCAAAGGAAAAGGGAAAAAATTCATTTGTTGAAAAGGAAGAAGAGAAAATAACATTAAAACATTTTTCCCAATAGGGTCACGATGAAGACCATTGTTGGAAGCTTCATCGAGAGATGAGGCCCAAGAAATTCAATAACAAGGGAAAGCAGAAAACAACTGCAACCACTAAACATGATTTGAGATATGATTCAGGTGATGAAACTAAAATTACAACCATGGCTATGGAAGGAAAATAATCCATTGCTAGTACTAGTTCATCAAATTGTCACACTAGTACTCCAAACGAAGAAATAAGAATTGAATTATTTCATGTGAGAGCTATTTCAAAACATGCAAAAATCGACACACTATTTGATAGTGGGTATCAAGCCAATTTGATATCTGAAGACTTAGTCCAAAAACTTAATATTCAAACCATTCCACATCCCAAACCATATCCATTGGGTTGGATATGAAGGAACACAAATTTACAGGTTACAAGAAAGTGTATTCTTTGGTTTGCAATCACAACAAACTTCATTGACGAAGTTGAGTTAGATGTTGTATCGCTTGATATTTAGGAATTGTTTTGGGTAGTCCTTAACTCTATGATAGAAAAGCTATATTCTATGGCCATGAAAACAAGTACCACTTGTTCAAATATGGTGTGGAGTATATTGTGATAGCTCATCACAATAAACTAAACATTTCGTTAGTTAATGTAGGACAAATTAAAATACTAGTGAATTCAAGAAAGAATTTTGTGCCTCTTATGATTAAACCAAAGAATGATGTTTATTATGAAGAATTTCAAGGTTTTGATCCAAATTTTAAATATGATTTGATTGAAGTGGTTAATCAAAATAATGAGATGTTTCGGGAACCAAACGGATCACCTCCCAAGAGGGGAATCCAACATGAAATACAGTTGCAACAAGATTGTCATGTTTCTAACATTGGCATGTATAGGATGTCAATGATGGAGAGTGATGAAATCAAAAAGAAAATTCAAGAGTTGTTGGACAAAGGGATCATCTGACCAAGTACTTTGCCATGCGGATCACCTATTGTGTTGGTGCCAAAGAAGGATGGAACATGGCGCATGTGTGTAGATTTCGTGCATTTCCACAAAGTATGGTAAAGAACCATTATCCACTTCTTAGAATATATGATTTAATTGATTAATTGAAAGATGTAAATTATTTTCCTAAGTTGGACTTAAGGAGTGGCTAACATCAAATTAGAATTCATGAGGGTGACATTTTGAAGACAACATTGAAGACAAAACAAAGTTTTTTTGAATGGATAGTTATGCCTTTTGGTTTATGTAATGTTCCTCCTACCTTCATGCGTGTGATGAATGATGTGTTGAGGCCATTTCTTGACAAGTTTTTTATAGTCTACTTAGATGATATATTGATTTTCAGTAAATCACTTGATGAACATTTCATGCATGTAATAAAAGTACTTGATGTATTAATGAAAGAACAATTGTTTTTAAAGATGTCAAAATGTGAATTTGGTAAAAATTATTTGGTGTACATTAGGAATATTGTTGTAGGAGGTGAGTTGAAGATATACCTTACTGGCTCGAGGAGTCCTGACCCAGGTTTGGAGGTTAAGGTTTTCCAACAAACCCCTATACTACTGGCGCTTTTGGTAGTGACCTGCTTACGCAGGCCAAAGTCTCACCCGAAGCGGTATGGGAGGGTGCTAGAACTAGGTTTCCGCACCCTGAGAGAGAGTAGGTAAGTCAAGCCGATCCACGTTCGCAACCTATCAGGTTCGCACAAGACAGGTCTATTTGCATGTTTGTTAACAGTATAATCCGCAGTATAACAGAGCTATTACCATGCATAGATCTAGTCAATACCTTCGCATCCACGTGCGTATCAATGGTTACCAGCACACAATATCATAACACATCATTATTAACAAATTACAGATACACTTCATACCATAACACAGACAAATTCGCAGCATAAATAGATAACACAATTGTATTCGTAGCTCCAACAGATCCCAAAGGTTCACATCAACAGTAACACATCAAATCAGATAAAAAAAAGATACTTTAACTATATCCACATATATTAGCATCCAAAACCTAGTACAGTTCAAACACAGCCTGCACACACAGCCAGTAGGGTCCGCACACAGCAGGACTGAGGATCTCTGCGCACACAGCCAGCAGGAGTCCTTACCCAAATGACCCAAAAACAGATCTAACAATTCTTACTTAGCATTAGACTTTATTCCTACCTACCTTAAGACTCAAAATGTTCATTTATTTATATTTACTTAGCCTACGTTTCCAATGGTCGGCAAACCGTGGTTTGCAAACTCTTGGTATACCCTTGACCCATTACAATGCATTCGGGGCTTTGACCCACCCCAAAACCCCTACGTTAGACTAACTAATATAAAAATTATCCAAAATTGTACAAAATTCGTAGCTTTAGGGGACCCTGTTCCAACAGTCCCCCAACACAATCTTGTGACACATCCTTAGTCATTGCGGTGGTGGGCTCTCCACCTTTTCTTGCAATAGCTTGATCGCATCAACCAGCTCAAGAAACACTCCTTCACTTTGCGCATCAGCGTTCTGAGCTATATCCACCAATTTTGTGATTTCGGTCCCTCTGTGGCAACCATGACACTTTCCAAACTCTGGTTAAGTTGCTTTACTGTGAGATCAATGTCCTAGGAGAGCTTGAGGTTTTCATCAGCCCAAGGCTTGAGGCGGTCACCAATAGTCTTCTTCTTCTGGCGGAGCTCTTCCCTTTCGTCCCTCAAGGTGTGGCTGGTACACAACTATGCCAATTGTTGAGCAGGTATCAACATAGGCATCGTGGCTTCCAGCTGCTCAAACTGTTCTTCCTTCTGTCATAGCACCCGATTGATCTCACACAAGAGGGGATCGCGCTACACTTTGGTCCAGAGCTGCATTGTTGTTTCTAACAGCTCGGCACCTTGAGAAATTTGTCCTGTGATAACATTTTTAGCCTCTCTCACCAGCGCGGCTCACTAGGCGCTTACCTTTGGCAGTGTTTCTAGATGCAACTTGGCCTGTAAGTCTGAAATTTGCTACTCCATCTGCGTTTTGACCACCTAGATCTCAGTTTTAGAGGCCTTTAATGTTGCGACCAACCCCTCAATCTTGGCCTGGGGGGTGGCAGAAGCTGGAATATCTTCGGAGATGTTCGCGCAGAGCCTACTGATGAGGTGCTCCAACTTTGTCTATTGCGTGGTGGCGAGGGTACATGTAGCCTGTACCTGGGATACTTCAACATTTTTTTTTCTTCAATCGTCTTCTCAACTATACCGAGCTGCTAGTGCACTCGACGATATCAATGCTGGATTTATTCAAACAGGGATGCGTGACAGACTTGCAAAAGTTCGTGTGGTAGGCAGCTTAGATTCAATTACACCTCGGTGCAGGCCTGGACTTGGGCTCCTAAGTCGGGTGGACTTAGTATGAAGGCTGCACCCAGGAGAGGGCAGAGGCGGCTTTATGGCTTACTGATTACTGCATTGCTTGTTGCTGTAGTCGACCTTGCCTGGATCATGTTGATTTGTAGGGTATCTGTTTTGAGCTACAAAGGCCAGAGTTCAGCATGGAGGGTTTCCATCGTGGCTTTTTGCTACTCTTCCAAAGCCAGCCATTTGTCCTCGGCCGCCAAGCTGACCACATCCACGATCTACTCGAGGTCATATTCTATCAGTGTAACTGTCGTACCTTTCTCTGGGTGGATGGCTCATTACTTCTTTCGCGGCCCCTTAATAGGGTCACCAGTCTGTTTGGTACCCCGAGAGGAGTAAGCACCTTCTGCATCCAGACCTTCTGTGTCCAGACCTTCTGTGCTGCGAGTCCTTCTGCGAGGCTGGCTCCGCATCCTTCCTAGTACTTGTGCCCTACTGCAAACCCTTCTCCGAAGCTAGTTTCGTTTCCTTCCCCATACATTTGCCCTGTTGTGATTCCTTCTCTGCTGTTGGTCCCGTTTCCTTCCTCGTACCCTGGCCTTGTTGTCCCATTTCTTTGGACATATCGGGCAGGGTGAATTTTGGATCGCTTGTCCCTGCGGTGCCCTTCACACCTGATTTGAACCCTATCTTCCACTGGGGAGGCCAGGTCACGATTAATCGGTCAATGTCCTCATCTGCAACCATGTATGGGAGTGAGACCCGTGCTTGATTCTTCCGACTTATGATTTGGATGCTATGCATAGTCACCTAAAATGTCGCGATGTCCTTATATTTGTCATATATTGTGGGTAAAAAATGCGGTCGGGAATTGATTGTTGCAGCCAGTCCACTCTGGAAGAGGACCCAAAAAGCTTGATTGTACTCAATCCGCTGGGCGTCCTTGGAGTCCCATAAATTTGTGTAGTGTGCCCCTTCACACATATTAGGCGTGAGCTCAAGGAGGACTGAATCTTTTGGGGCCTCCCATGCAACCAGCGCAATGAGAAGTAGCAACCATGAGTAGAAAAATGTGTGCCCTTGATCCTGGGCTTTGCGTACGTTTGCCAAGAACTCGTCGCAAAGATACTGGGCCTAATTGAAGAAAACCCCCTTTTTGCACTAGCCTGCCAGCTTAAGGACATACATAGGGATGATGGAAGCCTGACATTTTCGCATCAGCTTGCATGCTAGTAATAAGGTACCCAACTGTGCCCCAGGGTCGCTGATGGTTTTGGTCATGAAACCCCGAGTGTTTTGCAACACATGATAATCCTCACGCACTTTGTCAGTGATCTTCTGCTCGTACTTTTTTTCGACGCGCAACATATGGTCTGGTCCTTCCATGGGGGGGCTAGTAATTCGGTGAATCAACATGGCATCAATAGAGATTCGATTCTGGATCCATAGGTTGCCATCATGGACCAAGGCAAGCATTTGGCGCACGAGTCAGTATATAATGTTGTAATGGAAAAAATGTGGCATATTTAGCAGGTTCAAGAGCTCGGAACTAGCTAACCTACGCACCCATGGCATAGGGACAATCTGTATCCCATTTTCTTTCAATATCCTCTCGAGGTAAAGTTCGGATGCAAGGCTAAGGGAAGGCATCCAAATTGGCTAGGTCATGGTCGTCGAATTTCAGCTCATGAAGCTTTCCAAATGGTTCTCCAATGATGGGGACCTCAACGGGAGTTAGAGGCATCTGTAAATAGGTGTGAAGGCCATCAATACTCTTCGGTGTGTGTGTCGAGGACCTGCGAGGCCGAAAAAATGGCGATAGCCAATTTATTGGTTTAGCAATCTGGGTCTTTTCTTGAGCAGACAGGGGTCTCCTTGCTAGCCCAGGAGAGCTTGCCTGGCCCGCCGCCCACGGGGACTTCACATTTCCAGGTGAGGTGCGGGGCTTCATCCTAGCCCACTTTGTGGGTTTCCCTGATCCTTGCACTTTTTCTTTCCCCTTATTCTTGACTGGACTTGGCGTATATATAACTTCTTCAACTTCTTATTCAACTTCCACTACTTCCTCAGTTTCTTGTTCTGTCGAGTTCATAGGTTCTCAGGGTTCAGCGGGATTAGTGGTCGTCATTTTGGTGCAAAAAACAAACTCAAGGTGGCTACTGTCCAAGGGGGAAGCACACTCAGACATCAACAAAGCACAAAAGGCACAAAGTCGTACAGAGAAAAAATTGTTCAAGCTATATGGAACCCTCTTTTGAACTATCCCCTTGCTTTTATAACCTTTGCAATCGAACAATGGTTGGGAAAACCTTATCCGAAACTTAAAATCAATTAAACGATAAAAAATCTTCCAAAATCGCCTCATTAATTTCCGGCTGCCCACTCCTTCCAACGGTAAAATTTGATTTTTACTCCGTTTTACTGTTCCAACGGCTAGTTTTCGCACCTCCTATGTGCCCAGCGCACCTCCTGCACTACTAGCGTACCTCTGTACTCCCAGCGCACCTGTTGCATTCTGAACATATGTCTGCGCCTCCTATGCACCCCTCTGGGTTTCCAAATCTGCGCCCGCTTCCTGCGCGTACCATGGTTCTTTCCATTCTTACCTTTCATGGTGGGCATACCCCTCCCCATACAGCTACTTCTGCCATGTAGTCATTTGTTCCAATACGGTTTGATCTGACTTCCATTCACATAGCTTGGTAACATATCGTTACGTAGGGTAGCTAACCGAACAGCTCCACCATCCGTGATTTCTTTAACTGTATGGGGACCTAGCCAGTGCTGACAGAACTTCCCTAGGTGTTTCAGAAACTGGGTATCATACAGTGGGACTAATTCACCCTCTGTAAAGGTCTTTTATTGAATATGTCAATCATGCCATGCCTTATCTCGAGCCTTCTGAAATTGTTGATGTAAATTAGCAATGAAACAATCTTCCTCCAAAGCCATTAGCTGCGTTAAACATTCCTCCATGATATAAGGCTCTGCCATGTTTGTAAAGGTAGCGATGCGCAAGCTAGGACCAATATATTCCATGGGCATAATGGCCTCCTTGCAATAGAACATCCGAAAAGGTGCCTTCCCAGTCAACTTCTTGCAAGTAGTTCGATAGGCCCAAAGAACAGACGGGATGAGCATGTCCCAATCACTGTGGTCAACATTGCATACCTTATTCAGTTCTTGCTCCAAGATTTTATTAAAATCTTCTACTGCTCTGTTTTCCTGGGGGTGATACAGAGTGCTTTTCGCATAATGGATCCGATATTATTCCGTCACGGCCTGTATTGTTTCATTAACAAAATGTGTACCTCTATCACTCATTAAGATCTTCGGACATCCAAATTTGGTCAAAATCTGCTCAAAGATGAAGTGCACAGTGGTATCTGTAGTGCATTCCTTCATTTCTTGTGCTTCGGCCCACCTGGTTACATAATCAATGGTAGTTATAATGTAGCGCGCACCTGTCTTCTTTCTGGGTGGGTTGATAGGTCCCACAAAATCGATGGCCCATTTTTCAAACGCTTGTAGAGCCATTTGCAGTTAAAGGGGAATTTCATATATGCGCGATGGCCTTCCTATTTTTTGGCACGTATCGCAGGCTTTACAATAGTCGTGAGAGTCATTATGCAGGGTAGGCCACCATAGTCCAACCCTCAAGATCTTTTGCACCATTTCTTTCCCTGTGTAGTGACCTCCTGCTACACTGTCGTGAGCTTCTACCAAGATACCGTGCCTTTCATGCTCCAAAACGTATCTTCTCAGTACTTCATCAGCTCCCATATTATATAGATGACCTGTGATGATGGTAAAATCTGTTGCATGAGTTACCAACTCTTTCCTCTACTCTACCGAATATGCTACAGGTGCCATGTCTAGAGTTAGGAACTGAATGATGTTGGTGAAGTGCACATTAACTACCTTAATAGTGAACAATTGTGCATCAGGAAATCCTTCTTCCAAGTTGGTCGGCTCCTTGACACTCTCAATTCAGGACAAGTGATCCAGCCCATCATTTAACTTCCCTAGCTTGAAAATGATCTCAAAGTTGTATTCCTGGAACAATAGTATCCATCGACAGATTTTCCCCCGCAACACATGCTTATTCACCAGTTATTTCAAAGCTGAATGATCTGTAAAAATTTTGAAGTGTCCTCCTAACAAATAGTGCTGATATTTCTGTAATGCATAGACCATGGCCAATCCCTCCCGCTCTGTAGTGGAGTAGTTGCGCTCTGCGCTAGAGAGTTTCCTACTAGCAAATGCAACAGGGTGATCAATGTCTCCGTCTCTAGGCTGTGTGAGGAAAACTCCTAGGGTGAATCCTTGATGCATCTACATGAACGTATAACACCTTTGCTCAGTCAAGAAATATGAGAATAGGTGGAGATATCATCTTCTCCTTGAGTAGCTCGAAGCTCTTCTGACACTTCTCACCCAAAAAAATGAAACATCCTTCATAAGCAATTTCTCCATAGGCATTGTGATCAACGCGTACCCCTGAATGAACTTTCTGTAGTAGCCTGTATATCTAAGGATGGAGCGAAACTATTTCTCAGTTGTAGGTACTGCCAGGTTTACGATAATTGCAACTTTCATAGGGTCAACCATCAACACTTGTCGGCAAACTGTATGTCCGAGCAAGATTCTGAAGGGTACGCACAATATGCACTTCTTGATATTCAAGGAAATTTGGTATTTTCTACAGGCATCCAACATCATGCGCATGTTCGAGACATGCTTCTTCACTAAGCCGAAGACAGTCCAATCATCAAATAAACTTCCAAAAAAAAATTTATGAACTCTTTGAACACTGTGACTACTACACGTGAAAATATGGCAAGGGAATTCTCGAGTCCAAATGGCATGACCGTATACTGAAAGGATCCCCATTCAGTAGCAAACGTAGTTTTTCTGTGATCTTCAGGTGTGATTCTGATCTGATGGTGGCACGAGAACCCATCTGTAAATGAGTACGCTTCCTACCCTCCCACGCTATCAAGGATTTTGTCTGAGAATGGCATGGTAAAGGGATCATGTACGCAGGCATCATTCAATTTGTGTATGTCCACACAGATCTGTATCTCTCCCTTCATCTTTTTCTCCTCAACCACCATCCGACTTATCCAGACTGACTGTTCAACCACTTCAATGATACCTGCGACGAGTATCTTGTCAATTTCTTCCTTGAAATTTTGTTTATACTTAGGTTTCAACCGATAAGGCACTTCTTCACAGGGCGCGCATCTATTTTTAACGTGATGGGCATGACCCCTAGGTCCCCTATGATCCCCTTAAGCTTCGAAAACTTCGTCGGGAATAAGTCATGATACTCTGTGAGCAGTTCTGCAACTTTTCCGGCTGTATCATCATTCCAGTAATCCCTAATTTTAGCCAACTTAGGCCGCTCTTCCATGCTAATGTTGACTTCGCGTATCTTTAGAGACTTAGTAACATCGAAATTCTGTAGTGGGGTTCCAGCAACTATGCGATCTCCCTCCAACTCTGGGATAGAGACATTGCGAGGATCTTCATCACACTCTTCTATCACTATATTGCGGCAGTTGACAATATCCTGCATCTGCATTTCCCATGTTGGTGCCCCAAGTGTTGCTTAAGGGTGTGATTCATCAAATACGAAGGTATCTATATCCTGCAGAGCTTCGTCAAGTGCCTCTGTTCCCCCTGCTAACCCAAATGCCCCTACAACTTCATGCTTTAATGTTTCCTAATGGTAGGTGTGATGATGTAGCTCTGCATCTAAATACCATGCGGTGGGAATTGGTCCCAGGGCATGCATAAACAGGTGAACCCATTCTTCTATAGTCTGGTCACACCATTTCTCCATCCAAGCGAACAAATGATCATGTGAGTCCCTTGGTCCAAGTAATGTCTTTACATGCAAGTGAACTGGAGGTTCAAATTGCAGGATCATCATATCCCGACACTCTTCCCAATCTTGGAATGCCGCCTTATGCGTGTCCCACCACCTCGTAGGTGTTGTGTTCATGGCTAGATTAAGGGCCCATAGCCTTCGGTCTCTTGGAACCTCAGCTTCAAATTCTCTCAAAAAATCCTTAATACTACCAAAACCATCAAATTAGGGCATTTCTCTTACCGCAGAGGAGATGCATCAGAAGTTCTTGGTGATTCTAAGACATCGCAATGCAGATACATCATGTAATCGGTTCTGCCAGTTTTCCATCTCCCCATCAGAGTTAGAGAAACATTCACTATCCTTTTCCTAGCAAAGCACACCATCAACCCTGGGATTGATCCAATCTTCGTCCCATGCAATCAACTTATAGATGTGATCCACATCCTCTTCTTCACGCACCGGCTCCATATACCATTCTCCTTCCGTAGGGTCTAATGTTACTATCACCCGCGTGCCTTCATTTTCAAACACCATGCTTATTTTCTTTAGGTTGATGATACCTCCGATGTCTATGGCGCAATTCAACCCTAGGAGCATTGGATAGGGATTCACATATTCTACAATCTAAATTACATAAAACTCAGCTCGAACCTTAACTCCTGCGATATCTACCACAATTATTGATAGTCTTCCCAATGGTATGATCTTCTGCTGGTTGGCCATGTGCAGCTGGATAGTGGACCATTCCAACTTAGGTTCTCCCATTCGTTGGCAATTTTTCTTGGGAAATATGTTCGCATCTGATCCCAGGTCCAAAATAACCTGATCCATTTCATAATCACCAATCTACGCTGTTAGCCACATTTCCCTACTAGTGTGTTTCTTATGTTTTTATAATTTGTGCACATTCATAACTTCCAAGGATGGATTAGTTTTTTCTGCGCAGCTGTCTATTAATTCTTGAAGGTTCTCTACTGCCCTTTGGTTGCGTAGAATCTTCGTACTTGCCTACAAAAATGGTTTGACCTCGTCATCTGCTCTGAGGTTTGTGGGGGCCGGAGAAGTAGATGCCTCTATGTTATTAAATTCATTGCAAGCTACGCCAAATTTTTCCTTTTCCTTCTATAGGTCCAAACCTTATTGTTTGATAGCTGCTTTTTGGATAAGAGGCTTAGCCACAACTTTCTCCTCAGTTCCCCCAGTGGCTATGCCGGTACGTGTTATGACATTAATGCTTGGTCCTTATCTTGAGGTTCTACCTTAACCCTCTACACATTCTGCATAGTTGTTTGCTGCATTTCCTGCATTTTTTGTATCAGAATTGGGAAGTCTTCAATCACATGGTCCAACTCTCTAAAGTATTTGCAAGATTGTCTTGCCGGGTTCAGGTAGTCCCTAGCAAAGTGCCCTATTTCTCCACGGTTATAACAGATAAGTTTTCCTCTTCCTCGACCTGCGCTTCCACCTCTTCCCCCTCCCCTGCCCCTAGATGGGGAGCCACCGATGCCTGAGGGGGATCTTGGTGAAGAAGGGTCTACTTGTATCCTATATAGCTTTCCTCAGTCTATCATTAAATCATAAGTGTAGCAGCTCTGTTCATCGTGTCCTATCGATCAGAAAAATCGGCACCATTGTTGCTTCAGTTCTGGAACATACGCACCCAGACGGGGGAAATGGTTAGTATCATGTAGGCTGGCTACGCGATAATCATCACACCAAAATGTTGGTCCACTTGGTGCCAGGTGCAACAAATTGGGTCCCACAGCCTGTAGGTAGTCTATCAGCAGCGGGCACTGAACCTTGGTATGGCCTGATACCCTGCATCGTATGCACCATATATCTAGGCTAGATTATTTCCTTTGGTCCTTTCACAGGTTCTGGATCTCCATGTGCATCACCTCCAGCTGGCCCTAGATTTGTATTCCCAACTGGGTATCATCTCTTGGTGAAAATTCTAACTTCATAGCAATATCCAAATCTTTTTCCTTCGATTCAATGGCTTGCTGACCCATAGGTACCCGTAGCTAAGGCAGTAACATAGCAATGAACCATTCCTTGTGCTGATTGTCATCATACTGAAATTCCCCTTCTCTGATCACCTTCTTTAGCCACTAGTCAGCTTCCCATACAGACTCAGAGGGTCCTTGTTTGAAATCTTTTAGGTCATTCATTATCTGAGAGTAGGACTTAGGCTTCTGAAACTATTATTTTAGGGCATTCTTAAACTCTTGAATGGTCGCATTCGCATGCTGAGCTACAAATCCCATATACCAGTCCAGGGCTCTTCCTTCAAATGCAAGGGATAGATGTACCCTTTTCACAGTATTTCTGGCCACATTCTGCGCAGTCCATACCAACGTTGCGACAAACCAGAACCAATCCATATCTTCTTCCCCTATGCCCTTGAAGGTACGTAGCTTCATGTGTGAGGCCATTTCATCTTCTGATGGAGGTGGAGGTACGGGTGATTTTTTACCCCTATGTTGGCTTGAAGGTGGTGTAGTTGGAGGGCTATGCGCAGCTGAATCTCTTACTGGGTTGTATATAGATATATCTCCTTCTTGATTATTTATGTAGTATTTACCACTTCGTGTTGTGCTTTCACTCAGATCAGAGGTCATTCACTTGGTGTGCGCACATAATACCTTTTTCACACAGAAAAATTTTGATTAATAAGGGCAGTGTTTTCAGGAACTTACCTCGGAACCCTTTGAAGAACCTATGCTCTGCTTCTAAATAGGACACGAAATGATCGACTGTAAATTTAATCACAAATCCTCCCAACACACTATCCACCCAGTGATCTACCATACGAGTGATGGTATTATCAGTTCTTTCTAACTGCTGGATCAACTCTGGAGTCCACTGCGTGACCCACTCACCCTTCCAACACGTCTGGAAATCTATGAGCCTTGTCATCCACTCCTGAAGCTCATTCGCAAATGTTACAAATAATATTTCGTAGACTTCAGCAAAAATACACTTATTCTTCCATTTCTCCGCCGTCAGCTTCGTGCTACAATTCTCTTTTACCGCAAATTCCTGACCTTGTTTTTCAAACCACTCTTTAATTTATTTCTTCTTAGGTCTCGAATGTTTTCTTGGCATTACCCAATCTCCCTTCAAAATTCTCTCGGTCCCAGCAACAGAACCATTTATTGGCTCGAGGGGTCCTGACCTAGGTTCGGAGGTTAAGGTTTGCCAACAAACCCCTATACTACTGGCCCTTTCTATAGTGACATACTTGCGTAGGCCAAAGTCTCACCCAAAGTAGTATGGGAGGGTGCTGGAACTAGGTTTTCACACCCTGAGAGAGAGTAGGTAAGTCAAGCGGATCCATGTTTGCAACCTATCAGGTTCGCACAAGACAAGTCTATTCGCAGTATAACAGAGCTATTACCATGCACAGATCTAGGCAATACCTTCGCATCCACGTGTGTATCAATAGTTACCAGCACACAATATCATAACACATCATTAATAATACATTACAAATACACTTCATACCATAACACAGAAAGATTCGCAGCATAAACAGATAACACAATTGTATTTGTAGCTCCAACAGATCTTGAAGGTTCGCATCAATAGTAACACATCAGATCAGATAACACAAGATAATTTAACTATGTACGCATATATTAGCATCCAAAACCCAGTACAGTTCAAACACAGCCTACACACACAACCAATAGGGTCCGCACACAGTAGGACTGAGGATCTTCGCGCACACAGCTAACATGAGTCGTTACCCAAACGATCCAACAATAGATCTAACAATTCGCACTTAGCATCAAACTTAATTCCAACCTACCTTTAGAATCAAACTGTTCATCTATTTATATTGACTTAGCCTTCACTTCCAATGGTCTGCAAACTGTGGTTTGCAGACTCTTGGTCTACCCTTTACCCATTACAATGCATTTGGGGCTTTGACCCACCCCAAAAGCCCTGCGTTAGACTAACTAATATAAAAAATATCCAAAATTGTACAAAATTTGCAGCTTTAGAGGACCCTGTTCCAATAGACCCATAAAAGGTTGAGGTCATTGTGAATTAGCCAATGCCTAAGACAGGCATTGAGGTAAGAAGTTTTTTGGGAGAAACCCAATATTGGAGGAAGTTTATTACTAACTTCTCTTCTATCGCAGCTCCATTGCATGAATTGACTAGTGTGAAAAGTGTCTTCTTGTGGGGAGGAAAGAAACAAAAGTCATTTGATGCTTTGAAAGAGAAGATCAGTTCAACCCTAGTATTTTCACTATCGAACTTGAGACAACCCTTTGAGATTCAAACTGATGCAAGTGAGTATGCCATGGGCGCAGTCCTTATGCAACATGGTAAGCTCATTTCATTTCATTCAGAAACTTTCAATGGTGTAGTGATTAACTATCCTACTTATGACAAGGACCTTTATGTGTTGGTTCATAGTGTGAAAAAGTGGAAATACTAATTCAGGGGAAAGGAAACCATCATACACACTGACCACCAACCATTGCAATACTTGAAATCACAAACTAAATTGCAGTAGTAAAGGAACTTTCGTTGAATGGGTTTCCTATAGCAATTCAATTTGGTCATTAGGTATAAGAAAGGTATATACAACAAGGTTGCTGATATGCTACCTAGGCCTATAGTTAGTGCCACTAATCTAGTCAAGCATAATTTTGTTGTGCATGAAAGTTATGTTGAGCAATATGAATTTGATAATGAATTTCAAGATTTTCATGCAAACTTGATTCAAGGAAACCTAGTAGAGGAATTGGATTACCATATACATAATAAGTTGTTGTATCATTTTGGCAAGCTTTGTATTCCACAGGGGAGAGAGTGAATGTCATAAGGGAATCACACACTTCTCTTATCGTTGGATGTTTTAGTGTAAGCAAAACAATGTCACATCTACAAAGGTATTTTTATTGCCCTTGTATGCTTGAAAGTGTGTCATGTTTCATTAAAGGTTGTTCATTATGTGGATTCAATAAGCCTAGCAATAGGAAGTTAGGATTGTACACACTTCCCATACCTTCACGTCCATGAGAGAGTGTTTCTATGGATTTTGTAGGGGGTATTCCATTGTCAAAAAGAGGTCATGATTATTTGTATGCAGTTGTGGATAGGTTCATCAAGATGTGTATATTAATTTCATGTAAAAATAAAATCACAGATGAACAAACAACTCAACTATTATTTCAACATGATTGGGTTCATTTTGGGTTGCCCACATCCATTGTTAGTGATCGATATTCTCGATTTATTGGGAATGTTTGGTCAAGTTTCTGGGACTTGATGGATACCAAGTTGAAAAAGAGTACAAAATTTCATCCACAAACAGATCACCAAACCAAAGTGTTCAATTGAACATTCATACATAATTTTTGAGGATATTGCTACAAGCATCCTAAGTTGTGGGATGGAAACTTGCATTACATTCATCATGCTTACAACCGTGAAAAACACTCCTCTACACAAACATCACCATTTGAGGAATTTCTTGGATACTTGCCTAGATTGCCATTGGATTTAATTTTTGGGAAGGATGTTTCTATTGACGGCCATAACGACAAAGAAAAAGCTAAGATGTTCGTCGAACAAATCAAATTGATACATCAAACCGTTCAAGATTAGCTTGAAAAGAGCCAAGGAAATTACAAAGCAAGGCACGAAAATCATCGTGTAGATCACAAGTTCCAAGTTGGTGATGAATTTTGTCTTCACATTACCAAAGAGAGGCTTCAAGAGGAAGGTAAAAAACTGAAACTAATCCATTATGGTCCTTTCAAAATTTTGGAAAAGATTGGTGAAAATTCCTTCAAGTTAGATTTTCCTTCATACATACAAATTTAATCTGTTTTTAATGTTGAGAACTTAAGGTTGTATGAGCTTCCTTTGATTGAATATCAAGGATAAAATGTTCATATTCCATATATTGAAAAAATTTCTCTAGAATACCTTGATGAGCTTCAACAAGATACCATTCTTGACAAAAGAACAAGGACATCAAAATGAGGGAGTGTAGAATTCCTTCGTGTGGGGCTCAAAAGAACAAATCCAAGAAAGGAAAATGGATCGAGATTCGAAAGGTGGAGGAATTGTACCCTCATCTATTGAACAACTGAAAGTGATCTTTTGGAGTCCAAAAGATTCTAGTGGGGAGGAGTCATCAGGTGCTCCAAATTATGCTAAAAAATGAAAGTTGTTGGAATTATGTGTAAATTGAATGATTATGTATATCTTGTCATTATAAATTTGGCGCAACTCATTTCGTGGAAAACCGGCACCATATGCTCCCAGAAACGCGTTCTGTCTGCTTGTGAAATGAGAATTTTTTTGGAAAAGATGCAGGGACGGTCCAGTCAGCAGTCTGTATTGCTAACTGGGCATGCCCATGTGGTAGGTTGAGTGGTCAAAGGGTATCTTCCTCGGTGAATTATATTGTGCCAATTGGCACTACGTTGTTGGTTTGACATGTTGCATTTTGATTGGGTTTCACGATGGCTAATCACAGGCTGCCACGTGGCCCAACCAGGGGCCATCAACTGGCAGCCCAAGGGCCATGAAAATTTTGTGAAGGTTAGAGTAGCAACAATGGTGGTTGAACATGTGACCTCACAGTCCACAGCACAAGCCTTAACCACTGGGCCATCACTTTATGTCTTAATATACTATGGGTTAAACATACTTTTGTTATGACTATGGTTCTGCCATTGGGGAGGAGGGTCGGTGTCTAGCCCCAACCCTGGTCACCGCGCCTAGAGGCGGGACCATGGGCAGGGGGCTAGCCTTGCACCCCCCCAAATTTCCATATTCATAACAAAAAATTTTGATGGCCATGTGTCCACCACGCCGAATATCGTAGTCTTTTAAACTATGTGGAGTTTAAAAAAAATACGCGAGAGTTTTGGGGGCGCGAGTTAAATTCATGACCCCCGACCATATGGCCATAATGTGGCCTCCACATGGCTGTATTTTTCATATTTAAGGCCGTAGTGGCTAAATTAATGCGTCACAAAATTCCTCGAGAAATTGGGAAATTTGGTGCTCTACTAGCAAATTTCAGGGAAAAATTGTAGGATGGTGCCAGACTCGGTGGATTTTGGGGTGCGGTTAGTGCCAAAACTTGGGGAAGCCATAAATTACTTAGTTTTTGACAAAATTTGAAGCAGAAAGAGGCTACACATGCATTTTTAGGCATTCTGGAGCCATTTGAGCAGGTTTTAGAGTTTTTTGCGCATTATAAATGTATGTAATCATACGTTTGAGCATAATAGAAGAGGGCCAAGCCATTGCAAGCTAGACCAAGGAGTCATAGCCTAGGAGGGGTGAACTCTTTCATCATGTGTTGTTGTGTTGTTGTTTATGGTGATGTTCATGTCGGTTAGCTGTTGTTGTTCAGTTTTTTTTTTATGTTAATTTTCTCAAGAAATTCACATAAAAACACATAAGAAAACTCATGGTTAACTTGCAATTTACTTCATAATCCTCAAGCACTTTCTTTATATATTGATTTGGAATTTAGCACAAAAAACACTAAGTTTCACATTCATATCAGTTTTGCAGGACCTCCTAGTTTTTATTATGTTGGACAATCCACGAGAGAAAGGGATCTCATAAAGTCTAGGGATAAGCATATGGCCATTCTTGTGTTTGGCCGTAAATTTTAGTTTATGTTAAAAAATTTAAGATGTCATTTTTTAATTCAAAATTTTCTAAATATCCAGAGTGATCGAATATTTTATGGTCTCGTTAGTTTTTTTGTTTTTATTTTAAGTAAGGTTTGAGAAAATATTTATAATTTTTAAGCATTTTATCTCTTGACATGGAGAGTTAATATAAATATAGGCTAATTTCAATAATAAAACATTGTCTTCTTTGTTTAAGAAAAAAATAATAATCATTATCGATATGGTTCTTAAGTTAAACTACAAATACAAATTAACAAAAGCACATAATTATAATTCATTGATATATCTCAATGAATATCATTTTTTGTTAGGTCCCTATAATACTAGTGTATCCCCCTTATTGTTATTGTTCATGTAGCACACTATTATTATTGTTGTGCCCATGTATCCCACATATTGTTATTGTTGTGTTCAGTAGAATCTCACTATTATTATTCTTGTTTCGTTACGTTATTATTGTTTTGTAGGCTCTCATTATATTGTGACCCCTTAGACTCCTATATATACCAATAATGTCTTATCATTTTTATCATCCAATAATTATTCATTTACATACTGTGAAGGTGGTTTCACCCTTGAAAATGATAACTTTTAAGTCATTAATCTATCTTTTCTTCCATTTTGTGAGTTGGTTGCATAACATTTGGTATCAAAGGTTTGGATTATAGGGTTTCACTACATCAAACACATAATATTAACATTTTCACTATAAATTTTTTTATATGAGCCTTTAGAAACTGAAATTTTGACCACATGGAGCGAAAATCTTGGTGAGCTTCTTGTAAAAATTTCAGATCTTAGTTCGCTATAGTTGTTGAGCTATGGTCCGACGAAGTTAGTGTTTTTACAAACTCTATAATTCAATCTCAAACAAGTGACCTAGGGAAAATTGTCATAAATTTCTCTCCGAGCATCATATTTTATTTTTTTAAATCATTTTTGAAATTGAATCGAGTGTATATTTTTTTGTATCATTTACAGGTCCGATGTTATGAACCCAGCCCATAAAATAGAATAAAAGATAGATAAACGACTTAGAAATCAAACTCTTGTAGGGGGAAACCTCCTTTATATTACATAAATGAAAAATTCTTAGATGATTCAAATGGAAAAACCTCCTTTCTATATATAGGAGTCCAAGGGGTCATAATATAATCCTATCCAACATGACGATAATAATGTAAGGGCACACAATAACAATAATGGGCTTATATGGGGCACAATAATAACAATATGGGGACTACTTGGGCACAACAATAACCATAAGGGGGCTACAATAACAATAATAATGGGTTACACTAGTATTATTGAGAGCTAACATGCCCCTCTCCTTCAAACAAGTGCTGCCCTCCATGCTTGAGTAGTTATGGATGCTTATGTATAAAATTATCATCCTCCCATGTCGAATCTTCAAAGGGTAAGTTCTTCCACTTGATGAGATATTCTGAAATTGTTCGATTCCATAGATACAGAGTTCTTGTTTCCATGACTGCTTCAGGTTCCAATATGATTTTTTCTTTCCTCGACATGTTCTGGAAATATTCTTTGAACTTGGAGCTTGTCACCTATAACCTTCTTTAAGCATGAAACATGGAAAACTGTGTGCACACCGGAAGATCTAGGAAGCTCCAATTTGTATGCCACAGTGCCAATCATTTACAACTCCTTGTAAGGACCATAATACTTTGGTGATAATTTATCATCCTGCTTAGCTTGCTTGAGGGACATTTGTTTATATGGTTGTAGCCGTAAAAATACGTAGTTCCCTACATCGAAACTTCTTTCGCTGTGATGTTGATTTTCCTGTTGTTTCATTCAATTTTGTGCCAAAGTGAGGTTATCCTTTAAGAGTTGGAGAAATTTTTGTTGATGCTCGATGTGATATTCCACTGCTTTAACCTTATAATTTTCTCTTAAATATGATGTGATGGATGGTGGATGATATCCATAAAGTGCCCTAAATCGGGTCATTTTTGATGCAGTATGGAAGGAAGTGTTATAGCACCATTCAGCCAGAGGTAACCACTTGACCCATTGTTTTTTTTTATCAGATACAAACCAACAAAGATATACCTCCAAATAAAATTTCACTGTCTTAGTTTTCCCATCAGATTGAGGATGATATGATGAGCTGTAAGGTAATTGAGTACCTAAACAAGAAAACAATTCCATCCAAAAAATTTCTGTAAAAATGGGATCTCTATCACTTACAATAATCTTTGAGTTTCCATGTAGCTTTTGAATAATTTCTATAAATGAAGTAGAAATTTTACTAGCTTTAAATGGATGTTATAATTCACAAATGTCTGCATACTTGGTAAGTCTATAAACTACCACAACGATGAAATTGTCAGGTCCCTATATTACTAGTATAGTCCCTCATTGTTGTTAGTGTAACCCCCTTATTGTTATTATTGTACCCCTGTAACCCCCATATTTTTATTATTGTGCCCTTAAGTTATTATTCTTAGGTCGGCTAGGACTACATTGTGGCCCCATGGACTCCTATATATAGAAAGGAGGTTTTTTAATTTGTATCATCCAATAATTGTTCATTCATGTAATGTATTCGAGGTTTCCCCTCAAAGTGGCTTATTTCTAAGGTGGTGATATCTCTTTTCTTTTCTTTTTGGAGCTGGTTTCACAACATTTGGTATCAGAGCTATGGATTCTAGGGTTTCACTGCTCCAAAAAGGTCATCGTAAAATTTTCGATATACCTTTTTTTCTACGAAGATTCAGAAGCTGAAATTTTTATAGTGTGAAGCCGAAATCCTGAGGAACATCGTCGCAAAATTTCAGGGCTTTTTTCACAATATTTTCGGAGATATGATATGTTGAAGTTGGGGCTTTGTGGAGGCTCCTGAATTTCATGTAAAAAGGTCATCGCAGAATTTTCGCTATAACTTTGTTTCTACGAAGGTTCCACAACTGAAATTTTTAGAGAGCAAAGCTGAAATCCTTAGGAACATTATCACAAACTTTTGGAGCTTGTTTCATAACAATTTCAAAGATATGATCTGTGGCAGTTAGGTCTTTTTTAGGCTCCCGAATTTCATATAAAAGAGGTGATTGCGGGAAAATCTTCATAACTCCCTCTCTGAGCATTGGATTGGAATTATGTCAAAAGTGGCTGGAATTACACGGAATGTAGTTTCCTATCTATAAATTACAGAGCCAAAGGAGCAAACATTGACACGTGGCAAGTCGTACAAGTTCGCTCTACTGAACCAGTCCATAATTAGGTCATTGCGGGAGATTGGACATAACTTTGTCTTGAAGAATCCAAATAAAGTCAGACCTATGGAATTTGAAAGAAGCTTCATAGGACTACTACAAGGCCGAATTTCATATATTGAGGATCTGCAAGTATAGATATAAGTCAATTTCAATATCGAGCTCCTCAAAAGCAAGCAAAAGGTGTGTATTTTGTTTTTCCTGAATTGCATAAGTCTTGTTTGAAGAATCAAGTTGAATTGATTCCAAGGGAATATTGTAGAACATATATCAGTATTGGATTCTCAAATGGCCACTAAAAATAATTCAACACCCATTAATCCTTTAGAATGCTATACTATGACTCATGAAGACGAAGAATGGCAACATCACATATCAAAATTACAAGAGCAAGTGCAACAAATTTCGCTCTCGCAAAGAGCAACAAAAAATGACATGGAAGTTTTGAAGAAAGGCGTGGAATCTAAGATGGATGGTTTGAATAATGGCATGTAAGCCAAGATGGATGGCATGGAAGCTGGCATGGAATCTAAGATGGATGACATGGAAGCTAAGATGGAAAACATGAAAAATGATCTAAAAGCAGACATGGAAGGTTTGACAAAGTTGATACAAGAAATTTTTCCTAACGGTGAAAAGATAGTAGAGGAAAATCATGATGAGAACAAAATAAATGTTAATCGTGATTTCATAAACTCTAATGTTGGAGGGAAGAACCACCATATTCCAAAAATGGATCTGAGGAAGTTTGATGGAAAGGATCCTGTAACATGGATACTATAGATGGAGCAATATTTTGATCTCAATAATGTGCAAAACACACAAAAGATACACATTGCAACTTTATATTTAGAACAAAATACATTTGTATGGTATCGATGGCTTTTCTCCCGTAAAAAAATTATCACTTGGTCAATTTTTACAGAGGAAATGATAGCACATCATGAGGATACAAAGAGCAACGATTTCTTTAGCCAATTGATAAATCTCAAACAAAAGTGTTTAGTGGGGGAGCACATTGAGGACTTCCAAAAATTGAATATAAGGGTAACTGATATTCCAAAGGAACACAAGATTGATGTCTTCATAGGTACTTTAAAGGATAACATCCAACATGAATTTCACGTTTTGGAACCTAATTCATTGGAGAAGGCATTCAGGTTGGCAAGAAACACTAAATTTAAAATTATGGTGACAAGGAATACCACCACTCACTTCTATAAATATGGAAGTGTTGCTACTCCTAGATTTCCACAACCTACACGGTTGACACCACAAAAATTGGAAGAAAAAAGAGCAAAAGGGATTTTCTATAGTTGTGATAGAAAATACACTAAAGGTCATAAGTGTGCTGAGAAGAAATCATTTTACATAGATTATGAAGAGGAAGAAGAAAATGAACAAGAATCTTCAAAAGAAGAGGATATACACTAGGAACCAGCCCTAGTAGAGGAAGAAATGAGTCCAACCATATCGTGTAATGCATTGGAAGGAATTACCACTCCTCAAAATCTCAAGATAGAAGGACATATCAAGAATAAAAAGGTAATAGTGTTGATTGATTTAGGTAGCACCGACAGTTTTATTCATTGAAACGTAGCCAAGGAATTGAATTGTTTCCTATACCCAGCACCAGAATGTCAAGTGATGGTTGCAAATGGAGGAGATATAAATTTCTCTAGAAAATGCCATAATATCAAGCTAACCATGGGGGAATATGTATTGAATAGTCCAATGCTTTCCATTCCTATGGTAGGTGCTAATGTTGTACTAGGAGTACAATGGTTACAATCTTTGGGGACGGTAGCATTTAATTTTCAAGAACTTTTCTTGAAAAAATTTTCAGAGGGAAAGGAAGTCGAATTACGAGGTGTTGCAGGGAAGTTGGGAAAGATAATAAGCTCTAATGTCATGATAAAGCTTTTAAAGAAAGAACAACGAAACATAATTGCACAATTATTCTCACTAGAAGTTCCAACATCAAAATCATCTATTTCTGCAGATCTCCAAAAATTCTTCGACAATCATTCCAAGGTGTTTGAAACTCCCAAAGGACTCCCACCTATTCATGATCATGATCATGCTATTCATTTGAATCCAGGAAGTGTTCCTCCAAAATTCAGGCCTTATAGATATCTTTATGTCCAGAAGAGCGAAATTGAACGTATGATTGCAGAGATGTTAGAGGCGGGTATAATTCAACCTAGTAAAAGTTCTTTCTCTGCTCCTGTAGTATTGGTACACAAGAAGGATGGATCATGGTGCACGTGTCCGAATTATATGGAGCTCAATAAGCTCACCATTAAAGATAAATTTCCCATTCCTGTGATTGATGAATTATTGGATGAATTACATGGAGCAATTTATTTTACCAAGTTGGATCTTCGTTCATGATATCATCAAATTAGAATGAAGACTGAAGATATTCCGAAAACAACATTTCAAACTCATGAGGGTCATTATGAATTTTTGGTCATGCCATTTGGCCTAACCAATGCACCTTCTACATTTCAAGGGTTGATGAATTCCATTTTCAAACCCTTCCTTAGAAAATTTGTGCTAGTATTTTTTGATGATATACTAATCTACAGCAGGTCTTGGAAGGATCATGTTGAACATGTTGACATGGTGCTCAAACTATTGTAGGAGAAACAATTATATGCAAAAACATCCAAATGTTTCTTTGGAGTACAAGAGGTGGAATATCTGGGTCATATTATATCTCACGAGGGTGTTAAAGTAGACCCTAACAAAATTAAAGCCATTAAGGAATGGAAAGTCCCCACGACCATAAAGCAGTTGCGAGGATTTCTCAGGTTAAAGGGGTATTATCGCAAGTTTGTTAAGTATTATGGGAGAATAGCAGCACCTCTAACAACATTATTGAAGAAAGATGCATTTTCATGGACTCCTGAAGCAACTAAGGCCTTTGAACGTCTTAAAGAGGCAATGTGCCTAGCACCGGTCTTAGCTACACCAGACTTCACAAAAACCTTTATCGTGGAATGTGATGCCTCAGGAAATGGAATTGGTGCAGTTTTAATGCAGGAAGGAAGACCCATTGCTTTTGAAAGTCATCCAATCAAAGGAAAGTATTTACAGAAACCTATTTATGAGAAGGAAATGTTAGCAATACTACATGCACTAAAGAAATGGCGAACTTACCTAATGGGAAAACACTTCAAGGTAAAAAATGATCATGATAGTCTTAAACACTTTTTGGAACAAAGACTATCATCAGAAGAGCAGCAAAAATGGGTCACAAAGATGTTGGGTTATGACTTTGAAATAATCTACAAAAAAGGAAAGCTTAATGTTGTTGCAGATGCACTTTCAAGAAAGAATGAAGAGGTGGAAGCATTGCTTTGTGCCATTTCTATTATCCAACCAGATTGGATAACCGAAGCAAGAGATGAATGGAAGAAGGACGAAGAAGTGTGGACACTCATTCAAAAGTTGCAACAAGATCCTAGTACATCTGATACATTCAGTTGGAAAAATGATTCCTTATGGTAGAAATATCGCTTATATCTTTGCAATAATTCCCAACTAAAACAAAAGATTCTTTTGGAATTGCATACTTCTCCTTTAGGAGGACACTCAGGATTTTTAAAAACTTACCATAGGGTGAAGAAAGAATTTTTTTGGGATGGCCTTAAATCTGATATTCAAAAGTTTGTGGCTGAATGTTTGGTTTTCCAACAGAATAAAGTTGAGACAATTAAGACCCCGGGTCTTCTACAACCTTTATCCATTCCAAGTCAACGTTGGGAGGATATTTCAATGGATTTTATCACAGGTTTACCTAAGTCCGAAGGAAAGAGTGTCATCATGGTGGTAGTTAATAGACTTACCAAGTATGCACAATTTTGTGCATTATCTCATCTGTTTAAAGAAAGTACAGTTGCTACTACATTTATGGACACAATTCAAAATCTACATGGAAACCCAAGGGTTATTTTGAGCGAAAAAGATCTCATTTTTACTAGAAAATTTTCGACGGAGTTATTTTCTGGTTTGGGTACTCAATTAGCTCATAGCTCATCTTATCATCCTCAATCCGATGGTCAAACTGAGATAGTAAATAAATGTTTGGAAGGATATCTTTTTTGTTTTGTATCTGATAAACAAACATAATGGGTCAAGCGGTTACCTCTCGTTGAATGGTGGTATAACACTTCCTTCCATACTGCAGCATAAATGACCCCATTTATGGCACTTTATGGATATCATCCACCATCCATCACATCATCTTTAAGAGAAAATTCGAAAGTTCAAGAAGTGGAAGATCACATCGAGCATCAACAAGAAGTTCTCCAACTCTTAAAGGATAACCTAAATCTGGCACAAAATCGAATGAAACAACAGGCAGATCAACATCGCAACGATAGAATTTTTGATGTAGGAGACTGGGTTTTTTTATGGCTACAACCATACAAACAAATGTCCCTCAAGTAAGCTAAGAAGGATAATAAATTATCTCCAAAGTACTATGGCCCTTACAAGGTGTTTCAAAATATTGGTACTATGGCATACAAATTGGAGCTTCCTGCTTCTTCACGAGTGCATCCAGTTTTCCATGTTTCATGCTTAAAGATGGTTATAGGTGAAAATCTTCTAGTTCAAACAATATTGCCAGAACTTGATGAGGAAGGAAAAATCATATTGGAACCTGAAGCGGTCATGGAAACAAGAACTCGACATCTACGAAATCGATCAATTTCAGGGTATCTCATCAAGTGGAAGAACTTAACCAGTGAAGATTGTACATGGGAGGATGAGAATTTTATATAGAAGCACCCAGAGCTACTCAAGCATTGAGGAAAACACTTTTTTGAAGGAGAGGGGCATGTTAGGTCCCTATATTACTAGTATAGTCCCTTATTTGTCATAGTAACCCCTATTTTTATTATTGCACTTCGTAACCCCGATGTCGTTATTATTGTGCCCTTAAATTATTATTGTTGTGTCGGCTAGGATTACATAAATGCAGCAATTTCGTCGTACTCCTATATATAGAAAGGAGGTTTTGTAATTTGTATCATCCAAGAATTGTTCATTCATGTAATGTATTGGAGGTTTCCCCCTCGAAGTGGCTTATTTCTAAGGCGTTGATATCTCTTTTATTCTATTTTTGGAGCTCGTTTCACAACATAAATTATTTCCTTCGTACTTGGGTAAGCCTGTGATAAAATCCATTGAAACCTCCTCCAAATGTTGAATTGGATTGGATAAATGTTGTAACAAACTGTTAGGTCCCTATATTACTAGTGTAGTCCCTTATTATTGTTAGTGTAGCCCCCTTATTGTTATTGGTGTACCCCTATAACCCCATTTTTGTTGTTATTGTTCCCTTACATTATTATTTTTAGGTTGACTGGGATTATATTGTGACCCCATGCACTCCTATATATAGAAGGAGGTTTTGTCATTTGTATCATCCATGAATTGTTCATTTATTTAATTTAAAGAAGGTTTCCCCCTAGAAGTGGCTAAATTCTAAGGCGTTGATCTCTCTTTTCTTTTATTATTAGAGCTAGTTTCATAACATTTGGTATCAGAGCTTTGGATTCTAGGGTTTCACTGTTCCAAATAGATCATCGTGGAATTTTCACTATAATTTGTTTCTACGAAGGTTAAGAAGATGAAATTTTTATTATTGGAAGTTGAAATCCTGAAGAACTTCATGTAAAAATTTATGATCTTGGTTCGGAATATTTTTCGAGATATGATCTATGGAATTTAGGGTTTTTTCAAGCTCCCGAATTTCATCTCAAAGAGGTGACTGTGGGAAAATCATCATAACTGTCTCTCTGAGCATCAGATTGGAATTCTGTAAAAAGTGGTCATAAGTACATGAACTGTAGTTCCTTGTGTATAAATTTCAGAGCCGAATGAGAAAATAGTGACACGTGGCACACCGTACACATTTTCTCTATTGAACGAGTCCATAATTATGTCATCGTGGGAGATTGGACATAAATTTTCCTTGAAGAATCCAAATCAGGTTAGACTTGTGTCATTCGAAAGAAGATTCAGAGGGATAATGCAAAACCAAATTCAGATATTGAAGGTCCAAAATAACAGAGATAATTCAGTTTCAATATTTATCTCCTCAAAAGAAAGAAAAAGGTGTGTATTTTTTTCCGAATTGCATAAGTCTTGTTTGAAAAATAAGTTTGAATTGATTCCAAGGGCATATTTTCGAATAGGTATCAGTATTGGGTTTGAAAATCCCCCCTAAAAAGAATTCAACACCCATTAAGCCTTCATAAGGCTCTACTATGAGTCATGAAGACGAAGAAGTGCAACATGACATATCAAAAATAAAATATCAAGTGCATGAAATTTTTCTCTCACAAAGAGAAACAAAAAATGAAATGGAAGTTTTGAAGAAAGGCGTGGAAGCTAAGATGGATGGTTTGAAGAAATGTGTGGAAACTAAGATGGATGGTTTGAAGAAATGTTCGGAAAATAAGATGGACGGTTTGAAGAATGACATGGAAGCTAAGATGGATGGCATGGAAATTGGCATGGAAGTTAATATGGATGACATGGAAGATAAGATTGAAAACATGAAGAACGATATAAAAGAAGAAATGGAAGGTTTGACAAAGTTGATACAATAAATGTTTCCTAATGGTGAAAATATAGTAGAGGAAACTCATGATGAGAACAAAATAAATGTTAATCATGATTTCATAAAATCTAATGTTGGATGGAAGACCCACCATATTCCAAAGATTGATATGAGGAAGTTTGATGGCAAGGATCCCATAACATGGATACTACAGATGGAGCAATATTTTGATCTCAATAATGTGAAAAAAACACAAAAGGTATGCATTTCAACTTTATATTTAGAACAAAATACATTTGTATGGTATCAATGGCTTTGCTCCCATAAAAAAATTGTCACTTGGTCAATTTTTATGGAGGAAATGATAGCACATTATGAGGATAAAAAGAGCAACACCTTTTTTAGCCAATTGATATATCTCAAAGAAAAGGGTTTAGTGGGGGAGCACATTGAGGACTTCCAAAAATTGAATATAAGGGTAATTGATATTCCATAGGAACACAGGATTGATGTCTTCATATGGAATTTAAAGGATAACATCCAACATGAGGTTTGCGTTTCAGAACTTGATTCATTGGAGAAGGCATTCAAGTTGGCAAGAAAATTTGAATGTAAAATTATGGCGACAAGGAAGCCTACCACTCACATCTATAAAGATGGAAGTGTTGCTACTCCTATACTTCCACAACCTACAAGGTTTACACCACAATAATTGGAAGAAAAAAGAGCAAAAGGGCTTTTCTACAGTTGTGATAGAAAATACACTAAAGTTCATAAGTGTGCTGAGAAGAAATTATTTTACATAGATTGTGAAGAGGAGGAAGAAAATGAAAAATATTCTTCAAAATCAGAGGATATACACCAAGAACCAACCCTAGAAGAAGAAGAAATGAGTCCGACCATATCGTGTAATGCATTGGTAGGAATTACCACTCCTCACACTCTCAAGATATAAGGACATATCAAGAATAAAAAGGTAACATTGTCGATTGATTCAGGTAGTACCCATAATTCTATTCATTGTAAGGTAGCCAAGGAATTGAATTTTTTTCTATACCCAACACAAGAATGTCAAGGGATGGTTGCAAATGGAGGACCTATAAATTTTTCTGGAAATTCCATAATATCAAGCTAACCATTGGGGAATATGTATTGAATAGTCCAATGCTTTCCATTCCAATGGGAGGTGTTGATGTTGTACTAGGAGTACAATGGTTACAATATTTGGGGACAATAGCTTTTAATTTTCAAGAACTTTTCTTGATTTCTTTTTTTCAGAAGGAAAGGAAGTCGAATTATGAGGTATCACAAGGAAGTTGGGAAAGATAATAACCTCTAATGTCATGACAAAGATTCTGAAGAAATAAAAACGAGGCATAATTTCACAATTATGCTCACTAGAAGTTCCAACATCAAAATCATCTATTTCTCCAGATCTCCAAAAGGTCTTGGACAATCATTCCAAGGTGTTTAAAACTCCCAAAGGACTCCCATCTACTCATGATCATTATCATTCTATTCATTTGATTCCAGGAAGTGTTCCTCCAAACATTAGGCCATCCCAAAAAAACACTTTCTCTACCCTCTGGTATGCTTTTAAAAATCCTGAGTGTCCTCCTAAGGGAGAAGTGTGCAATTCCAAAAGAATATTTTGTTCTAGTTGGGAATTCTTACAAATATATAAGTGATCTTTGTACCATAACGAATGAATTTCCAACTAACTTTATCATATGTAGTAGGATATTGCTACTACATAGAAATAGAAATGGAAGAAAGCAATGCTTCGATCTCTTCATCCTTTCTTGATTGTGCATCTGCAGCAATATTTATCTTCCCTTTTTTGTAGATGATTTCAAAGTCATAACCCAACATCTTTGTGACCCATTTTTTCTGTTCTTCTGAAGATATTCTTTGTTTCATAAAGTATTTAAGACTATCATGGTTAATTTTTACCTTGAAGTGTATTCCCATTAGGTAAGGTCACCATTTCTTTGGTGCATCTAGTATTTCCAAAATTCACTTCTCATAAATAGCTTTATGTAACTACTTTCCTTTGATTGGATGACTTTCAAAAGAAATGGGTCTTCCTTCTTGCATTAAAATAGCACCAATTCCATTTCCTGAGGCATCACATTCCACAATAAAGGTTTTTCTAAAGTTTGGCATAGCTAAGACTGGTGCTAGGCACATTGCCTCTTTAAGATGTTCAAAGGCCTTAGTTGCTTCAAGAGTCCATAAAAATGCATCTTTCTTCAATAATGTTGTTAGAGGTGTTGTTATTCTCGCATAATTCTTAACAAAATTGCATTAATACCTTGTTAACATGAGAAATCCTCAAAACTTCTTTATGGTTGTGGGGAATTTCCATTCCTCAATGGATTTAATTTTTTTAGGGTCGCCTTAACACCCTCATGAGATACAATGTGACCCAGATATTCCACCCCCTATACTCCAAAGAAACATTTGGAGGTTTTTGCATATAATTGTTTCTCCTCCAATAGTTTGAGCACCCTGTCAAAATGTTGAACATGATCTTTCCAAGACCAGTTGTAGATTAGTATATTGTCAAAATATACTAACACAATTTTTCTAAGGAAGGGTTTGAAAATGGAATTCATCAACCCTTGAAATGTAGAAGGTTCATTGGTAAGGCCAAAAGGCATGACCAAAAATTCATAATGATCCTCATGAGTTCAAAATGCTATTTTCAGAATATCTTTAGTCTTCATTCTAATTTGATGATATCCTGAACAAAGATCCAACTTGGTAAAATAAATTACTGCATGTAATTCATCAATCACAGGAATGGGAGATTTATCTTTAATAGTGTGCTTATTGAGATCCCTATAATCCCGACACATGCTCCATGATCCATCCTTCTTGTGCATCAATACTACTCGAGTAGAGAAATAACTTTGGCTCGGTTGAATTATACCAGCCGCTAACATTTCTGTAATCATATGTTCATTTTCGCTCTTTTAGACATAACGATATCTATAAGGCCTGATTTCTGGAGGAACACTTCCAGGAATCAAATGAATAGCATGATCATGATCATGAATAGGTGAGATTCCTTTGGGAGTTTCAAACACCTTGGAATTATTGTCCAAGAAATTTTGGAGATTTGGAGAAATAAATTATTTTGATGTTGGAACTTCTAGTGATCATAATTGTGAAATTACGTCTCGCTATTATTTTTTCAGAATATTTCTCACGACATTAGAGCTTATTATCTTTCCCGGGTTCCCTACGATACCTTGTAATTCAACTTCCTTTCCTTCCGAAAAAAATTTCAAGAAAATTTCTTGAAAATTAAAAGCTACCTTCCCCAAATATTGTAACCATTATACTCCTAGAACAACATCAACACCTCCCATTGGAATGGAAATCAATAGAATATTCAATACATATTCCCCCATGGTTATCTTGATATTATGACATTTTTGATAGCAATTTATAGTTCCTCCATTTGCAACCATCACTTGACATTATGGTGCTGGGTATAGGAAGAAATTCAATTCGTTGCCTACCTTACAATGAATAAAATTATGGGTACTACCCGAGTCAATCAACACTAGTACATTTTTACTCTTGATATGTCCTTCTATATTCAGAGTTCGAGGAGTGGAAATTCCTACCAATGCATTAAAGGATATCGTCAGACTCATTTATTCTTTCTCTAGGGTTGGTTCCTGGTGCATATCCTCTTCTTTTGAAGTTTCTTGTTCATTTTCCTCCTCCTCTTCACAATCTATGTAAAATAATTTCTTCTCAGCACACTTATGACCTTTAGTGTATTTTATATCACAAATGTAGCAAAGCCCTTTTGCTATTTTTTCTTCCAATTGTTGTGGTGTCAACCTTGTACGTTGTGGAATTCTAGGAGTAGTAACACTTCCACCTTTATAGATGTGAGTGGTAGGCTTCATTTTCGTCATAATTTTACATTCAATTTTTCTTGCCAACTTGAATTCCTTCTCCAGTGAATCAGGTTACCAAAGGAAAACCTCATGTTGGATGTTTTCCATTAACGTCCCTATGAAGGCATCAATTCTCTATTCCTCTGGAATATCATCTATCCTTATATTCATTTTTTTAAAGTCCTCAATGTGCTCCATGATTGAACCCTTTTGTTTGAGATTTATCAATTTCCTAAGGAAGGTGTTTCTCTTTGTATCCTCATAATGTGCTATCATTTCCTCTGTAAAAATTGACCAGGTGACAATTTTTTTATGAGAGAAAAGCCTCGATACCATACAAATGTATTTTGTTCTAAATTTCAAGTTGCAATGTGTACCTTTTGTGCGTTTTTCACATTATGGAGGTCAAAATATTGCTCATCTGTAGTATCCATGTTACAAGATCATTGCCATCAAACTTCATCCTATCCATATTTGGAATATGTTGGGCCTTCCATCCAACATTAGAGTTTATGAAATCATGATTAACATTTATTTTGTTCTCATCATGAGTTTCATCTACAATCTTTTCTTCTTTAGGATTAACTTATTATATCAAAATTTTCAAACCTTCCTTCAAACCTTCCATGTATGCTTTTAGATCATTCTTCATGTCTTCCATGTTGTCTTTCATTTTTTTGTCGATTTCATCCATATTAGCTTCTATGTCATTCATCTTAGATTCCATGCCTTTCTTCAAACCATCCATCTTAGCTTCCACGCCTTTCTTCAAAACTTCTATTTCATTTTTTGATGCTCTTTGCGAGAGAAAATTTTGGTGCACTTGCTCTTGTAATTTTGATATATCATGTTGCACTTCTTCCTCTTCATGATTCATAGTAGAGTATTTTTAGGGCTTAATGGGTGTTGAATTATTTTTAGGAGGAATTTTATAACCCAATACTGATATCTATGCTTCATTATGCACTTAGAATCACTTCAAACTGATTTTTCAAACAAGAATTATGCAATTTGAAAAAAAAATACACACCTTTTTCTTTCTTTGAGGAACTCGATATTGAAACTAAATTTTCTCTGCGATTTCGGATCTTCAATATCATAAATTTAGTCCTGTAGTATCCCTTTAAATCTTGTTTTGAATGCCATAGGTCTGAACTGATTTGGATGTTTCAGGACAAAGTTATGCCCAACATCCCACAATGAGCTAATTCTGGACTAGTTCAGTAGAGAGAAATTGTACGGCTTTCAACGTGTCACTGTTTCCTCCTTCGGATCAGAAATTGATCCACAGGAAACTAAAGTCCGTTTAATTTTGGTCATTGTTTACGAAATTCCAATCTGATGCTCAACGAAAGATTTATGGCGATTTTCCCAAGGTCACCTCTTTTATATGAAATTTGGGAGCCTGAAAAAATCCTAACTTCCACAGATCATATTTCCAACAATATTTCGAACCAAAATCTAAAATTTTGACACGAAGTTCCTCAAGATTTTTTATTCTCGTGGTAAAAATTTCATCTTCTAAACCTTCATATAAAAAAAAGTTATATCGAAGATTCTACAATTACTTGTTTGGAGCAGTGAAACCCTAGAATCCAAAGCTCTGATACCAAATGTTATGAAACCAGCTCCAAAAGTAGAAGAAAAGAGAGATCAATGCCTTAGAAATTATCCACTTCGAGGGGGAAACCTCCTTTACATTACATAAATGAAAAATTCTTGGATGATACAAATGACAAAACCTCGTTTCTATATATACGAGTCCATTGGGTCACAATATAATCCTATCTGACCTAAAAATAATAATGTAAGGGCACAATAATAACAATATGGGGGTTACAGGCGTACAACAATAATAATAAGGAGGCTATAATAACAAAAATAAGGGACTACACTAGTAATATAGGGACCTAACACCTGCACACTTTTGTGGCAGTTCATGGGCGATGGAATTCTTCCTGACTAAGCCACGTGTTGTTCCCTTGGGATTCAATAACACACTTCTCTAATTTATATTATTGTTCATGATTATGTGTTCCAACGTTTTTGAATAGTGACATTACCCATAAATAGTAACATAAATAGATATATAATGTCATGTTTCTTGGTTAAAATCTACTCTTAGCTATAAGATAGATTAGACTAGACCATATCCTACATATAGATTATAAGAGTTCAATGTTTTTCCTTTTAAAATATATTCCATTTCCAATGGTAATGACTATTGGAGAAAAATCTAGATGGATTCCCTAATCCAAAAGATATAAGTCTAACTGGGACTCTACATCAAGGAGAAGCCATTGCCATTGAATAGGTCACTTTGTCCTGTACAACAATTTAGTGAAAAATTTGGAACCCATGAAATTTCCATGTTCAAGTTAATAATAAAAAATTACTAAAGAAATGGAACTCATAAATGAGATTAGGGCTCTTTAGAGAGCATTGGAATATAAAATGTTATTCAGTCTTTGGGAGATGCAATAAATATTTTCCTGAAAGAAAGTTTTATTTTAAATATGTGTGTGTGGGCGCAGAAAAAAACTATTTTAAATTTAGAGGTTATATCATCACTTCATCGAATCAGCAATAAATGAAAATGTGATTTGCATGCCTAGAAGTGAATGGTATTCATTATTTATGGTAACTAGAATAGGATAACTTTTATTTCTATTTTAGTTCTTTAAGAACCGAAGATATGATACAAGATTCTCCCATAAGGCTTATCAAATTGGTGGTAAATACAGAGGTAGGTTTGAATTTCTGAGAAAAATGAGATTGGTCAAGTCTATGATTTTCATATCGAGAGAGAATTGTTATTTTAGTGTGAGACGTCAAATAACATTTCTGTGAAAATTCTTGTATCCAATGTTCAATATTTAGTGTTAGGTCATATTTAATGCAACACCATATCCAATATGATGGAATAAGATGAGAAATTTTATGGATATTCATAAGTGACCAAAATAGTAGGTCAATGGAACTAGAAAATTTAAATAGTTGTAACAAACTATGGCAGTGCAAAACTCTTCTCATGAAAAATAAAAGATAAGTGGACCGTGCATAAACAATAGAATCAAGGAAAAGAGAGAAACACTATATATAATTATTTATAGAGGTAAAATTAAAGTGGGGAATAAAAGTATCTGCAATCAAATCAATCTTCGAGAAGGTGCCAATACACTTGCTAATGGTGTCATCCAGCAAGTATGCAGGGGTAAGGAATTGGTTCACACAAATAAGAAACCTAGCACTATTGTGACAAATACTAGGTGGAAGATGACCAAACTGCTTACAGAAGTGTACTTCCACCATAACCAGGCTACAAGGATGTTTTATGTTGAGAAAAGTAAATTTTGAAATTACAAGTGCCATCAAGCTGAAATATGTAAGAGAAGCAATATGTATATATACATATTTACATGTGATGAAAAAGAAAATGTAACAAGGATGAGAGTTGAGTATTGAATCAGAATGAATAGTTATCATTATCACTTGATACATTTACTACTAATTTTTATATATGGTAAGAGCTAAATGTTTATAGTAAGTGTGAACATACATTTATAAAGAGTATGAATGATCAATCTGTACACAAAGCAAGGTATCATAATGTAAACAAAATTATTAATACCAATAAAACATATAATTATAATGAATTGCAGATAGGTGATGACCTATGTTACCAATCGAATGTGTGTTCATAGACACAGTCTAGCCAGTCCATACAGATTGTATCATCATGTTAAGTATATAACCAATCTCCTTTAATTAAAGATACCCAAGAAAAGGCTAATGAATAGATATCATTATCAACTGGGATCTCTTTTATGGTTAAATGTAAATAACAAAGAACAAAAAAGGAGATCTGTTTTCTCCTCTCCTAGACATGACACTCCTGTGGTGACTAATGAATCAGTTTCCAACTCTAGCCAACAAATAAAGAACATCAAGTGTAGAGTAAAATACCACAATTTTATAAAGGATATAAAAGTAATTCAAAATTTAATCACATCCAACTTTTTGAGAAAGGAAAGTACATAGGTATGTTAATTTCCCTCTTGATATAATTATTATTACTAAATATGAGCCCGGGAGGACTGACCTGATATCTAAAATGGTTGATATTGTTGTGTTCCACTTGCAATTATCTGTACAGAAAGTCTGTTGTAGTGGACCTGGTTTGAGTTCGTGAGCTCAGTTTGAAGGTTTTTAAAGGGCTGACCAACAATATAGTTGTTAAAAATATAATTTATAGAGTAGTGCACTAAAGGGGAAAAAATAAAAAAATCAGTCTAGAAACAAAGTTTATATTGAATTAAAATACCCATATAATAAAAAGAGATGTATTAATTGTTAGTAACAATAACGTGTGAAAAGATAATTTTCCTTGTACATTTGCTATTTTTTATCCATTTATTATGTTTCTTGTAGTATAAGAGTTTTTTATTTTCGTGGGAGTGTAATCTGTATCAAATATTGCTTTCTAGCTTGTGAACATTTTATCGTTAGTATAAATATTATCCAAAAATGTCATTTCATTTCATTTTTTTTCTACACGAGACCCAATCACAAACTACCTTTCAATTTTATAATAGTTTATCCACAACTTACAAAACATTTAGTTAATGATTGTAAGTTTTTAGCAAAAAGGAGATAATGGCTTATTTCAAGATTTGGAAATTACATAGAAAAAATATCTGAAATAATATTATGTTATATCTAAAAGAATATTATGTGATAGGTTCAAATTACAATAAATAATCACTACTTCATACTGTGACAATGGAATATCTATCTCGAATAGAGATGAATTCATACACTTAACATCTGCGTGATAAAAATTGGGCAATAGTTTCAACTCCCAATTTTTAGTAATTAAGTAGCATTGCACAACAAGATATGAAAAGCATGAATTTGATCTCAACAACCAACCTGTTTGCAATCGTAGGGCCAAGTATAGATAGTCTAACTTGCATAATTGTTCAAAATTTTGGAACAGAAGGAGACAAAAATAAGAATTTGATCTGTAGTGACTGTTAGTCTTTTCTGCCACAATATTTGTTGAGCTCTCCACCCACTCCAGTGAGCCTACACTGATTTGGAATGTGTGGATGTAGCAAAGGTTAATGCAGTAGTGTATTAACATGACTGAACTTTGAGACTGTGTGATCACTTTTGTAATTCCAGAACCACTTTACTAAGAATATTACTGTGTTTGTGTCACAATTCTAATTTTCCACTTTCATCCACAACAAATTTTCCCATTTAAATTCACATTTGATGTTGATGATTCTTTGTTATTTTTCACCTTTGATACAAGGATTGAATTCTCATGCCCATACTTTGTGAAGTTTTTTTTTAGCTTGTCTCATAATCTTGGTTTACTTGTGATTCATTCTAGGATAAAAAAACCTCACTTAGGAGTTTTTGATCTCCGTGACTCTCTTGCAAGTTGGTAAGTGTTAGAAATGACAATAAAAAATGTGTGGAAGTTTTGAGCATGTGAGGTTTCAGTAAAATAATAGGGTGGGGTTATTTTTTTATTACACATGTAGTCTAGGTACAAAATTGAGGGGAAATTTCCACATTATCATCTTGGGAAATTGGAAAATGTTATTTCCTTGGAATTATTTGTTGGAGATGTTATGACTTGTATACATAAGGCCATTGGTCAAGTCAAATATGATAACTTGAGTCTCTATGTGGTAGCAACATTATCCTTGATAGTGTAATACTTGTAATTAATTAACCATTAAGGAAATTAGTGTTTTACATTGTGAAACTTAATCATTGTACCTCTTATATATACAAATATATGTGAGAAAGTAAGTAAGTGTAATAAATGGTGTAAGTGTGAAAATAAAAAAACTGAGAAAGAAGTGAGCCAAGTGCTAATATGTCTATAGTTATTATAAGAGAAACTTGTTTTGTACCTGAAAAGAATCCCAAGTACATTGTACTTTATTGATAGGTTGCATGACCTTAAAACACATTGGTATAAATGCTAATAAAAATTATTAAGGTCGCGTGTGTTTATTGTAGTGAAAAACAAATTGGAATAGTTTCAATGCACATATCATTTTTTCCTCCTCTTGAACATGGTGTCAGAGCCTAGTTTATTATGATTTGGGAGATTTGCAGGTTTGTATTAGAGTATATGTACTTCAATTCTAGAAGAGATTGAGATTTCCTTGTTGTTGTTGACATTGTTAAGAGAGGGGGCGGGGGAGATGGGAGATGAAATTGACTTCAATAATTCCTTTTCTGAACATCAAGTTGGCATTAATTTTTGGGGTTACTGAAGAAGTATTTTTTCTCTTGTTAGGAGATAAATACATCTACTATCTCCTTGATTATGCTTCATGGGCATATGCATGGCTCAATTAAGGTGGATGATTGACATTAGAGTGTTTCCTTGGTGTTCTTACCTATGGGGTTCATATTTTTGTGTGATGTTAGGGTTCTCTTGTGAAGAGGTGCCTACCTAGGAGGAGAATTGGGCACTTATTCCTTGGAGCTAGTGATAGAAATTTACTCCTCAAAAGCAACAAAAATTGACCATAATGTTATAAAATTATATATTACAGAGCAATGGAACACATAAAATATAAGGAAACACAAACACATAAATAACATATAAAACAAGACAGACACATACATATGTCGTTCACCCAACTTGGGCTACATCCATGGAAACAACCTGTCCTTCATTTCTATTATCCATCAAAATGAAGAGACACAACCTACAATAGATTTGTTGTAATATCCTCTACTCTCTCATAGAGTGCCCCTTTCTCATTCTTGCTTAGAATATACATTCAATACACAACTGCAATACAATACCCTCATATAAAACGAGGGGTTTCCTTTTAGGGAAAAAGCCCCACATTGAACATAACTTCTGCCGTTAGATCATCTACCTAATGAAAGACCCGGATTGACTATGAAATTATAATATTTTACAAGGAAATTTTACATTTTTTTAATCTTTGGGGGCGTTTCCCCCAAAACCCCCTGCCAGAGAGAGGGGGGGTGGCGCTCTGCGGGGGGCATCACCCCCGCTAGACCCCCCCCCCCCGGGACGACGACTAAAAGATGGGTGACATTGTCACCATGTTAAGAACAGGGGTCCAACGCGGAGATACATCTAAATAAAGAAGATAATTAGGCTCCACACTCAGCACATAATTGACTTCTCAACAACCCCAATATTCTTGGTAATACAAGAGAGAAGATACTAATAATATTCCAATAAATTCCATCCCTTCACACACACTTTTCCAAGCATAAACTAGATTTGAATTTGTTTTACCAAGAACGGTGTAAAAATTATGTTGACAAAAGAGATTTTCAGGGGAACTGCATCATGTTTCCTACCCTCAATATTTATAATCTCAAACTCAGCCTTCTAAGGTTCTGAATGTGGTTCAACAAATTTTAATCTCCCAAGTGGAAAGGAAACCACTTGGGAAGTTGGAAAAATTTTCCCATGTTATTTCTTCTTCAAGTTCCTTTTTCTTGATAGAAAGCAATGGAAATATCGTATGGTTTGTATTTGGGGACAAAAAATCTTCACCAACATGTAATTTTTTAAGTAAAAGGGATCTTGGGTGTAGCTTGGATCACTCATCTCCAAGAGAATATATAGCAACACTGGCTTCTAGAGGCTGAATTTAGTTTCCATCAAAGACTGAGGTGCCATGGAGATTCATAGCTTTAATGTGGGATTAGTCGGTCGAAACCCCCATCATTTAGAGGATCACGGATTCACTGTGAATTTTGGGCCGAGATTCCTTTTATTTATTGACGAACGTGATATATATGGTTGAAGGTGGTTTATTTCTAAGATTTGGTCGAGTTCTAGGCTAAGAGGAAAAAATTTTGTGGCAGAGAGTGAGTCCCTAAAGTGCAAGGAGAGGATAAATTATTTATCAGTTCAAGGCAACATTTAATGAGCTGTAGCAAACTTGAGAAAAGGGTTGAGTTTTCATTCAAATTGAGGGTTGTCTATTCCCTGTAGGTGGAGAGAGTTTATTTAATGATTTTCCTGATATTTGAGGGTTGAACCCTTACCTTGTGGCTGAACTAAATATTATTTTCACTCCTCTTCTCTAGACGAATTATTTTTTGTGGGTTACATAACTGTGTACACATTTTTGGCCGAAACAAAATTAGAGTATGAGCTACGTATTGAAATACTTACTATAGAGTATTCTCTCCCAGGGAAGGTTCATCCCATTGTGAATAAATATATATCAGGTTCCCTTAACTCCTTATTTTTGTAATCTTTATTGCAACTGTGCATTTTCTGAATATGTATTTAATGGAAGAATGAAATTTAAATGACTTTCACAAATGTTTTTTATGCTTACTTAGTCCATTATGAATGCTATGGAAATGTTCTGAAGTATTATACAAGACTAATCTTTGGAATTATATGTGTGTAAAAAAAAATAACCATACACCTACAACACTTGCATACAAACTATTTGTAAAAATTCTAGAGTAAGCCAGCCTATATAAACATAGAAATTTTGTGGAATTTCCATTACAGTATGAGAAAGGAACATTAAAAATTTGTTCAAATTCTTCCAGAGAATGATCTAGAACAACACCAAGGTATGCTTGTTGGAGAACGTTTGGGAGATAGAATGGAACGCGAGCAGTGGCGTGTTGATCTTACTCATGTTGTTGGTATTTTTGGGTAGTCTGCTTATGGTGCTCAGTGTCTAACATTTTATGGTGGTAATGAGTATGATGAGGAGCATGGTGAAAGGTTTCTTTATGCTGGAAGGCATGGAATTTATTTTTTTTCTTAAAACTACACATATAGGAATGTACAAAGATCTTTAGCATTTTGGGAATAATGTTTTCGATGATTTTATGGTTTAAAATTTGGTGGATATAAGCTAGTTTTCAACTTATTGAAAGTTCTAAGTGGCTTCATTCTTTCAAGAATACTAGGAATATGCTTCTTTGCAAATTGGTTATGTGACATTTTCATCCTGTCATGGACTTTTTTTACAACGTTATCTTCTTGAGGTATCCCCTGTTCATCTTTATGGATATAGATATATGAATTAAGTTAAACAACTAATTTTGGTGTTGGGATTGGCATGGATCTGCATAGGAAGACAACCAATCAGATATTTCATTTCCTTTTAATTGGACCACGTGATGGCGATTAAACGATAGGCGACGTTGTCTCCCTATTAAGAACAGGGGTCCAACATGGAGATACATCTAAATAAATGCTCCACACTCAACACATAATTCATTTCTCAACAACCCCAGTATTTTTGGTAATACAAGACAGAAGATACTAATAATATTCCAATAAATTCCATCCCTTCATACACACTTTTCCAAGCATGAACTAGATTTGAATTTGTTTTACGATGTAGAAACTATGTTGAAAAAAGAGATTTTCATGGGAAGTGCATCATATTTCCTACCATCAATATTTATAACCTCAAACTCAGCCTTCAAAGGTTCTGAATGTGGTTCAAAAAATTTTAATTTCCCAAGTGGAAAGGAAACTACTTGGGAAGCTGGTAAAAGTTACCCATGTTATTTCTTCTTCAAGTTCCTTTTTCTTGATAGAAAACAATGGAAATATCGTATGGTTTGTATTTGGGGAACAAAACTCTTCACCAACATGTAATTTTTCAAGTAAAAGGGATCTTGGGAGTAGCTTGGATCACTCATATACAAGAGAATATATAGCAACATTGGCTTCTAGAGGCTAAATTTACTTGCCATCAAATACCGAGTTGTCATGGAGATTCATATCTTTAATGTGGGATTATTCGGTCGAAACCCCCATCATTTGGAGGAGCATGGATTCAATGTGAATTTTGAGCCAAGATTCCTTTTATTTATTGATGAACGTGATATATATGGCTGAAGGTGGTTTATTTCTCAAATTTGGTCGAGTTCCAGGCTAAGATGAAAACATTTTTTCCAAAGAGTGAGTCGCTAAAGTGCGAGGAGAGGGGAAAGTATTTATCAGTTTAAGGCAACATTCAATGAGCCGTAGCGAACGTGAAAAAAGGGTTGAGTTTTCATTCAAATTGAGGGTTTCCTATTCCCTATAGGTGGAGAGAGTTTATTTACTTCTTTTCCTGATATTTGAGGGTTGAACCCTTACCTTGTGGCTAAACTAATAATTATTTTCACTCCTCTTCTCTGGATGAATTATTTTTTATGGGTTACATGATTGTGTACACATTTTTGACCGAAACAAAATTAGAGTATGAGCTACGTATTGAAAGAATTACTATAGAGTCTTCTCTCCCATGGAAGATTCATCCCATCGTGAATAGATATATATCAGGTTCCCCTAACTCCTTATTTTTGTAATCTCTATTGCAACTGTGCATTTCCTGAATATGTATTTAATGGAAGAATGAAATTTAAATGACTTTCAAAAATGTTGGTTATGCTTACTTAGTCCATTATGAATGCTATGGAAATTTTTTGAAGTATTATACGAGCCTACTCTTTGGAATTATATGTGTAAAAAAAAATAACCGTACACCTACAACACTTGCATACAAACTATTTGTAAAAACTCCAGAGTAAGCCAACCTATACAAACATAGAAATTTTGTGCAATTTCCATTACAGTATGAGAAAGGAACATTAAAAATTTGTTCAAATACTTCCATAGAATGATCTAGAACAACACCAAGGTATGATTGTGGGAGAATGTTTGGGAGACAGAATGGAATGCGGGAAATGGGGTGTTCATCTTCCTCATGTTGTTTTTATTTCTGGGTAGTCTGATTATGGTGCTCATTGTCTAACATTTTATGGTGGGAATGAGTATGATGAGGATCATGGTGAAAGGTTTATTTATGCTGGAAGGCGTGCAACTTTTTATTTTACTTAAAACTACACATATAGGAATGTATAAAGATCTTTAGCATTTTGGGAATAATGTTTTCGAAGATTTTCTGGTTCAAAATTTGGTGGATATAAGATAGTTTTCAACTTATTGAAAGTTCTAAGTGGCTCCATTCTTTCAAGAATACTAGGAATATGCTTCTTTGCAAATTGGTTATGTGACATTTTCATCCTGTCATGGACTTTTTTTACAACTTTATCTTCTTGAGGTCTCCCTTGTTCATCTTTATGGCTATAGATATCTGAATTTAGTTAAACAACTAATTTTGGTGTTGGCATTGGCATGGATCTGCATAGGAAGACAACCAATCAGATATTTCATTTCCTTTTATTTGGACCCCCCTAACGGCGGTTAAACGATAGGGAACGTTGTCGCCCTGTTAAGAACAGGGGTCCAACGCAGAGATAAAACTAAATAAAGAAGATAATTTGGCTCCACACTCAACACATAATTCACTTCTCAACAACCCCAATATTCTTGGTAATACAAGAGATAAGATACTAATAATATTCCAATAAATTCCATCCCTTCATACACACTTTTCCAAGCATAAACTAGATTTGAATTTGTTTTACCAAGAATAGTGTAGAAATTATGTTGACAAAAGAGATTTTTATGGGAACTGCATCATGTTTCCTACCCTCAATATTTATAATCTCAAACTCAGCCTTCTAAGCTTCTGAATGTGGTTCAAGAAATGTTAATTTCCCAAGTCGAAAGGAAACTACTTGGGAAGATGGAAAAATTTACCCATGTTATTTCTTCTTCAAGTTCCTTTTTCTTGATAGAAAGCAATAGAAATATCATATGGTTTTTATTTGGGGACAAAAACTCTTCACCAACATGTAATTTTTCAAGTAAAAGGGATCTTGGGAGTAGCTTGGATCACTCATCTCCAAGAGAATCTATAGCGACATTGGCTTCTAGAGGTTGAATTTACTTGCCATCAAATACTGAGTTGTCATGGAGATTCATAGCTTTAATGTGGGATTAGTCGGTCGAAACCCCCATCATTTGGAGGGCATGGATTGAGTGTTAATTTTGGGTCAAGATTCCTTTTATTTATTGATGAACGTGATATATATGGTTGGAGGTTGTTTATTTCTCAAATTTGGTCGAGTTCTAGGCTAAGAGGAAAACATTTTGTGTCAGAGAGTGAGTCCATAAAGTGCAAGGAGAGGGGAAAGTATTTATCAGTTCAAGGAAACATTCAATGAGCTGTAGCAAACTTGAAAAAAGGGTTGAGCTTTCATTCAAATTGAGGGTTGTCTATTCCCTGTAGGTGGAGAGAGTTTATTTACTAAGTTTCTTGATATTTGAGGGTTGAAGCCTTACCTTCTAGCTAAAATAATAATTATTTTCACTACTCTTCTCTGGACAAATTCATTTTTGTGGGTTACATGACTGTGTACACTTTTTTGCCGAAACAAAATTAGAGTATGAGCTACGTATTGAAAGACTTATTATAGAGTCTTCTCTTCCATGGAGGTTTCATCACATTGTGAATAAATATATATCAGGTTCCCCTAACTCCTTATTTTTGTAACCTCGATTGCAACTGTGCATTTCCTGAATATGTATTTAATGGAAGAATGCAATTTAAATGACTTTCACAAATGTTGTTTATGCTTACTTATTCCATTATGAATGCTATGGAAATGTTCTAAAGTATTATACGAGCCTACTCTTTGGAATTATATGTGTGTAAAAAAAAAAAAAAAACCATACACCTACAACACTTGCATACAAACTATTTGTAAAAATTCCAGAGTAAACCAGCCTATATAAACATAAAAATTTTGTGGAATTTCCATTACAGTATGAGAAAGGAACATTAAAAATTTGTTCAAATATTTCCAGAGAATGATCTAGAACAACACGAAGGTATGGTTGTGGGAGAACATTTGGGAGACAGAATGGCATTAGGGGAATTTTGAGGTCTAAAATGGGCCTCCTAAGGAAATTATAAAATAATAGTGGAAAAAATCAAATAAGATTTGATGACATCATCAAATTTTAGAGGGAAAATGAAAAAACTACTTTTTCAACTCATATTTTCAACTTATCTCCCAAAGTTTTTACTCAAATTTCGAGCGGGAGTACTCGTTGGATGCAAAATTTAATTCCTCATCCAAGGAGTACCCATTTTGCATACTTTCAATGGGTCCTACTACACGAAAAATGAGAAATACATGAAAAACGTGATTGTAATCACGTTTTTTTATGTATTTCTCATTTTTCGTGTAGCAGAGTCCATTGAAAGTATGCAACATGGGTACTCCTTGGATGAGGAATTAAATTTTGCATCCAACGAGTACTCCCGCTCGAAATTTGAGTAAAATTTTTGGGAGATAAGTTGAAAATACGAGTTGAAAAAGTAGTTTTATTATTTTATTATTTTTTAATATTTTTACCCTTTTATTTAAAAAATGGTGAATCATCCCCCATGGTTGACATCATCATCTTGAATCCTATGGTTGTTATAAAGTTTATTTTTGTTGTACATTTTTCTTAGGAGGCCCATTTTAGACCTCAAAATTCCCCTAATGAATGCGGGCAGTGGGGTGTTGATCTTCCTCGTGCTGCTGGTATTTCTAGGTAGTCTGATTATGGTGCTCAGTGTCTAACATTTTATGGTGGGAATGAGTATGATGAGGAGCATGGTGAAAGGTTTATTTATGCAGGAAGGCGTGCAACTTTTTATTTTTCTTAAAACTACACATATAGAAATATAGAAAGATGTTTAGCATTTTGGGAATATTGTTTTTAATGATTTGCTGGTTCAAAATTTGGTGGATATAAGCTAGTTTTCAACTTATTAAAATTTCTAAGTGGTCCATTCTTTTAAGAATACTAGGAATATGCTTCTTTGCAAATTGGTTATGTGACATTTTCATCCTGTCATGGACTTTTTTTTACAACGTTATCTTCTTGAGGTCTCCCTTGTTCATATTTATGGCTATAGATATCTGAATTTAGTTAAACAACTAATTTTGGTGTTGGCATTGGCATGGATCTGCATAGGAAGACAGCCAATCAGATATTTTGTTTCCTTTTAATTGGAATTTTCTTGTAAGTACAATGAGGGATGAATATATTGTACATGAAGTTCCTGCAAATGAACTTATTGGCATTGTAAGCTTGCCTTAACAAGCTAGTTCAATTTTGTGTGGTAACCCTGCTCATGTTGTAGAGGGTTATAATCACGAAACCTCTTATGCATAAAAAAACACGAGTCAAGTTAATTAATGATCTCTGCCGAAGGTCCTTATAAGTTTGCATATAATTGAAATACGCAGCATTATAAATGAAATAAATTTTCCAAGATTGAGTTGATGGAGGCTGTCAATTCCTTTAATACAGAAGTATCCATTGCTTCAAATGCATCTAGCATAGGAAAAATATCTTTGTCAACAACAAAGTTTCTTGAATATGAATGTATCAAACTTACCAGATTAAGAAAGACAACAAAGGACTATCAAAACACTAATAGTCGAATCTATCTAGACTCGAGAGGTGAAAATTAAGTAGCATTCACAAATACACATCGACCAAAAATAAAGAGGAAGTGCAAGAAATTACTTGGAGTTGCAATAGTCCATTATCAGATGGTTGAAGTAGATAAAAGCATGGAAGTGTCACTTCACACATAAATTCAAGACTAGGGTACAAATATCCGTATCTACCTTTAGTTTTAACTTAAATCTAAACATTCCAATTTGTGATCTTCACCTCATACAAACCTATGAGAGTAAAGTGGTATAATTTTTGGCATGTATTGACTGTTCATTCAAGCTCCACATTCAAATAAAATGGAGGGGAGAAGACAAAAAACATGTAGTTATTGAGTCGTTGACATATTCAATATAAAAAAAAAATCTCTTCAAAGTTAAAGTGAATCATGTACATATACACGTGAAGAGAATCGTTTGACTACTTTCTTGGAAATATGTCATCCAATATAATTTGAACAAAAATATTGATATGATGAATTTTTGTAAGAAAATATTGAATTGATTTTATGGAATTCAATCTATTCTAGATTCTAACCAAATTTATCGATTTTAATTACTAATCTAGCCTATTTTGCTGGATATGCATACAAATGGAATATCCATCTTTTGGCATCTCACCTAAGAGTTCTATAATTGTTACAACCCTTCTCAATTTTATCAACCTTGCTTCCCAAATGTTATCATAAAAAATAGGAGCATTGAATGCATATAAAGCAAATTCATCTTCCCGCCATTCTATCATTTTCACATAAACCCAAATTTCCAATAACATGTTGACATACTATGGATCTCATTAAAATGAATGCTATAAAGACTGGATGTTTCTCATCAACGTGAATTTTGTAGTAAATGTTAGGCAGTTGCAAAAAATAATTGATAGGAAAACGGTTACCATAGAAATTAGAGTAGCTACATATTTCTTCGCTTGATAGGATTTTTCAAAATGTTAGTAATCCATCCCCTATGTTTAGACAGGTTGATGAGAATGGAACAATTCTACGTCACTGCTATATTTCCCTTTCCCTTCGTGAAAAATTTTGAATGTGATTTTTTATGAATATAGTTCTAAATAATACAAACTATATTTTTTGAGACTATATAAGGAATCAAGAAAGTGAAAAGGTTTTATTTTTTCAAACACATCATAATTGGCCTCCCATTCTATTACGTGACTAGGGTTCAATAAAATGGGATCTAAAATATTCCCCATTTTTTAAGACCTTAGATGGAGCCTAGGAACAATAAAATATTTGAATTCTATTTAAATTCAGTCAGCAAAGTAAATTTCCTTTGTGCACACACTAGGTTCTGAATATTATAAATTTGATATGCACAATTTGTTTCTACTGTAGTATTTAAAAGAAAGCCAATTTTCGGAATTAATAATTGATGCAATGGGCCAATGACTCAGTTTTTAGCTGTCTTGATTTTGTGAAAGTTGGGCTTGAGTCTTGAACTTGAGCTTGAGCTAGGAATTTGACATGGCAGAAAAGGAACCAAAGGATTCTTTATAGTAGTCAAACTCTATGAGGTTTGGAATGAAAAAAGAGCTTCAACATTTTGGGAATAATGTTTTAGCTAATTTTCTAGTTCACAATTTGGTGGAGATTAATCTAGTGTTCATCTTATAGAAAGTTCTAAGTGGCTCCATTATTTCAAGAATAGTAGGAATTGACTTGTTTTCAAATTGGCTAGGTGACATTTTCATCCTATCATGGACTTCTGTGACAATTTAATCTTCTTGAGTTCTCCCCTGTTGAGCTTTATGGCTATAGTTCTCTGAATTTAGCTCACCAACTAACTTTGGTGTGCCATTTCCATGGATCTGCATATGAAGACAACCAATAAGATATCAACAAGCTTCAGAGCATAGATATCAACAAACTATTCTATTCAAAATCCCCCTCTACCTGGTGCACAAGCAAATGAAATTATTCATTTTTGTGGTTGAGATGAATTTTTATCATCTCCACAAGGACTAAGGTTAAATATTTATTTTCATGAGTACTTCAAATTTTTTAGCATGAAGAGTATCCACTAAATGGCTATGTTTACCAGCATCAAAAATAAATTATGCTCTTTATACAACCAAATATGTACTCGAACCAACCCTTCCCACAACCAGATATATGTAATTTGAAAGAAAATATACAATCAACTTTTGTATCTCCCTTGTGTTGGGCAGGGCCCAACATGGTTCTGTTTTGAGTTAAAGACTTCACATTTTGAGGAAGTGGAGTGTGCGATCCACCAAAAATAATTCAATCACGAGGAGTTTACAATATTCCCGTGGATTTTTAGAAGTTTTAGTGGCTTTGGGGCGAGGGAAATCCTCTCTTTTTGTAAAGGGATCAGGTTGTTTTGGAATATTTTTGAGCTCCTCCCATGGTTTACGGACAATGGTATTGTAAGAAAGAAATCTATATAAGGAAAGAACTTAGTGAGTCAAGTAAGAAGGGATATACAAATATAGATCCATCATTGAATTATCTGTAAATTAGTTTATTTTGTGTGTTTGGAGAAGGTCCCATAGCTGTGTGCATGGAGGCCTTGATCTATAGCTATGTGAGCAGACCACCCACAGTTGTGTGCACGGGTCGAAGAAGTATTGTACTGAAAGGAAAAATTATCAATAAAGAGAAGGAATATTCTGAAGTATTTATTTGTACTTGCACAATTTGTCTATGATTTATCTTTGATGTTGTTTCATGTATTGTGAAGTTGTGTATAATTTTTTATGCATAGCGAAGTCTTTTATGATGTTTATACGTGTTGTATTGGGTTGATTAATGCATACCATTGATAAAGGTGTAGTGCACAATAATCATAACTAATGAATAGGGAATAACTGTAAAAATAGATAATTGCATCTGCACAGTTAATGAAAGCATAAGGAATAATCATAGCAGTAAATGCATGTCCTAATATTCCTCTTGATGCAGAAACCTAGTTCTAGCATCCCCCAATATTCCCTCGAATGAGACTGTGGTCTACGCAGGGGATCATTACTGAAAGGGCTATTAATAGAGGGTTTTGATGGTAGTGCAACTACTTCAAACCTGGGTCTAGACCCCTTCAATCCAACAAATGGTTTTGTTTCTGGGACTAGGATTTGATTGAGGGATATGTGGATGTGGCATCCCACCAAAAAAGAGGTCTAAGATTGGGTAAATCTGAAATAATGAGAGTTTTTATTGCAAGAAAACAAAAATCCTTGAATTTCAACTAAAGCTTGGTCATAGAGATATCTTTTTACAGAGCAACAGGAGATTCTCTTCTCAAATTTTGCGAATGAGTTTCACGAATGGCTGTCAAGATTGACTAAGAATAAGAAATTTTTTAACAACACTGAGGCCATTGTATGGAGCCCTGAATTGTTATAATGACTCAAGAAAACTGATAACAATATCTCTAGAGTTGTTGATTTCTGGATCGATAGTATTTTGGGAGGATCTATAACTAAGTTCGCCATAGACACATATGTATCCTACAGTTAATCTGAGCGAATATTTTTCAAAGTTCTATGAGGTAAGTACTCGAATTCTTTAAAGTTGTGGATTAAGACTCTTTTATGTGAAAAGGATTTGTTGTTCATGCAATTAGGTTGATGTTTGGAAGAAGTAAGTATTTTTCTATCTGAAGTGGTAAAATGTTTAGGGTAGATCACGAAAACATAGTTGAGACAAATTACAGTCTGTTGTTGAGTGGATATGAAAGAGATGAAGGAGAAAGTAACCCCACAACCATTAGAGGTGCGTCGCAGTTAGAATTTGGAGATCATCAGGGTGCCTCTAGGATTCCCCATCCCCTACTCCCCTCTCTCCACATAAAAATCCCCATACTTTTCCTCCACCTCCGCCTCTACCTCCACCTCTACCTCCCATAAGAAACATGGATAATGAGGTCAAAATTCTTATTTTAAGAGGTCAGGGATCACCAGATCCTGAAAAAATTTAATTTTCCTTTGAAGCAGTATGGAAAGTGTGACAGGTCACAGATGATGAAATAAAGAAGGCGCAGCTAGCCACAACACTATAGGAAGGGGATTTGGCATGTTAGATGAAGTAATCTACGATGCATCCTACTACTACGTTGGATGAGATAAAGACAACGTTGGATGCCCACTTTAAGAAGCCAAAATCACAGTCGCAATGTATTATGAAGATAAAAGAGATAAAACATGTGGCATCTGAATCTATTTGGGAATTAGATAAAAGGTTCAAGATGTTACTAGGACAAGTGAATCTCCAAATTCCTGACGAGCAGCATAAGAAATGGTTTATACCTGCGTTATTGCCACATATCAAGCTATCTTTGACAAAACAAAAGATATCAACACATGGCGAAGCTCTAGAAATTGCTATGAAATTGGAAGCTTCATGAGTTGCAGATACCCAAGTAGGGCTACAATAGATTAAAATCCAACTAGTAGCAATGCATTTGGAGTTGCAAGATCCAAAGAACGATAAGGAGATCCGATTAGAAATTCACTCAGAGGTATGGTATATCAAATGTAAGGTAGAAGGACATTATAAGTATCATTCCTTGTATTTAGAGATTACATCAATGGTGGTAGGCCTAATCCATTGCATCTGGGATCAATTATATAGTGCCACATGTTTACAAATTTAGGTCGACATCATACGGAATAATTGTATTTGATTAAGAAGTATGTGTACACCCCGAAGAAACTGTTTTGTAATTTCTATAGCTCCATAGGACATGATGAGAAGAATTGTCACATTTATGAGTTAATGATAGAGAAGAATTCCGGTGCATATATAATGAAAGTTGAAGGGCACGCACATGAATATCTTGGTCCACCAACAAGGTGTGGATGCTTCCAAGGCTCAGGATGAGGATGAGGAGGAGGAACTAGTTGAGGGCATGGTAAAAAATATATGTTACAACTGCAGCAAAGCAGGACATTTCGCGAGGTATTTTTAGAATCCCGTAGTCCCTTCTTGTAGGTATTATAGATCTTTTGATCATGTAATATAATATTTTTTTATTCTAATAGCAAAAGAAATCAACAACCTACTCAAAACTTACATATTATGACTGCAGAGCTATGCAAAGAGGATCCTATTGTGAACATAGTAACCCTAAGTAGTGCAACTACAGGGGAAGATAATGCATCATGAAAAATGCCTATGGAGGACGCATGGGTCAGAAAGGATGGAGATAAGAATATTGGGTTCAATATATAAAGAGAAAAGGAGACATTTTTGGAGGCAAAGAAGGGTTTCATGAACCCTGGAGCTTCAACATATAAGACACAACCATAGAATCGATAGAAGATGATGCCTCATAATAACAACACCCAGGTGATTACTGCGACCAAGGAATTTGATCCATTTATATCGAAATCATTTTTGAAGACTCCCATGAAGCTATTAAGAGACCAAAAGGTTGTTGAAAGTCTCCAGGCGCTGATAGACTCCTGTACAGGAAGGAAAACGCCACATAGTGAGTTCTACACATTAAATACATTGCATAGGCATAATAAGAGGACATGGAGAGAAGTGATAATAACTGCACAAATTCAGGACTACGACAATCATCAGGTAATCTTGGATTTCAGATCTGATGCCAATGTCCCGCCTAAGTAGATGTGGGAGCGCATGGGAAAACCAAAGTTGCAATGGTCATTGATCCAGTTAGGAATGGTAATTTTCAGAGGATTATTCATATGGGAATATTTCCTGGTATAGTAGTAGACATTGAAGGAATGCACACTATGGAAGATTTTGAAGTAATTGCGATTGTAGATGATACAAATACATATCTAGCACTGCTTAGATTTGATTGTGATTTTTATACTGATGCAATAATTAATTTGAATAATAGTAAGACAGTGTTTGAGCAATGTGATCTAAGGAGTCCCTAGACCCATAAGAAGGAGGGTTGTAGAAAAAGCATGTTCCTGATGAATACTGCATTGCAGATATTGATAATATCTACAAGCTCATGACTAAATAGGAATATTGGATCAATCCCATTACAGATTGAAGGATAAGTTGGGAATGGGACAAATCATGTATTTCAGATTCTAATGAGGAACTGGAGAACTGGTATAATAGGTTGCACGAAGTTTCTACTAAGCGCTGTAACAACATTACAAGATCACTTTGCTTAATCACTATAGAGGTGTGTAAATTTCATTACTATGATGGGATACGATATTTCAATCTGTTTCTTGATGAATTTGAATGAAAAGTACCCGAAGAAAAATAGTTTGAAGCGTTGGACATAGCATTGATATTTACAGTTGCTAGATGGTGGAGTACTCATAAGGGAAATATTGAAAGTTGGAGATAATATCACATGTTGATGGGGATCAAATTTGGTCAACTAAATAATAGACTCGAAGTAAAATGTGATGGCGAGGATGACCCTCAAGGAAATTGTTTCGCTCAACTACGATGTGGGGAGAAGATCAAGCACCAGAATGGGTACATACAGTCTTTCACACATTAAATGTGGTTCCTATGACTTGGTATCTTGAAATTGAATTGCAACATGGAATAGTGAATTGGGAAGAGCTGGTTGAAGGATTTTTAATGACTTTTAGTTCTGAAGATGACTGTCAGCACATAGACGAATATCTTCAAGTATTCAGAGGGAGGAATTTTAAGACTACAGCCACGATAACATGGCCCAAGAACTTGATTGGGCTGCACAGTTGGAGAAGGAAGTAGAATGCTATAATGTGACAACGGAAGAGGAAGATCTGTGAAACGTTAATATCCCATAATTAGAAGGAGAATGCGAGGTTGATGGACCAAAACCTAAGATCCTTGACATAACGCAACCAATGAAGACAAAAAATGTGACTATAGGGTCAGAAGAAGAGCCAAAATTCACGTTGATTGGGGATTATTGGGATACATATACAATCAATAAGGTTGCAGAGTTTTTGTATGAATATCAAGAGCTCTTTCCCATGAAATTTTTTAAACAGAAAGGAATAGTAGGAGACCTTGAAGTTATGAGGATCACTCTGAAACCAAATGTGAAGCCTGTAATGTATCAAACTTACATATTGAATCCAAAGTACAAGGAAAATGTAAAGGAGGAATTGTAAAAGATTTTTAAAACTGGCATAATTGAGCCTATGGAGGAATCTAAATGGGTAAATCCTATGGTTGTTGAGGAGAAGAAGAAAAAGGGTGAAATCGGAATTTGTGTTAATTTGAGGAAGCTTAATGATGCCTGTGTGCATGAACCATTCCCTACACCTTTTATAGATGAAGTATTGGATTATGTTGGAGGGTAGGAGGACTACTCTTTTGCAGATGGGTTTTCAGGTTACCATCAGATTAGAATTGCACCATAAGACAATAGTAAGATAAATTTTTCCACTGAGTGGGGATATTTTTAGTATACTGTCACGCCTTTTGGATTGAAGAATGCTACTGCAATATTCTCTAGAGTAGTAGTCGCATATTTTATTGAGTTCTTGATGGGAAAATATGTACCACCAACAATAAGGGGGTCTCCCCGGTGATAGGTCCCAATTAGGATAGAAGACCCATCTGGTATGTGGGCCTTGCCACCGGCATAAGTGTTTTCTCTTTTGGCTATCATATGGGAAGGTGACAAAGCAGGGACAAGGGTGAAATAACCAAACAATGAAACAAAATCAACCCAAGATAGAAAAACTACAGACAAAGATACAAGCAAGTCTAAGCAACAATAATAAGGGGTCCGCCATGAGAGGGATCACTGAGCCAAAACCCAGTCAGGCATACATAAACAGGAGCATGCGAGAAGTTAATTGAAAAGTAGGTCACAATAGATCACCGACATGGCAAGGAAAATTTGAACACCGATTCGAAAGAAAAACATACATGCAACCACTACGAATCAGTACATAACATAATTCGTATATGAAAGCACCCATACAAACATAGGGAAATATCAGACAGATAATACTACCACCATGAGAAAGCATGTGAATGAGTGCCGGAAAAGAAGAATATCTTATTAATGTTGCTGCAACTTCAAATACATATCTTGCAACTCGTCAAAACCCAACAGTGGAATGTGGGCTTTTCATACCAATGCGTGATGCAAAACCCTAGCCTCACTACAACTCCCTCTACTAGCTACCCAGAGATGAGTGCCTTTAGCTCTCAAGTTTCGATCATGTCCTATCCTACACTCAAGTGCCAAAAGTCCATTCCAATGAGGCGTGAGGGAAAACTCATAGAGACGAGGTGATTGTTCAGCTACCTTGACGCTTGACCTCCCCTCATGACTCTTCAAATTCCTCATGGCTCTCTCTCTTTCCTACTGATTGTTACATGCTAAAATCAGTCTCACCATCGCTACTAACATTATGGTGAGAAATATTTACATTAGAATGAAGGAGAAGAGGGGATGTCGAGGGTTATTGGAAACTCTAGGGAGCTGGTTGCCTGTATGCTATAATGATGTGGTTGCTAAGTCTTACAACCAACCTATCCTCCTTCCACTGTGCTCCATTTGTAGTAATCCATCTTTCAGTGATGTGACTTTGAGCTTATCGTGAGGTTCTTAGAGTTTTGTAAGAAACCACCTTGCTCTCTAGAAGAAACCATAGATTTTTCCATTCAAATCAACATCTTCTACCATTACAATGAAGGAGAAGAGGAGGTTGTCGAGGGTTCTTAGAAACCCTAGAATGCTTGTCCTATTGCTACAATAATGTGATTGCTAGATGCCTTTCAGTTTATTGCGAGGTTCTTGGAGCTTTTAAGGGACCACCTTGCTTGCTAGAGGGAACCTTCATCTCGTGAGCTTCCACTAGACACCCTAATCCATTTGCGTAGATCCACATGTTGTTTCCTTCCTCTCATGTGCACAGAAATAACATAGGTGAGACATGGTTTTAAATAGAGATCCCTACTAGAAAGGACAGCCAAATAGTTAAAATCATGACATTAACAAATAATCAAATTGTACCCCTGGATAGTCACTTCTCGCACTATGGAATTGTTACAATTAGTGGCCTTGTAGGATCTCCCCAACTTCCTCATACATGTTTTCAAATCTGGTTTGTTTTTTTCAGACGTCACGTGTTAAGTGCGGTTTCATTGCATTAGCTTTTGGAAATCAAATTTTCCCAACCAATGCTCTAGATTGGGGTTATGTAAGGAGAACCAGCAGGGCCTAAGTGCTTTAGGCAATTTCCTCCTTGCTTCAAACGATCAGAGATGCCCTATCATAAATCAGATCCTCACCTACTGGGTGAACTATTTCCTCCTAGAGGCGACTAGACATTCCATTGATAAGTCAACCAATGTTTCTGACCCTTTGGCCTTTGCAGTGGGTGATTGTCATTATCTCAAGGTCAAGAGATTTTGTAACATCAAAATAAGTTGAGTCTCATTATGAAGGTGGAGGAAGTTGCACAAGTAACACCAGCTACCAAATTTCTTTTGACAGTAACTTTGTGACTTAGCAACCCCAAGGAAGGTAGCACTCAAGGCTACCTAGGTGAGGCTTTTGAGCAAATTGCTGGAAAGTGTGCCTTGCTAGTTTTTGGATGAAAATCCAGATGTTTAATGCAACCTCTTCACCCCACAGATCTCGTCTTCCCATTGGATGATGGAGCTCAGCATCTAATTTTACGATGTAGGAGTGTTCGCATTGGGATTAAAGAAGGTTGAAGGTCACACTCTCAATAAAGTCGCAACTCTAATGGCTGGCCTGAGGCTCGCAACTGCCACCTCACGACTTGTGGTGATATGATGTTCGACAAAAAAGGAACGCATGGTTGTGTTGAGGGTGGGTAACATTTGCTGGATCTCACCAACGCGACTCTGCAACTTGTGTTTGAACGATATCCCACCGCATAGGAACCATAATCACAAATGATGCGAGGCTCAAGACATTACCATCATATATATCGTGTAGGGATGCCATTAATACTGAGACATTGTGAAAGTTCTTGGTGCGTATTGTCAGAATATATGCCCACTACATATTCTTAGGCATTAGTCACATCCATGACTGAGGAGGTCACATGAGTCACACCAGTTTCACTGGCTGCTGGCTTGTTCCTACACCCATTTTGCGACCCAACGACTTGGGTGGAGGATGCAACTTTGAGATTTATCCATAAGTCACGTTTTCTGCTACCACACTGTGACACGTTATAGTCTTCAAACCTGCAAATGAATGTGATTAAGATAATGTGCCTAGTCGCATCCCAGGATAGTCACATTTTCTGGTTTCATAAAAAGAAAATGTGATTCTACGATTAGTTTGATGGCAAGATGGTGACGCGACTTCTCTTCATATTGCAAATAGTGGGTGCAGCTTTCATCTACGGATATGGTGATGTGACTATCTATGCTCACACTCCAGGGCCACCGAAACATGAGCAACTGCTAAGAATTATAAATAGAACGACACCCATTTCACACCATCATTTTCTCAGACATGGGCGTTGGCAATTTATCAACAGAATTTTGTAATGCGTATCAATCATTTCGATTATTACATTTTTATTGATCAGCATTAAAATGGAAAAAGTTCCCTCCCTTTTATCCACCTTCTGACTTTTTCATTCACCTCAATGAATAAGAGTATTAAAACACCACACTCGATAATTTTATGTACGATAATTAACAAACAAATCAAACCTGATAAGGGTGACATGCAAAGGCAGACTTCCACTTCTCTCCATTTCCATAGCCAGGTTTGTGGACCATGCAAAACATGCAACGTTCAAATAATTCACTATATACTTTTCCTTTAGTATGACTATACTAGATCTTATGTCATATCCTCCATAATTAACCCATTACATTATAAATAACAAGGGGTGGTGCTTCTCCTTAACGCAATTGTCAGATAAATTCCTTTGCGCCTGTGCAAGTACCTTCAAAAGCATAACGCTAGTGTCAATAGAAGAAGCAAGAACTTCATCATTCATTCCAGCCCTAAAGTTTGTTTTGGGTTCTCCATTGATTTCATATTTCCTTTGTAGGCCAACTCTTAGTTCCACTTCACCTTTGGTATTTATACTCTCTATTTGAAAGGACTTGGACCCAACCAAGCATATGTGAGAAAAACATAGTGATTAGTGAGATGATTTTTTTTTCATTTATGCTTGTCGGTATGTCCATCAGTGGCATTGTTTGTATCCTTCACTTTATAAAAGTGCCATTAACAATTCACAACTGTCTTAAAGAGGTAGAATGAACCCAGAATTTTGGAGACCTATTATTAGACACAAGCTATGCATGATTTGTTTGAAAATCATCATTTGTTCAAGAGTGGTCCTTACTTGACCATGCATTGTTCTTCACATGATTTCAAGGAGGAAACATGGTGAGTGAGACAAGATTGCAACTCCTCTCTCTCGATTGTTAATCACTTCACCATCCGTGGAGTTAGGGCACCTTGATTCTCTTGTATGGGATTATGCAGTGAAGCAAGAACCTACGTCATAATGATATATGCTTCGCATTAAGAGTTTACACAAAAAAAAAACGAATCTTTGGATCATCCCTATGATCTAACTATAGCTTTGTTTAAACCCTTGTGGTTTGTATGTCATCGTTCAACATGGTGCACTTGACATCCAAGCCTAATTTGAACACTATTCCTCAAATATCTTTTCACGCCCTTTGATTATGAAATATGCTTCCAACATCAAACAAGAAATTACCCCCTACAAGTAGCTCCTTAGGAATGAGGCCATACAAATGGAAAAGATGTGGCTTAACCATGACCAAAAGTCCCCCAATTATCATACTTTTTAGTTCCTCGCTTAATACTCAAAATACTCTTACCCTTATCATCCACCTTGAGAAGGTCTTAGATATAAGCCTTTGTTCTAACCCCCACATGGAAAGGAGATGAATGTGTCATGTTCCACAATCGAGCACTTGTAGTTTCAGTTTCAATTTCTTTCCTTCCATGCAGTGGTGACATTTTTGGGTGAATTCTCCATGTGCTCAACCTGCATGACATATTACAATACAAATTAGTCCATGATTATCTTAGAGAACGATGTCCCTAAATTTGAAAATAATTAACACGTTGTTGGGTACCATATTTGTATACTTTTGTCTCCTATTTTTTCCCACCTTTCTATCTCTTTGTGTCATTATTATTCCTAAACACACAAGGTAAACACCTTTCTCCTAATTTACATGGGATATTTGATTAATGAAGTATTAGTCCAGGAGGTTTTACCTTTTTGCAATATTAACTCTGATATTTCTACAGTTCAGCCAAAGTGGGAAGGTTATAGCCGTGGAGTCGTGGAATAGCCCATATTTTCCAGCGCTATCTTCACTTGCTGTTACAACGTAACAGACTCTGTTTCATACCAACGTCATTCCAGGATTTTTTATGTTTTCCTTCTGGGAAAATAGGTTGTTGTTGTAACACAGTATATTTTTGTAAATATTCAGTTGCTGAAGGGAATCTATGATTTCCGGAACATTTTTATAAAGATGGCCTGCAGGCTGTGAATCGGGGTTAAGCCCGTCATATACAGATTTTGTAACAGTATATTCAAAAATTAATTGAATGCACAACATCTTGTTGTTTAACCTGTAATTTGTGAGTTGTCGCAGCCCTGATCATAGAGTTGGGCCCACTCTTCTGACCAGGTGTTTCGTTTCCCTTTATTTTCATTTTTTTTTATGATTAGTTTGATTATGTTAGTGTTTTTCTAGTATAATCTTTCAATTACTGTGAATGTATCTTTAATTCTGCAATCTATTTACTTGCTGTTATAGTAGTCTGTGTGTTTATGGATTTAAGCCTGTGATCTACATCAGGTCATGTGATTGCTCCTGCATATACTGTGTCATTAGTCTTCAAATAACTAACACCCTCGCGTTGATAATTTATGTGGAAAAAGGGTAGAATATTGTTCACACTCGGACACCAACACACATGACCATAAGTTTGATGGAGTACCCAAATAGAATGCCTAAATAATCCATGGTGAAAGTGCTTCTAATGGAGATATGTCATGTACTTAATGCACAAACAAACTTACACTCAAGTATATGCATGATCTTGGTAGTTTTACAAGATACCTCCTCACATGATGTGATTAAAGTACAAGTGTCTTGTCGTGATTGTGAGATGGTTTTCTAGAGGTTGGAATTAGGTCAAGCATGACTGAGGTTGTTTTCATGACAATCAAGGGTTTCCAATTTATTCAAGAAATATGCCATTTTTAGGAACCTCAATGCATTTAAGGGAATGATGAATAAGGCGAGGTGGGCTTAGCGTCATGAGGTATTACCACCAACCCGAATGCACATGATGAGACAGAGAAATCAATCACGAACCCAAGAGAAATTGATACTAGATGACTCCTACCATGATGTTGTGCAATGGTGGTATTGACACGCCCCTAGGGAATGCATATTAGGTTTAAATAGGAAGGCGACCACTCTCTTGCCAAATTAGGGTTTCTCCCAAATTCTATCACGGTCAACATCATGAAAGCCAATATGAAGACTTGTCCTCTGAGCTCAATGCTCCCATTACGTGATGTTGATTACTGCAGTCCACGTAGATTCAAATCCACAGAGGAAATCTCAATTCTCTTTGAGGCAACAAACCAACAAACCCTAGTGCAATCATGAGATAGCAAGACAAGTGGGTGCGGTGAGTATCATACGAATGGGCGCAGTGGAAGTGTTTGGTAGGAATACGTCATGGGGAGATTAACCAATGAGAGTCTAGATTGAAACCTAAATGGGCTGAGCGAGCAGAGGGGGACCTGAAATTTTGAATATACCCAATGTTTTGGGTGGTGTTGTAGCAGCCACGACAGGAGTACATGCACACATTTTTGGAAGTTTATTTTGATGATTGGAAAATATTTGGACTGCTGAAGAAGCATGTTTTTAACTTAAGACTCATGTTGGATTCCTATAGATAGTATAAAATACATTGAAATTGAAGAAATGCATCTTTTTTGTACCTTTTGGTATACTATTGGGGCCTGTAGTTTGCCAATAAGGATTGATGGTAGACTCCACAAAGATTGTTGTTACTGTGAACTTGGAACCACCTCAGATAGTGAAATAACTGCGCACAACACTGGTACATATTGCATACTACAGGAAAACCCATATAGCTATTCCGATGGAAAACCTATTAAAGAAGGATGTTATTTATTGTTGGGATGAAGACTGCCAACGAATCCTTGACATACTAAAGTAGAAGATGGTAACTGTGAAAATTATAGTTTTTCTGGACTGGAACAAGGAGTTTCATGTTCACATTGATGCATCTTGCATAGAATTGGGCTTAGCACTAGAACAAATAGGTACTGGGGATATTGATCACCCCATATATTTTGCAAGAAGGAAATTGTCCCAAGGTAGAGAAGAATAAAATATACAAAATAACGTGAAGGATTGGCTATGGTATATGAAATGTATAAATTAAGGCATTATCTATTGAGAACACACTTTAAGATGTTCAAAGGTCACTCCATGCTGAAGCATTTGGTGAACAAGCCTTTGCTGCGAGGGAGAATTTTTAGGTGGCTATAGTTTTTTCAGGAGTATGAATTTGAAGTTATAGTTAAGCTAGGAAGATTTAATACAGGACTTGATCATCTGTCAAGGATAGAGATTGGTGAAGAACCAACGAGTATTCAATAGAACCTTCTAGATGCGTAATTATTCGTAGTAAGGGTTGCAGATTTTAATATTCCTACTTAGCCTAAGCTAAGAGGAATATACATTTTTGTTTCATTTTCTGTTGCATGAATAAATGAATAAAGGAGGACATGTAAAACTCCTGAAAATAATGAATAAATCAATGACCATATGAATAGGGATAAATCTGGGGCATGTAAACAAAAAACTTGCAGGTGTGAATGGATTTGAGTTATGATGACTGGGCCAACTTTGACCAAATCTATAGCGCAATCTAGATGCAATGTACCTCATGAATGGACAACGCAATTTTAGATGGAGGCTCCTCATGTGAAAGGAGCTAATTCATCGAAGTGGTTTAGGGTTTGAAAAAGCTTTCATCTTATAAAAGGGAGAGGAGAGTAGCAAGAGAGGTTGGTTGATTGTGCATATTTCTGAAGTATATTGTCTATTTAGACATATACCATTCTCCGTTGTTTAGTTGAGAATAGTGCTGCTTAGCACTTGGGTGTAACTATGCAGGAATTCCACCTCTTCCATTGAGTATTCCTTGGGAGAGTTTTGTTGATCTCATCCACTATCATGCATTTTTCCAAGCTCATCTTCCAACTACAACACAGATCCTGTTGAGGGTTTGGTTGTCCTTGCAAGCTGCAACAAGTGGAGGCTAGATCTGCTCAGATCTAGGCCATTTCAGGGCCTCTTTTCACTCGGAAAGTCTTCTATCCCAAGGGTGAGAGAGTTCTGAACCTTTGGAGATGATATTTAATATCTTGGAATTAGGCAAACTCAGTGTTTCAAGCTACAACATATTTTCTCTTCCAGGACTGCATTAATTTCAAAGAAGAAATTGCAAGGTGTTTTGACCCAGCTTTTGAGGAGAGATCTCTGTTGCCGGGCTTTGCCTTTCACTTTAGTGATCCATGGATTAGCTTGCCGATCCATGTTCTGTACAGATATGATTTGCTTCTACTATAAACATCTTCAGAAATTCCTGAATAATATTGTGGATCTGCTAGTTTTATCTCAGATCTACTCTCTGTATTGCATGATTTGATCAAAACCCCAAGGGGATCATGTAATGGAGCCTTTCTAGTGTACATATCTGAAATGGATATGATATTTTGTACACATATCTGCTCTATATCTGGAGTGTAACATACAGCTGCTGGAGCTCTTATAAAAAATGTTGTTAAGCTATTTTTCAGTCATTACATGTGTTGCAGCCCTCTTTCTTGAGGATTTTTCTTCTATTTTGTCTTCTACATTATATTGTATATTGTAAGAGCATCATTATGGATCTGGTTTGCTGATGTGTATATAAAATTTGATCCTTATTATTGGTCTCCTACTCATGCTCTCAAGACTGCATTATTTCTGAAGTAGTTTGTTGCAAATAGCTGCAGCCCTTCTCTCTGGGTGTTTATCAGCTAGACTAGGTGGTGGGAGATCTGTTTACCCCACCTAGTTTGATTTTTTTTTGCTCTCCTTTTGGATCTAGACACTAGATCCACTGATCTAAGGGATCCAGGAGCTGCAAACTCATTTAAAAGCACAAATTTCCTTGAAGTGCATTATTCTAGCAGGCTTTGATGAATATTCCCATTTGGGGATATTAAAGTGGTATCAGAGCATCTTTCTTGGCACAACCTGTGATTTTCATTGAAGAGTTAAAACCAATATGGCTTCAGGAGAATATGAGCCTTTTATTGACAGAGAGAAGAGATATCTGCATAGAGGACAGAAGAAATTTTATTACACTAATGATGATCAGGATAAGGGTTAAGCCCCTAAATATGGAAGTGATAAAGAAGGAGAGGAGTTTGCAAGAACTCTTTTGGTAGCCATGCAAGATCTTGCTAGAGGGATCAAAGAGATGAGAATGGATAGGATGAAGGAATCTCTTGGGAGATTTCATCTTGGAGAAAGCTCTGGAATGTCTCACCACTGGAATGATCAACCAGTGAACCAGACACAAGCTCCACAAGCTCCATAATGCTCTACTATGCCTACCTTATTGGCTGTGGAGAATGAAGGGCCACAAGAGCAAGCATCCCTTGAATACTACTTTGAAAATATGAGTATCAGAATCAGAGATTCAAGGACCACTTGAGTTTTCAAGAGTTTTGTCACCTCAAAGACAAAAGAAGACCAAGGCATCAATATAGAGATGGTGGATTCATTCAGAATCATGATCGACATCACTCTATTGGAAGATTATTTTTACCCAAGTTTGATGGGCCATCCACTAGTTCTTCCAAATCATGGGTAGAAATGTTGGATATCTACTTTTAGTTGAACAAAGTCCCTGAGATGGAAGCCATCAAGATTGCAACGCTACACTTTGAAGGTGAAGCACACAATTTGTGGTTCCATGGGTTGTCTACATTGGGCCATGCCAATGTGACTGCCTATTCTGAATTCACTAGGAGACTGGTGGAGAGGTTTGACAGAAAGGATCAAGAAGCACCTTTCATGAGCCTTGCAAATTTGAAGCAGTCAGGTAATATAGAATCTTATATCTCTGAGTTTTTAAGATTATCTGTTATGGTTCTTGACCTGTCTACAACAAGGAGGGTGTACATGTTCATTGATGGCTTGGATGAACCTATGCATGGGTTGGTTAAATATACCAAGCCCATCACTTTTCATGATGCCATTGAAAGGGATAGAGACCTTCAAGATGCCTTGCCAAAAGCAAAGGCAACTTTTCAGAACAAGTCCGCTTACCTTTCTAAAGGGAAGGAAGATAAAGTTGCTCCTTCCAAGGAGAGCTCATTCAATAAGCCTCTTGATATTGAAGTCTGGAGGGAGCTAAGGAAGAAGAGGCTATGTTTCACTTGCCAAGAGTCATGGGCACCTGGACATAGATGTGCTACTGGGAAAGCACACTACATAGAATTCTTCTCATATTTTGAGGAGGAAGAAGAAGATGATGAACCAAGAGGAGGTCACAGCGCTGACAATGTTGAAGGAGATCCAACACCATCTGGAGATGGAAATGGAGCATTTTCTCCAATAGGAGGAACTCTTGCATCTTTGAGAGGAGTACCTAAGTACTTGACCTTACGAGTTCAAGGTTCAATCATGAATCAGAGGGTTTCTGTACTAATTGACAGTGGGGCAACCCACAACCTTATTGATGCTCATCTTGTGCAGAGAAGGGCAATACCCACTGATACTTTTGAGGGATTCTCTGTTTTGGTCCCAAGAGATAGAAAAATTCAATGCATGCACTATTTTCCATCACTTTCAGTCACTATGGGATCCTACACCTTGGTGGATCACTTTTTTGTAGTTGACATACCAGACAACAATATCATTTTGGGTGTTCAATGGTTGATTATAAAAGTCACCACTGATTGGAAGGCTCTGCAAATGGAATGGGTGGACATGAAGAGTGGTGAACCTCAAATGATCCAAGGCATTCATACTTACCCCTCACCTAGCACTTCCACATAGGCAACAGAGATGGATTTGCGCAATGGAAGCAAGGACCTCACAGTCCCTTCTCTTATGTTCATGAGAATTCTGCAAGGGACATCCTTATCTAGTGGCAAACTACCTGGGAGGCCACCAGATTCAGATCTTGTGGGGAAGGCCTCACAAATTTCTGCTCCAAACTTAGATCCAGGAGGGATTGGAGCAATGGAAGACCAAGCTACAACGTTGGAAGGCTTGGGACAACTCAAGAATAAGGGTGATCTTTTTCCTTTATCACTACCTTTCCCTCTCATTTCTGGATCTGCGTTGTGGGAGGAGAAGAATGAGAGGATCAGCCTTCCAACACACATCTTTGGCATGAGAGATGTGAAAGAGGAGATCAAAAAAATGACAAACACTCCTGTGGATGTATCATCAACGCTGTCATTGTTGAACAGTGTGGATCTGTACTGGAAATCTAAACTGCTTGTAAAGTATTCCAAAGATCTCCACACAAGTATGATACTAGATGATGTGCAGTAAGAAGAGGGCTACTTATTCCAAGGGGGAGTCATATATCATCATGGTAGGGTCTTCTTGTCTAGAGCTTCCAAGCTCAAGCATAAGATACTACAAGGGGCACACAAAGAGTTCTTTTTCAGCCATATGCAGTCAATGGACATCTACACCCTAATCATAAGGAAATTTGATTGGGAAGTCTTGAGAGGGGAACTACATCAGCACTTTCAAGAGTGCATGAGCTATGTGGAGATGGGGAAGCCAAGGGACTCTACGCAAGAGTAATTCAGCCATCTCTTCCTTCTTTTGGAAGAGGAGAAATGCCCATGCACAACTCCAGGTGTATGAGGGACTATGATGGTAAAGAATCTGATCATGTAAAGAAATTTTCATTTTCTGATTTATCACATTCTTTTACCATGTTTTTGCAAGCTATGACTCCTAAAGGAAATGATATATCATATAGATCTCATGGCATTTTTTGGGCCAATAATTTTTTTTAACTTGGCCACTCTCTTGTTGTGCAAAGGGAGATTCCTTTTCATGATGGGTGCATCCCAAAGGCACCAAACATACCTGACACCTTCAACTATGTTAAGATGTCTTATGCAGCAAATGTGTGGTGGGAAGGCCACTTGCCACACCTTGATCTAATGCAGGTAGGAGATGCACTGCGCTAGCATCACATGTGGGATTTTGACCCACCTCCTCATGCTCAAATTTCTGTTTGTATATATGTAATTTTGCTTCCATACTTGGATGACATAGTTGTGCTATTTATGGGACTGTATGGAGGGAGCATGGGCAATTTTTATGTATCACATGGAATGGAACTTCTCTATGTACCTCATGCTACATGTTTTAGAGAAAGCATTTCTCCAACCATGTTTATTTCTGTTGAATTTTTCACTCCTTTTGGGATGGATTATGTACATCTTATGATGACTTTGGAGGAACAATTCATGATGGGTTGGCTTGGTGAAAACTTGCCTTATGAGGAGAGCTTGATCCTTGATGGTGTCACCAATGGAGGAGGGGAATTATTGCAACACTCACCCTATTAGTTGCTCTAGGACAAGCAACATTTTGGAGGGGAGGACTGTAATATTCCTACTTAGCCTAAGCTAAGAGGAATATACATTTTTGTTTCATTTTCTGTTGCATGAATAAATGAATAAAGGAGGACATGTAAAACTCCTGAAAAGAATGAAAAAATCAATGACCATATGAAAAGGGATAAATTTGGGCCATGTAAAAAAAACACTTGCAGGTGTGAATGGGTTTGAGCTATGATGATTGGGTAAACCTTGACCAAATCTACAGCACAGTCTAGATGCAATGTACCTCATGGATGGACAACGCAGTTTTAGAAGGAAGCTCCTCATGTGAAAGGAGCTAATTCATTGAAGTGGTTTAGGGTTTGACAAAGCTTTCATATTATAAAAGGGAGAGGAGAGCAACAAGAGAGGGTGGTTGATTTTTCATATTTATGAAGTATATTATCTGTTTAGACATATACCATTCTCTACTATCTAGTTGAGAATAGTGCTGCTTAGCACTTGGGTGTTCCTATGCACGAATCCCAGCTCTTCCATTGAGTATTCCTTGGGAGAGTCTTGCTAATATCATCCACTATCAGGAATTTTTCCAAGCTCATCTTCCAACTACAACGCAGATCCTGTTGAGGGTTTGGTTGTCCTTGCAAGCTGTAGAAAGTGGAGGCTAGATCTGCTTATATCTAGGCCATTTCAGGGCCTCTTTTCACTGGGAAAGTCTTCTATACCATGGGCGAGAGAGTTTTGAACCTTTGGAGTTGATATTTCATATCTTGGCATCAGGAAAACTCAGTGTTTCAAGCTACAGTGCAGTTTCCCTTCTAGGAATGAATTATTTTCAAAGAAGAAATTGCAGGGTGTTTTGACCCACCTTTTGAGGAGAGATATCTGGTGTTGGGCTTTGACTTTCAATTTGTTGATCCATGGATTAGCTTGATGATCCATGTTCTATACAGATCTGATTTTATTCTACTGTAAACATCTTCATAAATTCCTGAATAATTTTGTGGATCTGCTAGTTTAATCTCAGATCTACTCTCTGTATTGCATGATCTGATCAAAACCCCAAGGGGATCTTGTATAGGAGCTTTTCTAGTGTACAGATCTGAAATGGATCTGATATTTTGTACACAGATCTACTCTAGATCTAGAGTGTAACATACAGCTACTGTAGCTCTTATAAAAAACATTGATAAGCTATTTTGTAGTCATTACATGTGTTGCAGCCCTCTTTCTTGAGGAGTTTTCTTCTAATTTGTCTTCTACATTATGTTGTATACTATAAGGGCATCATTATGGATCTGATTTTCTACTTTGTATATAAAATTTTATCCTTATTATTGGTCTCCTGCTCATGCTCTCAATACTGCGTTATTTCCGAAGTAGTTTGTTGCACATAGCTGCAACCCTTCTCTCTAGGTGTTTTTCAGCTAGACTAGGTGGTGGGAGATCTGTTTACCACACCTAGTTTGATTTGTTTTTTCTCTCCTTTTGGATCTAGAAACTAGATCCATTGATCTAAGGGATCCAGGAGCTAAAAACTCATTTCAGTGCATAGATTTCCCAGAAGTGCGTTATTCCATCAAGCTTTGTTGAATATTCCCATTTGGGGATATTACATAGATGATCACTTCAGAGACATTATTTATTTTTGAAGTACAAGGATGGCACTTGCGGAGTGTACATGTAGTAGAAAAAGGAACAGGTAGTTAAGGAAGCTCATTTTTATTTTATTACAGAAAATTTGTAGAAAATGGGGCTAGATGAAATACTACAAAGATAGATCTCTGAGCATAAAGATGGATAATTTTAGAGGAAGCTCATGGCAGAGTTGTAGGAGTAAATAATTTATGAAAAACCACTACGTAAAATATTTTGAGAGCTTGATTGTGGTGGCCTACATTGCACAAGGATGCCAAAGAATATTGTAGGTCCCGTGATGCTTCTCAAAGAACAAAAAGACATCCGGGATAGATGAAATGCCCTTGATCCTGGAGGTGACCTTGTAGGAATTTTTTAAGTGGGTAATAGAGTTTTTTGGACTAATTAATCCACCAGGGAAGAAGACTAGTGCGAGGTATATCATCACTGCCACAAATTATTTGACCAGATGGGCTGAAGCTAAGATAGTGAAGGATTGTAGTGTGGATACTACTTCGAAGTTCATCTTTGAGTACATTTTCTCCAGATTTGGGTGCCCAAATATTTTGATGAGTGACAAAGGGTTACATTTCTTGCATAGAACCATAGAGGCATTGAATGAAGAATTCCAAGTGCATCATCAGAACAACACACCTTAGCGCCCTCAGGATAACTTAACAGTTGAAGCTTAACAAGATTTTGGAAAGTTCCCAAACCAAAGTATGAAATGTCAACAGGAATGACTGGGATTTGATAATTCTAGCTATATTATAGGAATGTAGAACAACATGCAAAAATTTGACAGGTAAGACCCCTTTTGGGTTGGTTTATGGACAAGAAAAAGTTAAAATATGGAATATATTTTTCCTAATCTAAGAATTGTAGCAGTAACATATATGGCACACAGTGACATCATGGAAGAAATTTTGGAACATTTACCTTCTCTTGAGGAAGACAGATTCATTGCAGGATATCATCAGAAAGTACAAAAATAAATGGAAACATTCTGGCATGGTAGGCATATGAAGAAAAAAATATTCAAGGAAGGAGACCTGGTCCTGATGTATGATAAAAAGTTGGCGAATTTCCCCAAAAAATTCCAAAAGAATTGGTTGGGACCATATATTATCATACATGTATCGGAGGGTGGCGAAATTCAACTTGTGAAGTTGGATGGTTAGACGATGCCAGGAGGAGGGAATGGAAGCTGATTAAATCTATTCAAGGAAAACCCTGTCCTTGGAACTTCATGCTGACTATATGAATGGGAAACAGTCTTAGTTGCACATGCAGTTGAAAGGGGGTGCAGGACTATCAACTACTCTTTCGGAGAAGGAATTCACCAAAGAAATATTATTGTACGGAACTTAGGAAGATATCGCAGTCAGAGGGAGATGTGATGAGGGAGGAATAAATATGCTATAAATAAGGGTTTTTCAAATTTTTTCAAAAATATGACCATTGGAACTGAAACAGTTGATTTTATAGGAAAGTTTATGTTGAAAGGAGCGGGGAAAATGCATTTAATGAGCACAATTGCGAATATCTACCACTAAATATGCATTAATGAAGAAAATATAAAGACAGTCATGGGGTTAGAAATTCAAATTTGTTATAAATATTGCATCTCGCTCTACATGTGGACACTTTGCTCACTACAAGTTAGATTTGTTATTATGAACCTAAGTGTGAGTCGAGCTTTGAGGTGCATGTCTGAGAAGATTTTTGAGGATATTAGCAGAGAATTTATCAAGCGAGGATTATATAGAATTATGACTACTACAACACCGCATGTGATGGGGTCAAGGTCGCCTAGGAAGTAGTCTATTGCAGGAGAATCACAAACAAAGAAACCAAAGAGGCCCACTGTCAGACAGTCACCCAAGGAGAATATTACCAAGGAAAAACGAAATAAGGAGAGGCTTTATAAGCTAAAGTAACTAATGGAGATGCAGGAAAATCATGAGGAGAAAATTTCTACAGATATCCATAAATATATTCTAGCAGAGGAAGTTGATCCCATTTCCTAATTGTCGTGATATATTTTTCCAAGGAAGTTGACTATGAAAGGAACGAAGGACCTAGAGATCGCCAAATTTTCTTTGTTTACACCATTTCTTCCAGACGAAGTACCATTTGAGGGTGAAGGTACCACAATTTCAAATGCAGGACTGGGATTTCAATGAAAATATAAAGTATCCCCAGTTCAAGTCGAGCCAATACTTGCACGCGGTATATTATGATGAAAGTGATTTTACAATATTAGAGCCACATAGGCGGGCTGCAAGGATCTAGTAGGCTGGATTTCTGAATATATTATATGTTCTAAATTTCAGGCAAAACAACATCAACATGATTTGTGTATGGAAAATTATGGCATCAGTGCATGACGAATATCTTAGGTTGGGTGGTAGAATCCCTATTGATGATATACTGATTAGGAGAATAATCACACTACCATACCAAGAACTGAACACTCCAGACGAATTTATGGAGAAAATTCTGGATAAGCCTATTGGAGAGGTGATGAAAGAAACATATGGTATCATAAATAAGTCTCGGGGATACGATATCAACACGATCAGTGATCAAAATGTGTTCTTCACCACACACATTTTGGCAGGAAAAATCATGAGGAAGTGTTGTGAAAATGAGGTGTCAGCACCATAAGTTTTTTTAGCTGCGAAATGCAGCAAGGGAGTCCAATATAACTGGGATGGATATCTGTGCAAGGAATTTCTAGATGATTGCTAAGATGTGCAGGAGAATGGAAATAAATTCCACTACACGTGGGTATTTCTCTTGATAACATTGATGGCATGGAAAGTGCCTGAGGAGTCGTAGTTCACCGACGTTGATGCAGACATAAGCGAAGCTGTGAGTACTAGTAGAAAATGATGAGATTAGTGACTAGGTGACTAAAAAATTTAGTCAACGCAATAATTTCAGGTGAAGTACTACTAAATTTGAGAAATTTCAAGTGACAGAACAAAAAATGACTAACTTAAACGACTAATTTAGTTTAGGGATAAAATATATGACTAGATAATAAGTCACCAAACTAAAATAGACTAATTAAAATTACTAATTTAGTCCAGGAATAAAATATATGAGTAGGTAATAAGTGAAAAAATTAATAATGATTAACGAAAATGACTACTATATTCGAAAAATAAAAAAATGGCCAAATAATAAGTACAACAAGTATATGAATTAGTCATTTATGTTAGTAATTTTCAATTCTGTCACTATGGAAATGAACATTCCCAATATTGATACTGAAGTGTGAGTTCGCCAACTTTTATTCGTTGCAGTGTATTTTGGTGGCCCAATGGGAAGTTTCCATGTGGCGCAACTAGAGGCCACCACGTGGCACCTCGACATTAGCTAAAAAATTATTAAGGGTCAGAAGGCCTTCGTGGGAATCGAACCGATGACCTACCACAATAAACTCTAAAGCCTTATAACCATCTTGCCTATAGGTGGTTATAACCGATAATTTTTGTCACTTATATTTGAATTCCGTGTATGGGCACAGTCAGAGGAGCAGTCAAGCAGTGAGCCCCGAACCGTGGTCATATTGCACCCATAGGACCCATTGCAAAGGCAGACGGAGCAAAGGGGTCTAGACCAGCCCCAGCTCCTAGTCTTGTTCACAACCTATTGGAATGAGCACATAACGGAGAGGCGTTCGGTAGAGGGGGGAGGGGTTGTAGGCCCTAGGCCGATTCCATGCCATTGCATGTAACTACAGGTGGATAGATAAACATTTAATCCAACCAAGGCATATTTTGAGCCCTAGCCCTAGGTCATGGTGTTGGCACATAACCACCACATAACCACCGAATAAATACTCAAGAGATAGTGCAGTGGGGGCAAGTAGTTAGAACTAACCCCCAACTATTAGGTTCCAGTGATTTGTTAGACTAGTGAGATCAAATGCATACGGTAACATTAGACCAGTCTTTGGAGTCCTAGGACCTAGCCTTCTTGGACTGAGAGATAGCTCTCTCTATTTGCGCATGATGTGAACTTTTTTTCTTTTAGGGTTTTGATTTTAGGCTAGTTGTTAAGTGTAGGGTTTGTTTGTTTGTTTTGGTTGGGTAAGATGATCAAGTAGAATATATAGAGAGATGAAATATTCAAGTCATTGGGATATGGAGTCAATAAAATTCATAGAAAGTTTCAATAGTAAATCAGGGTGGATCAGAGGGAAAATATAGCATTGGTCAGATGGATTCTCAAGGTTTTTATGAAATGGAGTGAACATCAAGTTTGTTAACAAAGGGAAATTAAGAATCCTTTATCATGTACTTAAAACAAGGAAAGACCTCAACACTATTTAGAATGAATAATAAATCAATATACAGGGCACGCCAATAACTCTTTCATTCAACTTAAGTAAATAAGCATTTCAGACATATAATCCAATGAAATATAGAAGGCGAGAAAATCATTTAACTTCCAATGATTTCACCTTCAAGGTTAGAAAAAATTCAGGATACACAGATAACTTTAATCAAAGAAGAGGGAATGCCTAAACATCATTGATCATAGCTATGAAGATCTCCAAAAAAATTATTCAAATATGGACAAAGGGTATGATCGAAGCATAGCCTCTTTGGCAAACCTAATCAATGGTACTTTGGAGAGATACCTCAAGAACAGTGTTTAGAGACATCAAACAAGCATGGCTAACCATAAATCATCTCTGATACCTAGTATATTAAACCATTCATGAAATAAAAAATCTTGGGGGATGTAGAGAGCAATTAAGAATTCTCTAAAAAGACCCAACAAAGGAAAACATAGAGGCAGTGAAGAAAAAATAGAGCTAAGGTGCCTTTGAAAACATTTCTTAGTCTAAAACCTTTGTCCTAATCCAATAAAGAAGTATGAAACACAATGATACGTAAGAAAAAAATAACTGAATACAAGCACATCACCATTAACTAAGATCAGGGATCCTGAAAAAAACCTTCTCCATCATCAATCAAGACAAGCCATTCAGAGACTCCACAACACCAATTTCTTCTCCAATCACCAAAAAAAACTATGTATTGCTCCAAAGAGTCATCAAATTCCAACATTTACAATGAAGCCCTCATGCACTATTTATTTATAAAAGGAGGTAAAAAACCCTAGATATGGTTGGAAAATGTCAAAATCACTCATAAATATCATTAATTCCCAAGAGACCATGCAAGGCCCAAGGCACAAAATATCCCATGAAATAAATGCCAAAATAACTATTAGCACCTAATTTTAGAGATATTTCCCTCAAATAACATTAAAATATCATTTTGCAATTAATGGGTGTGTTTTGTTAAATTTTGGCCAAAAACACACAGTGAGGCCTAAAAGCGTAGCGCCTTCACTGGCAAAAAATAGGTTCATTTGTAGCCAAGTTTTGGTGACCTTCCCAATGTCAGAATTTACTGCGTGATGGCCTGTTGGAAAGCCTGCTGAGTCGCCTTTCCAAATCTACCTATTTTTTTTTTTTTCTGATTGCGCTCATGTAGCCTATCCAAAAATAAAAAATCCCCAAACTACTCTTAACGTAGTGCCAAGCCTGAAAATGAGGCAGAAAGGTAGAAAATGAGGTGTTTTTTGACCTTTTGAGGGGTAAAAAATGCTCCAAATTCTCTAAAATTTGGTGATCATAGTGTAATAGGCATGAGAAACTCAAAAATGTAAAGTTATCCCTCTGAGGATGTCTGAGGAAAAAGCGTAGCACCAGGGGTGCTGTGCTTATAGGCCTCCAAATTCATAAAAAAACAAAAAATATTAAAATTCCCTCAAAATTGGTGGATGTTTCCCTCATGGGCTTCGAGAGATGTGTAGAGAAGCGTGTTCCAAAATTCCAAGGTTAACTTGGCCTCTTGCCTCTTTTAGTGCTTGGGTCTTGGTTTGGGCCCTTTTCAGTTTAGCCCTTGCAACTTGGTTTCTCCGGGCATAATGCTTAGTCATCCTTCTTTGTAGGTTAAGATTCTTGTTAAATTTCTCCAATTTAGCCTCCAAGTGTATGTTGGCTCTTTCCAATCAAGGCTCCTGATCATGTGCTATCTCCATGGCCAACAACTCATATAGAGGGAGCTGCTTTACTAGGGCTGATTCTTGTTCTCTTTGCTTTGCCAATGCCTTATTCAACCCCATGATTCTAGGTCTCCTCCTATATTGCCCTTATTCATCCTCATTCTCCTCATAAGTGCCCATGAACTCTTATTGTTTTACTTGTGCTCTTTGGGCTTCCTTCCGGGCCTTGATGGCTCTAGCCTCATAAATAGAAATTTCTGCTCCTAATTTCCTATTCTCCAAGTCAAGGGCATCATTTACACTCTTGGCCCTATTCAGATTTGATTGGAGGTCTTCAATGAGTTCATTTTTGTTTTTTATGAACAAGTTTGAGATCCTTGCTTCATCCTCCTCATCACTGTCCACCTGAATGATTTAAAACTCCATCTCGACCTCATGATCCTCTTCTTCTTCCTTTACCTTTTGTTTACCTTTTTCTAGTGGTTGAGCTGAGTGGATGGCATGGTCCCTTTCCTTTTAGAGGCAGCAAACACAAGCCTTGGCCCTCTTTGGTATGTCAATGAAAGAGGTGTGACTGTGGTATTCTTGGTGTCTTACTCAAGGTTGTGATCCTTGTTGCTATCATCAAACTCTTCATTTTAATTATTAGTATCATCAGTCATATTTTTTTTGCATCCTCATTGTCCTCTTAGTTCCCAACATTGTCACTACTCTCAACATCTTCATTGATTTCTGCATTGTCATTTTTTTCTTCATCAAAGCTGCTTACCTCTTCATTGCTATGATCTTCAATTGGACTATCATCCCCTTCATTTCCTTCATTATTCTCATGACTGTCATTAGCCTCTTCTTCATTTTCTGCACAATCATCATCTTAATTTTCATCATCATCCTCTTCACCTTTTTCACTATCATCATGACTGTCATGATTTTTTTCCTCGTTGTTGTCCTGTTCACCACTGAGGCTTGCTTCATGGGTGTCACTGCTGCCTTTAGTTTCTGCATTGTCCTCACTGTTTTCATCTTCATCTATGATGCCTTTATCTTCTGCATTTTCCTCACTATCATCATCTTTATCATTGTCATCCTCTTCCATATATTATGCATTGTCATCCTCTTCCTTTGTGTCCATGTTCTCTGCCTCTTGCTCGGTCAGCTCATAATTTTTTTTCCCTTCATCATTTTCTGCCTCTTTTTCACTGTTTTTCTCACTTCCCTCTTCTTCATTATCTGCCTCTGTCTCTTCTTCACTTTCTATTTCTGCTTTTTCTTAGCTTTCTGTTTCTTCCTTTTCATCATTTTCTTCTTCTTCCTCATCATTTGTCTCTTCCTCATCATTGATCTCTTCATCATTTTGTTCCTCTTCATCATTTTCTGCCTCTGCCTCTTGTTGGCTCAAATCATCATCACCCTCATCTTCACTTTCGGTTGACTCATTGTCACCATTACCCTCATTGACACTGTCTTGCTCACTTCCATTACCTTCTTGTTGTGATGCATTAGGAGAAGGTGAGGAAGGGAGGTCTTCTTGAGGAGATGTTGCTTGTGTAGATGATGAGGCATGATCTGTAGGAGGTAATGGAGGAGTGGAGGGAGGAGGTTGAGAAGATAAGGGTAAAATAGGTTGATTATGAGATTATGGGCTTGTGAATATCTCATGAGCTATTAACACATCCCAAGGTATGTCTTTTTTCTCCAAATGATGTAGTACCACCATCTTGATCAAGGATTGGTGGAACAAACTGTGCATTTGTTGGGTATAACTCCTCCTCCGAACAACACAAGACCACTAGAAGGAAAATACCCTCTAGCACAGGTTATAAAGGAGGTTTTTAGTATTATAAAATTGACCAAAATTTTCAAAAAAACATTTGCTACAACATCCTTTTATGGTTATGGAGGTTTAGGGGAGCTTTTAACGGAAATTAAACACAATTAAAAAAAAATGGGCGGCCAAAGGTAATTAGGGATTTTTTTTTTCATCGGTGCGCTAATCAGGATTTAATGCACCTGTGCATACCTATAGCTAGAGCCTCGAGGCTGTCTAAGGAGATGCACCGGGCCGTTAAGGTATAAAACAACACCGGGCGTAGTGTTGGTGATACAACGCACATGGCCATTCTAATTGGTCTTGGGATTTGAGTGGTGCCCATAGGTCATATCAATGCACCGGTGCATAGACTTATAGAAATGCACTAGTGCATAATATCACACAAATGCACCAAGATTTATAATTGGTATCGGTATTTGTGCGGTGACCATATGTCATACAAATGCACCGGTGTGTATAGACATGTAAATGCCTCAGTGCGAAGTATCACACAAATGCACCGAGATTTATAATTGGTATCGGTATTTGTATAGTGCCTATAGGTCGTACAAATGCACCAGTGCGTATAGACACAAAAATGCCCCAATGCATAGTATCACATAAACACACCGAGATTTATAATTGGTATCGGTATTCATGCGGTGCCCATGGGTCGTAAAACAACATTGTTGTGTATATAGACATAAATGCACTGGCGCGCCATACCGCACAAGCGCCTCGATATTTTAACTGGTTTTGGTATTTTTGCGGTGCCCATAGGTCGTAAAAACGCACCGGTGCACTTAAGAATGCAAGCGCACCAATGTAAGAATACACACACCAGTTTTCATTTTGTATTTTTTAGAAACATCGACCTGTGAAAGTGCAATTATTGTGATTGTTTTAAATTCATTATTCATCAAAATTCGACACATCTTATAACAATATTCATATTAATTAAATTTTTATTAATGCATTTGAATGTGGTGTTTGGATTAATTTGTTATATTATATCATAATTATTGTGGTTTTGTAAAATTCATTATTCATCAAAAGTCGACACATATATCTTATAAAAATATTCATATGAATTAAATTTTTATTAGTGCATTTGAGAACGACAATGGAGAACACAATAGCGACAATAGAGAAAACAATAGAATAAATTATTTAAACATTTATTATATATATATATATATATATATATATATATATATATATATATATATATATATATATATATATATATATATATATATATATATATGAATAAGACATTCTTTGTCATACAAAATGGGACAGTTATTGGTATCCCTTTATCTTTCAATTGGGACACTATGTCCATTACATTAAAGAAAATGTCTGATTTCACAAACATTTTTCAAAAATACAACGCCTTGCTTTTATATCCAAACATAGTGATCATCATTCTTCTCTTGAATTGTTGTCACTGCTAGAGCTACTTCCATGACTTGGGTTATTTTCAGAAATGTTTTTTTCACGGTGTTGATTGTTTTCTTCTTCTTCACCTTCCATCTAGAAACATAAAAATAAACTGTAATGAGTGTATATACATTGGTGAGAATAATGAAAATTGCAATATTAAATAATATACATCAATGTAAATCGAAAAGAAATGATGTACCAATGAAACAACTAACTCATAAACTATACACATTCTTTCAAAACCATGTAACATGCCATCTTTCAATATTTGATCTATTGGCGCAGTGTCATACTTTGTTTCCTGCAAGTTTTATACCCCATAACAAAACATATATTTAATAAAAAAGATTTATTTTTTCTATTAATTATAGATGGAGCTAAGTAAAACAAGATCGGTAGATGCTTATAAATTACACAATTAAGTTCTGATATGCCAGCATATACTCATAACCCATATTTAACCTAATTTCAATAAATTCCTCTGATGGTTCTTCTTTGTATGTTAGCACCTGTTTGAAGATATTCAATGATGATTTTTGTAAAACAACTTAAAAAATACAAAAATGAAATCTAGTTAAGTTGTTATAAGGAAGTAACAATTACTCACAAAATTAGATATCAATCCTTTTCTTCCTTGTCGTCCCATTTTATGTGCTGAATGGGTTCCATTTTCTTTCCTTTTCTGCAAGAAAATACTTGAAAATTAATATTTAATGCTAATTTTTTTTTTATTGTACCTAATGGTAGAAAATTTCAATGACTACATATTGCATTTGAAGCATGTTGTTGTTGAGATGGCTCCTCCCGCGATGCAATTTTGTCCATTTCTTTGACCATCTCCTTGTACAACTTTTTTGACATTCCTACTGGCATATTTCTGATATCAGTTCATTCATCTTTTGAGATTTTCATAATGTTCCTGAAAATTAACATGACAATAAACTATTTAATTTTTATATTGATATATGAAAAGTAAGTATAACAAAAGTGATATTTATAAATAATTCTAGACAAACATCTAAAGGACTATTACTTTTTCATTCCTTCTTTTTTGTTGTTGCACGTTTTTTATATTAAAAGTCTGACATGTCTCATTGATCAATTCTCTGGAAACTCTTCCTGTATTTTAGATAAAATTTCATTCTTGGAATCATTGGATTGGTTTTTGTATTGTAAGTGGAAAGAACGTCTATACATTCGTTCCACTAGATCCCTTAAACATTTGTAAAAGTTTTTTCCCCTTTCGTTAACCTCCAGCACCACTCCAGGTGAGCTAAGGAGCAATTCATTTTCATTTGCATGTTCTATTTTTTTTCTTTTCTTAGAAAAACATTACTTTTCTGAGTTGTTGGTCCCTATAGAAAATTAAACAGATGTGAATTAATAGACTATTTCGCACATGTTATCTAATAATTTATTTATATTATTAATGAAAACTAAAAAAAGAAACTCATATTGGATTGATAGTATTTTCTCATTAACCTGATTCATCCTTTTGCAATTTTTCCATCAAGCTTTTACGCTCTTCTGGTGCTAGATCAGAAATAATCTTATCGACCTTTGTCATTTTGTGGCTCTGCATGATACACAGTAAACAATATATATTAGTTAAAATTACATATAGTTCAAAAATAATATTTTTTGTAAAGAATTTACAAAGAACTTGCATTTTTTTCTTTTCTTGATGTGTTATCAGTATTTTTGTTACTTGATATATTGTCAGTCATTTCTTTATCAATCTCAAACCTATACCATATCATTCATTAATATATTTATAAATAAATTGTCAAATTTTCAAGTAAAAAAATAATCTCAAGAAACCAGTGCACCACTCATGGTGTACGCACCGATGCCGGTGCGTGGGTGTCTTCCAAATGCACCGCACAAACAGTATAATAGACCGTATGATGCTCTATGTCAACAAGGCGCACTGGTGCGTTACATGTCAATCACCGCACTGGTTAACCATGATAAAATAATAAAAATCATCTAGTGTTAGTTTTTGTAGCATAAACCGGTGCCATATTTTACATATGGCGCACCAATAAAATAAAATTGTTTATTAATTTTTTATCACATTACTTATGCGATGCACTTTTGCAATACAAAGCACTAGTGTGCTATGTTATGCTAGGCGCACCGATAAGAAAAATCTATTTTTTTTTAAATGCATGCAAGGGCCCACATGGATTGGGATTCGACTATGCTAATCATCCCATTGGTTGGATGTATTGGGTCTATATTTAGCAATACAAGCCCTATAAATATAAATTGAAAAGCCCTAATTTTGAAATCACAAAAAGAGAGAGAATAAAGGGCACACACAAAAAGAATGTAAGGTTTGTATTTTTTGAAAGTTTTTTTTTTTTTTTGAAATAGAATGTTCATGGTGCTCCACAATGAAATAGTGCATAGGCTGCATATTTTACAAATGGCGCACTGAGAAAAAATATTTGGTTTTTCTAATTTTTTTTTATCACAGTACTTTCGTGGTGCACTGGGATAATAGAACGCACTGGTGCGCTCAGGTACACAGGGCACACCGATTTTTTTTTTTAAATTTACGCAAGGGCCGACATGGATTGGGATCCTACTATGCAGGTCATCCCGTGGGTTGGATGTCTTAGGATTATTTTTAGAAATACAAATCCTATACATATAAATTGAAAAGCCCTTATTCTGAACTCATAGAAAGAGGGAGAAGAAAGGGCAGAAAAAAAAAGAATGTAGGGATTGTTTCTAAAATGGTTTTTTTTTTCAAAACAACATGTTTGCGGTGCGCCATAATGAAATAGTGCATCGGTGCCATATGTTACATATGGTGCACTAATAAAAACATTTTTTATTTTTTTCTATTTTTTATCGCTATACTTTCACGGTGCACTGGCATAACAGAGCGCACTGATGCGCTATATTACATATGGTGCGCCAATGAAAAAAAATCTGCTTTTTTTTTAGATTGACGCAAGGGCCAACATAGATTGGGATCCGATTATACAAGTCGTCCCGTGGGTTGGATGTTTTATGACTATAAAAACCATATAAATCTAAAGTGAAAAGCCCTAATTTTGAAATCAGAGAAAGAGGGAGAAGAAAGGGCAGAAACAAAAAAAATGTAGGGTTTGCTTCTAAAATGGTTTTTTTTTTGCGAAACAGCACGTTTGCGATGCGCCATAATGAATTAGTACACCCGTGCCATATGTTACTTATGGTGCATTGATAAAAACATATTTTATTTTTTTTTAATTTTTTATCACTATACTTTCGCGGTGAGCTAGCATAACAGAGCGCACCAGTGCACTATGTTACACAGGGCATACCGATGAAAAAAATCTGTTTTTTTTTATATATTGACACAAGTGCCAACATGTATTGGGATCCAAATATGCAAGTCGTCTCGTGGGTTGGATGTCTTATGACTATACAAACCCTATAAATCTAAATTGAAAAGCCCTAATTCTGAAATTACAAAAAGAGGGAGAAGAAAGGGCAGAAACAAAAAAATCTAGGGTTTTTGCTTTTAAAAATGGATTTTATTTTTTAATTTATTTTTTTAATTTTTTAATTTTTTATATTCTGAAAACTACATAAAAGGTAAAAAAAACTGCAAAAAAAGTAAAAAATAAAATAAAATTTGATTTTGTTATTTTACTTCACAAAAAAAACCACAGAAAAAAAGTTGAAAAAAATAGTGGACTTTGATTTTTCTTTTACTGCATAAAAAGAACTGCAGAAAGAAGTAAAAAAAAAAAAAAAACTTTAAGCACATCGTTTGAAATTCTATGGTACAAGTTCTGAATCACTAGAGGTTTGGAATTGTGATTGTCTGAATACTTCTGTTCGAATTTATTTCCCTGCTCCACAGTGCTCTCATGCTTTGTTTCCTACAGGTATGTATCCTGCAAATCTCTGGCTGAACATTTTTTCAAAAATAGTGAAATAATGGAAAGTGTTTAGTATTTAAAGAAATTTTTTACGAAATTAGATTTTCGAAAATATTTTTCCGCCCATTTTTCAATTTACCACTTTTTTTCACTTAAATAAAATAGGGCTGCGCTTTTTTTATTTGTGGTTATTCGTTTACCGGTGCGTTCCTTAATTGAACCACACCGGCGCATCGAGTTATAAAACTACACTGGTGCGCAATAAAAAAAAATCACCAGTGTGGTTATCTATACATTATGCACTGATATTACATTTAGATTTGTGCACCAAAATTTATTGTTGTTTTGCTCAAATGCAGGGAGAAAATATCATATATTATATGGAATGGAAAATTCTTCAAAATCTAGCTCGTTCCATAATATTTCTCAGAGTCCATCGCAGAGTTCTCCCTATCCATCTAGAGACATAACATTTACTTCAGATTTGTTTTATATTTTCACTATCTAATTGAATTTATGTTTTTTATCCATGCAGTCAATCATGAAAAACTTAATGAAATTTATAATGTATACAAATTTGCAAGTTCATGCAGATTCATCATCGAGTTCAAATGCACAAAATATTCAAACTGCTCCAAAATTTCAGAAGTTCTTATCAGGAGCTGCATACTGCAAGGCGCATTTGGTAGATGAAAATGGACAACTGCTTCACCCTGCCAATTGTAACAATATTTCATCTTCTAGCCACAATCTCGAGACAATGATGGTAATTATAATTATAATTGTTCGGTATATATATTGATTAATATGTAATGATTTCAATGTCAAACAAATTTATAATCATGCAATATTGTCAACGTGGTTACTAATTGATATCGTATATTTTGTACTAATCATGTTCAAATATATATATTTTTTTAATTATTAAGATTCTAGTGATGATGAACTACGTACCTACCATCTTCTGTTGCACCCCATGACAATGTCAAATCGAGAAAAGATTGAATTAAGAGAAAAAATCGGAGAGGAACGATACCAAGAATGGTTGAATCAACCACCGATTCAATTCCCGCTACGTCCAGATTCACCAATTAGGAATGGCTACAGCAATAGTAGTTATTCACAAGCTGGAAATGGAGGAAATAAAATAGAGGTTGGTATGGATGATTAATTCAGGTATACGACTGCCATGGAGACAATGTTGTTAGATTCATTCCAAAATGATTATCAGCTAGGGGATGATGCTCATATCGCTGACACCTTTTTCGAAAGCCTTAAATTTTCTTCCACCACCCCCCTCTTTGGACCTTGCAGTCAGTCAAAGTCTACCCAGTTGGGGACAATGATGTTACTGTACAACTTGAAAGCAAATTTTGGCTTGTCGAATGCATGTTTCTCGGAACTATTGAGGATAGTTACCATAAAGTACTCCCTTATATAAATTTGAAATATAATCAGTACACTGCAGTGAACATTACAAATGGTAAATTTTATGAACGTTAATAATTATATCAACATTAATGTACATTTATTAATATATTTATCCATGATCACCAACTACAGGTTATTCAAAGATAAGGTTCTTTCGAGTGATAATGTCTTGCCCGATAGCTGCTAAGAGGCAAAGAAATTGTTGAAAATGTTAGGTGTTGAGTACATATCATATCATCAATGTCCAAATGATTGTATTCTATATAAAGGATAATATGCAGACAAAGAGATGTGTCTGAAATGTGGGCATGACAAGTATGATAAATCCAAAAAGAAGGGTAAATCACGTACTGGTCCTCCTTTTAAGATATTAAGGCACATGCCTATAATTCCAAGGATTCAAAGGCTCTTTCATTGCAAAGAATTAGCTATTTTGTAGGGATGGAATGCCTCACATAGAAGTGAGTTGGGATTTATGCCAATCCTAGCTGATTCAATAGCCATGAAGCATATAGAGGATAAATGGCTCGAAAAATTCAAGGATGAAGTACGAAGTCTATGACTCAGCATAGCCATGGATGGCATCAACCCATATTCCCTCCAGAACACCAAATATTATGTTTGGCTTGTAGTAGTGATCAATAAAAATACCCCCCCATGGTTGGTCGTGAAGAATGAACATCTTATGTTGGCTTTCATAGTCCCTGGCAGAAGACAAGTGAAGAATATTGATGTCTACTTATGACCACTGGTATATGAATTGAAGGAATTATGGGATGGGATAAATGTATATAATGTATCAAGACCCATTGCAACAAAGAGGATTTTTACGTTGTATGGCATATGTGCTTACACGGCACATGATTATCCAGGATTAGGAGTTTTCTCTTGTAAATTACATTTTTAATTTATTGATTTGTTTATATATGTAACAATATTATTTCACATATTAGTTATTTAATTTGTTGTAATATTTGTTTTGATCTTCATGATATTATTTAACGTGCCATGCATATTAATTAATGTATATAAATATAATCTGGCAGGTCTTGTAACAAAAGGTTATTTTGGATGTAAATGTTGTAGACCTTCTCTAAAAGCTAGATGGTCCCAGGACGTACAAAATCCAATGTATGATTGCTCCAGGGTATTCCTACTAGAAGAACACCCTTACAGAAGAGCAATATCCTCTTTCAATGGTAAACGAGAGAGAACCCAAAGTCCTCCAATAATGACACCAGCTAAATGGCTTAGAGCATATGAGAGAGAGAAGGAGAAGGAGTTCATAGAAATTTTCGATTCATATGGGGAGCCTATGTTCGATGATCCAGATTTCTTCGACACCTATGTTGAGAAATAGCCCATTGGGATGAAAAGGAAATCTATCTTTTATGACCTCCCATATTTGGAGAATCTTAATATTTCCCACTTATTCGATCCCATGCGTATATTTAAAATTGTTTCATATTCTTTATGGAGGCACATATCATAAAAAAAAAAGTGACACATTGGCTGCTAGGAAACATCTTATTACTTCAAAAACTAAAAAGAAACATTGGCCAAGACGATTAGAAAGTACATGATCATAGGTAGACGCTGGTCCCTCTAATTCATGGGTTTTCAAAGAAGGTGATGTCCGATGGTTTTAAAAAAAAGATGATATATCTTTGGCAAAGGAAGTTATAATGAATGTGAGGGTGCCAACTTCATACGGGTCTTCACTACGATGCTGCCTCACCATGGAAGACCATTTTTCGGGGTTGAAATCACATGACCATTTGAATTCTCTAAGAGTACGTATAATGTCAAAAGCATGATTTTATTATTTGTTATATTAATAAATTTTATCCCATGCGGGGATCATAAAACATAAGTAATTTTGTATATTATCGCACGTGTTTATAGCTTTTCAGTGTCATTATTATTTTTTCATGCGTGGGTGTGTGAAACAAGCATTTCGTCAAGACCTATGATGTACCATATCTAAATTATCTGCATTTGTACGTTGGATCATGTCAAAGGAGATTCATGTGGCTAGCATGCCACGATGGCGTTAAGAGATAGTTGAGATTGTTTTTATGTTTGATAAGGAACTATCGACAAGTTTCATGGACTTACAGGTTCATATTCTAATCCACCTAGTAGATGAAGTTCAATTAGTTAGGGTTGTTTCTTGTCATTGGATGTTCTTCTTAGAGAGGTACATGAAGAAATTGAAAGGTTTTGTTCGACAAAGGGAAAAACCCGAGGGGTCTATGGAAGAGGGGTACATATCGTATGAGTCTTTCTATTATGCCAGTGAGTACATCAAGCAGATCTACAAAAGACCAGGTGCGGTGATTTGGGACGATGAAATGGATGAAGGCAAAAGAGAAGGAGAGTTTCTCCAAACGAGTGGAAAAAAGAGCTTGATAAAGAGTAAGTGACTTATAATTTTTCAAATCTACAAAAAGTAATTAATATTCATGTTGAACTTCGATATAATTTATATTTTGATCTCTAGGTACTATACAATCTTGCTTTGATTTCATCAGCGAATGCAGAAATTGAAGCAATCAATAAATTCGTTCTTTACAATTTTGAAGCGACACAACCGTCGGCCGCATTGTACAAACAAAACAGGATGAAATGGGATAGTGACAGGAAAGAATTTAGATGGTTGAATGGTAGAACTGTGCCTTAACCTGATCATTTAAAATAAAATATGCCAAAAATATGCCCCAACAGTTGGGTTGCTGACCAAGTCAGAGAGAAATATGGTGCTACTGGTTGTTACCTGCGTGCTGAAGAGGATGCGCTAAATGTAGGGATTGGGTGCAGCAACTCGGTAATAATATTTTTAATTTATACGTAAATTTGAAACTTATATTAAGACATCTACATTTCATATTTTAACTATTGGATTATTATTTATAAGACACATGACACTATGATTTTTTTAACCTTTTTATAATAGGTGCACTTTTTCCCATCTATGTGGGCATATGGACAACATTTTCGCACAGAAAATGTCGATGCTGGAAATATCACACAAGACTGTGGGGTGGAAGTCAATTTCGATCAATCTAGTCGATCTAGCCACCATGATCATAACCTAGTATGAGGGACGTTAGGTTATGTTGGAAAGATAGAAGAGATCATTGAAGTGGATTTTTGTTCTTTCCAATGTGTTATTTTTAGGTGAAAGTGGTGGGACACCTTTGATTGGAATAATGTAAAGGAAGAGCGCGATAGTAGACAGATATGTATCAACTCTAGAAAGATGTGGGATGAAGCTAAGGAGCCCTATGTTTTCCCTAAACATTGAAACCAAGTGTTTTTTTACCCAGATGTGTTGGATAGGGATTGGTGGTTCGTATTGACACATGACCCTAGATCAAAACATATTTTTGAGAACAATAGTGTTATCATGCCATGTGAGCTAGAAGATAATGAGGGTGATCATGAGAACTGAGAGTGATATGGTACATGTGTTATTTCATCAATATTTATACTTTTTAAGAGGGGTTTTTTGAAATATTAATATAATATGTATTTTGAATTAATTGGTAATTTGGATTGTGTTAATGTTAAAATCAATAATTCACTTGATAATCCGCAATTATGTTGATCTCAAAAACAATGGTGTACTGTATAAATTAATTCTTTTTTTTTTTTTATCTAAGATCATAATAAAATAATGTTAATTCTAAAGTACAAGAATTTATTTGCATTATTTTCTAAACTTTATTATGTTACAATAAATCATATTAGTCTAGATTTATTATTTTACAATTATTTAAATTTACAAATTTACAGATTTAAAAATTTTAATAAACTAATTTCACATTAATACAATTATAATTTTACAAATATTTTACATACAATTAGAATTAGAATTAGAATTAGAATTACAATTTTACAATTTCACGTACAATTACAATTTAACAATTTTACCTATATACAATTACAATTTTACAAATTAAAAAATTACAATTACAATTTTAGAATTTTAAATACAATTAGAATTACAAATATTACAATTTTACAATATCATGATCATTTAGTATTAAATTAATTAATAAACATCATGTTCATGATAACCATCATACAAACATCATATTTGACTAAAAAAAACATTCAAAATCGCTAACTGCATCATCGTGATCATGATCATCTAAAAAAACACAATTAACATTATATATTAACATTATCACAACACAAACATCCAATATACATCTCATGTAAAATAACTCATGCTATCACATACACATCTATCTGCAAATTGCACATTAAATGAACATATCTAACATGACCTAACAACATACACATCATGATTATCACCAACATGTAAATTAAGTAAAACTGCAACATGAACATAAAACATATGGACCATACATATATATATATATATATATATAACTGAATAATGTTAAAAATATACAATTGTAATATAAATGTCATGGATCAGCTGGTGGTAGTACAACATCAATATGAATACTAGTGGAGGCTTGCTCATAATTCAATGGTGCTTGCTCATGATCATGGGTATTGATGGGTGCTATAGGCTGCTGACTGGATGTGGCTGATGGTCCAGCCTCATCTCCATGATGACTGCTGCTAGATGCTAGTGGAGGCTCATGCTCATCTTGCGTGGCACGAGGTGAATGATCATGAGATGATGTTACGCTGTGCCTCGCAGACTGTCCATCACGTGCTACGACTTGATCGTAACGTGCAACAGTCCTCGTGAGTCGCATAAAAGTTTCCGTAACTCCTACGACATGCCGCATCAGGATGTACATGTCATGCGACATGCCTCTCCACATCTGTAATAGCCTATCATCTACCTCTGTATCTTTGTAATGAGCGGATATGATGCCCGCCTCAACAATCAATGCAATTAGTTGGTCGCCCAACTCCATCTTCTATCTAGCATCATTAAGTCGACCGCGCACCGGTGCACCAGCAGGAGTAGGTCTATCTGCACCGACCTCCTGATGATCCTCAACATTTGGCATGCCCTCATCGTCATCAATATCGACACCTAGATCATGTGGTGGTGGTGGCATATCCTCGCTATCAAAAGAGCCAATGTCTATAAAATATATACAAGTACACAACAATAATTAGGCAATTTCATTACACAATTTAATAAAAACAAGTTAAATAACATGTTAGAATAAATTTAAATAAAACAATAATATTACCTCTATCATCTGGCGGAATCCAACACCGCATAAGGATAGGGGACCATAATGAAGGGATGTTAATCAACACTGGCTAGCAACTCCAGTGCATCATCTGATATCCTCATTGGAAACAGAGTCTCCTCCCTCTTGGGCATCATCTGCCCCCACATGTGCATACGTGCCTCAGTAAACGACCTACAAGGCTGTCGAAGAAAATTAGTCCTCGTCTCTATAAACCTCTCAAAAAATAAACAAAAAATCTCTAAAGCAATAGGGAAGTTGACCCTCCCTTGTGCATGAGCATGACATCTATCTAATGCTGTACAAAACTGCCGCAAAAAAATGGCAGACCACCTGACAAGTTGTGGGTGTTGTACTAAAGAATCAACATAATATAAAATCGAGCAACTAATGTGTTGCCTGTCACTGGTGTTGTGCGAAGTAGTTGAAATGATAAGTGAGAGACACTAGACCTCCTCACGACCAAATGCACCAATACGTAACTGCCCTCCAGCGACCCGAAAATCTACAGGAGATACTAAATTTGCTCCAATGTACTTCTGGAATTAAACTAACTGACTCCCTACTACAAAACCAACTGGAACCTCGGGGAACGAGGGAAAATCCACCCCTCTCCTCGATGGCCTTGTAATAAAATATATATCCGCTTTAGTGGGCCTGTACCACTGGTTGATACCAACCCGAAAATCCTGTTGCTGAGCATTCCACCTTCGGATAAGATGTCACAAAAACAAACTATGGGACTTTAGGGAAGTAGCCTCCTCATAGAACTTGAGGAGGCCTACCTACCTTAGGAGCCCCTACGTCACTGCTGTAATAGGGTGAGGGTGCGCATCTCTCTCCCTCTCTGGTGCCTCCCACAGGTGAACCATGTTATACTGTTCCGCATGTTGTTGTTTTTGTTGCCCTTATTCTCTCCTTTCACGTCTCTGAATGATTGACATATTAAACACAATTTTTTTATTAAATGAGACATGTATTTAGAAATATACGTATATAAATATTTTTTGAAAAATAAATAAACAACAGTCAGTGCACCAAAAACACAGTCACAGACCGGTCCCGGTGCGTCTTTCAACAGAGCGCACGGGGAACGGTGCACCTAATGATATTCAGAGCACCGAGGACGGTGCTCCAGAAAATGTTTTTAGTGCATCGTTGACTACGTGCGGTGTTAGGAGGGCAGTGCGTTGACTACACTATATGCCTCGGGGCGTATAGCTAAGTCAGCGCACCGCCCTCCTGCCACTGTACATAGTCATCGGTGTGGCCACACCGTTGACGTAGGCCAAATATGGTAAGCCATGAACTAACAAAAATAATCGTCCTGGGGCAGTTATTTAGGTCGACGCACCGCATCACCACTATTCAAATAGGTCAACAGTGTAATGAGGTAACCGACTACTTCGCTCTTTTTAAAAAAAAATTAAAATAACGCGGTGCGCCTTTGATACTGCCCCAGAACTGATGCGGATACCCTTAGCACCAGTTTACCAAGCCGAACCTTTGACAATGTCGAATTTCGGTATACGGTGCACTTACAACATTACACACCCCAGGGCAGATAATTCCGTCAATGCACCGAGTTGCCACAATCCCACATGCTCAATGGTGCGGCCTGGTAAACGACCACACCACACTTTTTATTTTATTTTTAAAATAACATGATGTGCCTATCAGTACTGCCCCAAAACCGGTGCGGACTATAAATTTACAGGGAGCACCGCAGACCGGTGCGAGCTGAATGGCTCGAGGACACTGCGCAACAAATTATTATTTTTTTTAATGGTTAATTTTAAGGTTTTTTGAAATTCTAATCCGCTAAAAGGCTTAATTATGGAAAAAAACGAAAAATACCTGTACATTTACCCGTCGAGGAGGAATATTGGCTGTAGAATTTGCAAAAGAAAAATTGTCCACCGTTTTACAAAATTAAAGCTGGAGATTGGTGGGCAATGCACAACAGTAGTGCATCTAATGAGTGCAATGGGAGCACCGATGTCAAGGCGGCTCAAACAAGGAGATAACTTGCACCGGTGCTTGAGAGTTCTGTAGCACTAACAAAAGTGAAAAATGTGGTTTTTTTGTCGTATTTTGTTTTTTTATTTAGCCATGTTCCGGTGCGTGGGGTTTTTATTGGCGTACCGGTGTGTTGTCGCTAGACCGCCCTGGGCGGTTTTTGTTTTCGTGCGCTTTTATGATGCCCTGGTGCGGCATAATTGTAACGCACTGGTGCTCTACAGTAACACGACACACTGGGAACGGTGTTTGGTGAGACAATGTTCGGTGCAGTTTTTTGGTCGTAATTTTTTTTTATTAACCCTGTTTCAGTGTGCGGGGTTTATGGGCTCCCTGGTGTGTTGCCTTCATTCCGCTCCGAGCATTATCTTTTTTCGCGCGCTTTTATGAGGCACCAGTGCTGACTATTTCTCACGCACCATTGTGGTGCCTTAATATAAGGCACCGGGTGGGTGTGGACGAAGTGCACAGTTTCCAGTGTGCCAATGTTTTATGTGGTTTTTTGGCCGTAATTTTTTTTTTGTTTAACCCTCTGCCGGTGCGCAGGGTTTATGGGCACCCCAATGCATTTTATTTATTCCACACCGGGCGGTTTCTGTTTTCATGCACATTTTCTGAAGCACCGGTGTGGAAGAGCTGTAAGGCACCGGTCCTCTACAGTAATATGACGCACTGGGCGGGTGTGTGAGGAGCGCACAGTTTCTGGTGTGCCTATGTTTTGTGAGGTTTTTCGGCCGTAATTTTTTAGTTATTTAACCCTATTATGGTGCATGGGGATTTCATGGAGACCCGGTGCGTTTAATGGCGACACGGGAGGTTTCGGTTTTCATGCACTTTTTACGAGGCACCGGTGCGGAATTTATGTAAAGTACCGGTGCGCTATAGAAATGCAATGCACCAGACGGGTGTGTATGGAGCACACGGTGTCTGTTGTGCCAATATTTTAGCTACACTGATGCTTTCGCGTTTTGAACGCATCGATGCGTTTTACAGTGATAAGAGCACTGGACGAAATACATCCACAAAAACCTCTGCCCTCCAACCTCCTCTAGGAACCTTCACTAGAAATGGATGTCTGGGGTATTTTGATAAGAAGTTCCTCAAAAAAATCCACTAGTGGGTCTTTTCCTTGTAGTGGATATCTTGTCTATACTCCTATACAATTAATAGGGTAAATGAAGCATTTTGATCCTAGCGAAATGCATGAGTAGTATGACATGGTAGGAGTAGAGCTTGGAGTATCTCCCCTCATAGGTAAAGTATTTCATGACAACCTTCATTAGGGGAGCATACCTCTCTAGTAAGTGTAATAAAGGGAAAATAACCTTGCAACCTTCTCTGTACCTAGTCTTGACAAATTTCTCATAATAGCTCATGTCTAATATTTCTTTTTTGAACTAATTTTCACCAAAAACAGGTATACCTGTATCATTAGAGATGGCATCTGCTGATAGTTCAAAATATACCCCTGCAAGGATTACCTGTTTATTGTGTAAGTTGAGGACAAGCAACCTAGTGAGTTTAGGGTGACTATGCACTTGTTTGAATTTCTCACAAAACTGAAAACACCCCACATTCTGAAAGCATGTGAGAATCATGGGAGATGAAGTAATATACACTATGCTCTAGGGTTCAAATCTATTGACCTTCCCTTCCTTGTGCTTTGGCCTTATAGGAACTTGGCCTCCTTCATTGTTGACACTTCTTTCTCCTCCTCACATGGTGATTAGGGATGTTTTTTGGACAAACTTGGGCCTGCTTGTGAAAATTAGGTAGGAAGAGTGAAATGAAATGATGGTCATGGCAACTTTTTCAAATGAGTGATATGGAGGTGGGTTTATGACTGAGTTTCTTTGAGCTTGATGAGGGCTTAACTTGAAATGATTGGTAATTACCCTAACTCACACTGCTTGACTCATAATTGTTTGCTCGGAGGTCAAAAGTGTTTTCCATGAAGACCTTGGGTTTGTAGGCACTAGGGTTTAATAATTTTCCTTTAACCATTAATCCATGAAAATGAGTTGAGGGATAAGGGACAGATGCACCTACCAATTTTTGGCTTGTTTGTAGGATCTTTAATGTAGCTTTTGAGGTGCCTTCCTTGCGTTTTTGCCAAATTTTGCAAGTGAAAAGGCTTTCTGGCCCTAAGCGCAGCGCCGGGTAGAAAACTAGGCCAGGTGGGTCCTGTGTGCGTAGCACTGCCCGCATGTAGGCCTGCCGGGCTCCTATGCGTAGCTTCAGGCCTGTCGGGTCGGCCTCTGAGTGTAGCGTCGGGCTTTTGGGTTTGTCGGGTCTACTTGGGCACCTGTCATATTGATTTGGTCCTTTTTCTCACTCTCGGAGTTTGACACTTTTATAGTAGTGACCTCATTATCAGTTTGGAATTCTGTTTTGAACCTCAACCCTATTCTTTGATTCCTCTGATCATTTGAAGAAAATGACTGAAAATGGAGGCCCTGACTTTCCTCATACTGATGCTCTTTGCATTTTTTCCCTTTGAGGTAGGGAAGCATTGTTACCTTTGCAAAACCTAGAAGTCACCTTCAACAACCCTTTAAAACCTTCTGTCTGATGTCATTATGGAGGCTCCTCATGTTCATTTCACCTTCTTTTCCTATCTTTCAAAAGCTTAGGTGTTAGGGCTGTTAGAGAAAAATCATTAGTCTTTTATTCTAAGTTCTCTATAACCCTTTCAAGTTCATTAATTTTTGTTCAGTTTACCTCACCTTTTCTCCTTTTTCATCCATGAATTCTAAAAATCTTCAATTCATGCTTGGTTTTGCTGATGTGCCTCTCCTTGTGGTTTTCTACTTTGATCTTTGCTTGGCATACTGCTGGTCCAATTAGCCCTAGAAACCTTGATTTTCCTTGAACATGGGCTGCTTCCTCCTTCCTTAATGTGGGTTTCCTTTAATGAGAAGTAGGCCTCTTACCTTACCTAATTTTCTATTGATACCCACCTTGACACTCCTGCAGAAATGTCAAAATGGACAGTTGTCCTTTCACAGAATTTTGTCCTTGATAAGGAGGTATTCCTTGGATGGTTTTCTTGATCTGACTTAGACAAACATATGCTGACCTTCTTTCACATTTAATTCATCTTCAAGCACAAGAAAAAATAGTGATTTAGAAAACCAAAGATAACCCTACAACCTATGAAACCTTAGTGACCTAGTAGGAGGCACTTTGACTGAAAGCATTGATTTATGTTCTTCAAGTATGAAAAACAAATTTTTTTGACATATAGATGTATTGAGGATACAAAATCCAATGTACTTGATTTATCTAAAGAGCCTACAGAGGTAGCTTTAAGACCATTAATGCTTGAGGTATTTGATGAACATGAGAGAAGGTAGGCTGTTTGGAAAACTTAGATGGAAAGTTGAAGGGTTAAGCATCGACAAAACAGAGTATTGAGGTTATGGGTGTGAAAATGGGGCAGAGATGAGTGGCATGAGCCCATGAGGGGTCTTCTAGGAGTGATAAGCTAACCAGGGAAAAGCAAAGTAGTGAGATAGTGAAAAAATTATCTTAAGGATAATGAAAGTAGTGAGATTTCTAAAACTCACAATATTCATGAATCTTGTTTTTATAAATCTTTGACAAGTATTTAGTCATCTATAAAATATCAAAAATACTGATGAATAATAGTGGCTCCACTTGGGGAGGGAAACTCTTTTTCAGGAGGTGTCTAGAACTTTAGATATCAAATCTCTGAGTTTATGAAGACCAGTGCCTCATCCATTGGGCAAATTTTTCTTCTTTCATTTTCTGATGTTTCTCTTGAAGCTATGATCTAAAAATCTGAAGGAAATGTTAGCTTCAAACTCATCTCTACCTACCGAGCTTAATTTGCGTAACATTTTTTCTTCCTTGGGTGCACTTGAACTGGCAAACCCTTGACATTCTTTTCTTTTGAAAGCAAAACAAATCTATCTACTTGTACCCTTATTACTTCCAAGAGTTCAGATTATGCTAGTGAACTCTTTTCTTCTCTACCTAGAATATTCATGTGTCAAGATTAAGCTGTTTGACAGGCTTCATTCTCTAATCTACCGACATGAAATTGAAAACATGTTTTGAACCAGGATTAATCTATCTGATTTACCACGGGATGTGGCATTAGGACAAGCTACACACATACATTATTTTTGTACAAACAAAACTAGAAATCATGAGGGATACGATTTATGATTTTTTAAGCCTTCCCATATTTCTCTTTGGTTCAGGTTTGAGCATGGAGAGCCAGTATCTTTTCTTCCTAATCTATTCCCAATGACATGTCAAGTTTATATGTTTTGACAAGTTTTCTTTCACTAACCTATCAACAATAAATTGAAAACATGTTCAGCCATGATTAGGCTAGATGACTAAACAAGACTGCCTTTGAACAATTAGTGGCATTTAGGCTTGCACACTTTCAGTAGTACCCTTTTTTGGGTATGGGGTTGTACCTCTTTTTCAAATCTGCCCTCTTTTTCCTTCATTTTTTTTTGTGTTTTTGTTTTTATGATCTCTCATCATGCAATGTTATGTACAATGAATGAAAGTTTGAAACTATTAATCTTGACAGAAATAGTGCTTGAGCCTCCTGCCATTGACAGGACCTCCAAATAATTATTCTCCATACAGTTCTTGTAAAAAGAAAGCATTGTGACCTCTAACTAAATGAATGAGATAACGAAATTTCCATAAATTCTCAAATTTTCCATGTTTACCTTTGCCCTCCCTCCTAGAATCCCATTTCAACATTGTGTCTCCAATGTGGAAATTATTGGCTTTAGTTCTTCTATCGAAGATCTTCTTTATGTTTTCTTGCATTGCTTGAGTCTTGTTGTAAAATTCTTCCCTTGTCTGCTGCAAATGAATGGTTTGGTTCAGCCTCTTTTTCATGTCATTTTCTTCTTATTACACTTCTTGGAGGAGCTTCATGACTGGAACTCCTAAATATGTCGGTAAGAATACATCCATGCCATACACTAGTTCATAGGGAGACATACTGATTGACTTCTTGGTGGTAAGTCTATCAACCCATAGTGCATGTACTAGTTTTCTATGCCATGCTTTTTGGTTCTGTTCCAGCAACTTCTTGATAATGTTCACTAGGACTTTGTTGGAGGACTCAGTTATCTCGCTACCTTGAGAGTAATAAGCTGTGGAATGCCCTAGCATGATGTGATACTTATAGAAAAAGTCAACCCTTCTTTTGGATTTATAGGTAGAAACATTATCTGTAATGATCTTTCTAGGACAACCGAATCAGGACAAGATGTTGGTCTTAAGGAATTTGATAATGACTGAGTCGGTGGCATTCCTAGAAGGGATGGCCTCTATCCACTTGGTAAAATAACCAGTAGTAGTAAGGATCCACTTGTGTTGAGAAGATGAAGAAGGGTGGATTTCCCCAATGAAGTCCAAAACCCATTGTTGAAAAGGAGCTTCAACATTGATGGGATGCAAAGGGAAAGGTAAAAGTTTTCTCTTGCCATAAAAAATTGGCACTTATGCCAAGTCATAACCAGTTTGTGAGTGTTTGGGAAAAGGGTGGGCCAATAGTAGCCATCTCTAAGGATTTTGTTAACTGTGGTTTTCCAGTAGAGATGACCTCCACACTCTCGCTCATGCAGCTCATGTATGATTTTATATGCATCATCTTTAAGAAAAAATTTAAGCAATATCCCAACAGAATTATTCCAATACAAAGCTCCATCGAAAATGAAAAATTTTAAATCTTTTTTCTTCAAGAATCTATCTTTTGTATTGGATAAGGAAGGAGGAGCATTGAGATAAAAAATTACATATAGAATATCAGCATACCAAGAGGAGTTCCGAAATGCTTCTTCAATGTGGGGAGCTGTGAATTATTCTTGTTCCTCTAATGCATCAACCATATTCATGTCTAGAGCTTGGAAATTTGATTCAGCCATGAGTTTCATTGTCCTTGTCCTTTAACAAGTTTAGTGGGCATGATTTCTAAATCATATTCTAAGATAATAGCAATCCATTTACCCCTTTTACCATCAGGACCCTGATTTAGAATGTCTTTGACAGCTCTGTGTGGAACAAAAGCAATGATATGAGAGTGCAAAATGTAGACTCAGAAATAGTTCAAGGCTTTGATCAAGGAAAAGGCATGTTTCTTCATGATGTTGTATTTGAAGTGAGCATCTCTTAATGCCTTACTGAAAAAGACTATGGGATGTTCTTTCCCCATCATGCTCTTTTGAAACAACACTACAACAACGGTGTGTTCAGATGCAAATGAGAAAATGTAGAAGTCATTGGTAAAGTTAGGACTGATTAAAACTAGTGTTTGGATGAGTGCATGTTTTACCAGGTCAAAATATTGTTTGGATTTCATGGTCCACTTAACTCCTATCTCCTTTCTAAGAATTTTTGTGATATTCCTTAGGATTTCAGCGAGGTTGGGGATGAACCTTCTAAGGAAGTTGATATTTCCAATGAAAGATTGCAGCTCCTTTATGTTTCTAGGATGGCTGATTTGCAATATTCATTCAATCATTTTGGGGCGTATTTTGATTCCCTCTCTAGAGATGATTTGGCCTAGGATCTTACCTTCCTGAAGACCAAACAATGTTTTCTTAGGATTCAGAGATAGGCTATATTTCCTACATTTTTCGAAGAATTTTCTTAAGTGGACTAAGTGTTCTTCATTATTTTTAGAATAGACAGTGATGTCATCAAGGTAAATTACTATGAAGTAACCTATGTCTTCTGCAAAAACTATGTCCATGGCCCTTTGGAAAGTGGCCCCTTCATTCATTAACCCGAAAGGCATTTTAACATACATGAATGTACCCCAAGGTGTAGTGAAAGCAGTTTTGTGTTGATCACTTGGAAGCACTAGTACCTGATTGTAACTTGAAAAGCCATCAAGCAATGATATTCTCTTAAAGCCAACTACCATTTGAAATATATGATCCATTTTGGGCAAAGGATAGTTATCTTCCAGGGAGGATTTGTTCAAATTTTTAAAGTCAATACATAGCCTAATCTCCCTTCTCTTCTTCCTAACTGACACGAGGTTTGAAACCCATTATGAGTACCTAAGAGTAACTATGATCCTAGCATCATACATATTCTTAATCTCTTTCTCAACTAAAGGTACTAGGACGAGGTTTATTATTCTCAACTTTTGTTTGAATGGTTTCTGATTTTCCTTGAGAGGAATTTTATGTTGAATAATGCTTGTGTCATAGGACTTCAAATCCTCATACCCCCATGCAAACACATCTTTAAACTCTTTAAAAAGCTCAATATATTTCTATTTTATGTGAGGAGGAAGCGTTTTGGACAACTTGATAATTTTTGGTTCAGTTGTGTTGCCTATGTTATATTCTTCTACATTAGTCTCAGTAGATTCCATTTATGGATTTCTAGCCACATCATTAAAATCAAACAACTCCTCTAAAGGTGTAAGGCCCCTTGGTATGGTATCATCTTTACATTGTAAAACCTCAAGGTACTCTTGATCTATATTTTTAAACTATTCTAATTCATAAGGATTTTCATGTAGATTTATATCAGCAGTAGAGGACAACTCTGTTTTGTGGGCTTGTTTTCCAGCAAAATAATCTTCCTCATGCCCTAAACTTGTTTCCAGTATTGCAAATTCATTCTTAAATTGCAGAAAGTCATTGATTTTTTTATCACACTCAAACACTTGCCAATAGTCTATGTTGTCAGGTATTTAGGCCATTTCTTTACTTTGACAATGTATTTTTCATTTTCATGGGGTATTTGGAAATTTCAGGTTGCAAAGGAAAGCTCATGAGAAAGGTTGTTTTGAGCTCTAGGAATGAAATTGAGTTCATTTTTTTCAAAGGTTTTCAGCAGGTCTAGGGCAGCATTCGTATACTCTCTTAGCCTAGGATTTTTGGCTGAATACTCCCCTTTTATTTTCCTAATGACCAATTCTGAATCTCCTTGGACCAATATCTTATTAGCTTCTATGTTTTTTAGCAAATGCAAACCAAGGAGGAAAGCCTCATATTCTGAAATGTTGATAGTGCACTGAAAATCTAGCTTGTAGGAATGGCCTTCATTTGTGTTATGTATCCAGATACTAGCTTCTGAAACAAATTTGCCACACGAGCCATCAAATCTCATGTTCCAAAGTGTTTCCAGCTCATATTCACCACTATGTTGTTGTTCAGGGTAGCTAGAGTTTTGGCTCTTGAGCTCTTCATTCGGTATCAGTTTTGACTATTGTGGTATGTATGGATCTGTCTCAATTTCATTTACCTGTTTACTAATGTTATCTTCATTATACAAGATGAATGAGTCAAGGTCTGAATGAATGGAATAAACAGGGGTATTTTCATTAGTTAAGTTTAGAGTATCAGTATCATTCCCTATGCTCAATACTTTCAGAACTTGGGATCTGTACACATCTTGGGTTACTATTTCAGTGAGAGGCATGGTGATCTTGATTTTAGCCATCTCTCCCTCAAAACTAAAACGTACTTATGTTTTGGAAATATTTACATCAGTCTTATCAGCCATAATTTTTTCTATAAGTTTAATTTGCTGATTTTGTTTTGGGACTTTGGACAAAAGAGTTTTCTTAGGGCCACTAAAAGATGCACGAAGGGAGCTTGTGTCACCACTTGGCTGGCTAGTTTTATCACTATTTGGATCAATTTTCTTAGCCATGGTGTTGGTAATGTATGATGTATTTTTAGGAGTGTTTTCAGGTGTCATCCTAACAACAATGTCTTGTTTGTTCTTTTTGGAGTTTTCTTGGTTCTTTTTGCTCCTAAGTTCATATTGCCTATGGGATTCCATTATGGAATTTTAAAATCCCAATTGGTAGTCTTCAGAATCCTCATATTTTGTTTCATTTTGATCTGAGGAAAAGAAACCTTGTTCTTCTTCAGTGAGAAAAACATCTCCCTCATTGTCAGAACCTATCAAGTTTACATGGTTTTCTTCAGGTTCTTCAGACTCTCTTCCCTCTTCATCTACATAATTGTCTTGGAAAGGGGGCCTGATTTGTTGTTCATTGTCTCTTGGTATGTTTTGGGGAGGATATCTTCTAAATTTTGGATTCCTATTTCTGTTTTGGGGATTTTCTTGGTTTTCTCTAGGAGGTGTTCTTTCACTCAAGTTTATTCTTGGTATGAAAAGAGCTAAAGTAAGGGAGAAGATGAAATTCGGGAGGAGTGGAAGGAGAGGATTCTCTGCTTGAAATCCATTGCAAACCTAAGGGCTCAAGATCAGTCTGGTCAATCCCACTTTGTGACTTGGTTCTAAAAAGGTTTCTTGTATGGTCCAAGTAAAATTGGGGGTCTTGCAAGGCTATAAGATGTTCAAGGAGAGAGCTTGCTCTATGAATGGTCCTAACTGTAGTTGAGTTTCCAATTTTAGAAGTTTTCCACAAAATATTTTCTTGGTCATCAACTATGGTGAGAGGGTTTGGGTCCGGGTGAGATCTGCTACTGATCCTTTGTGAAGCCAGATTTCAAACCCAAGGTATAGAGAGGCTGAAATTGTATGACTGTTTTTGGAAGGATGACCTCTCTTAATATTTTCTAAACTCACAGTGTATGAATAGGCTTCTAAACCTCTCCGGGCTGATTTGACACAATCCTAAGGAAATCTAAGAACACTAGTAAAGTTAGAAGGCCTACTGGAGGCTTTTAGAGTCGCCAGGTGGATATTTTTTTGTGTTTTTAAGGATGTATGTTTGTGGTCCACCACCAATAACTAAAAAAAAAAACCTAGGGATGTTTTGGGGTTTTCTGAGTTCCTTTATGTAGCCCTAAGGTTTCTATGAGTGTTCTCTAGTTGAATCATCATTTTTCTAGGATGGTGAAGTAGTCGGATTCTAATCTTGCCTAATATTTTGATTTCTCTATGATTTGATAAGGGTTTATGAAGTTATAAGGAGTGATTTGATTGTCACTAATCTCAGAAAGCCTCTCACCTTGATTTCCAATTGTGTTAGGCTATGAGTTGGTGATAAATAAATAGATGTTGTGTAATAAGGGTTTATGAAGTCCTGAGGAATACTTATATGGTTATTGACTCATAAGGCCCCACCGTGATCACCATTATGTTAGGTGATGAGATGGCGAGGAATCACTGGATACTACTTGACAAGGGATTTCTGAAGTTTTGAAGGATGTCCAGGTTGTTAACTTACTCATATTGTCCCACCGTGATCGCCATTATGTTAGGTCCCGTGATTTGTTAGATTGGTGAGATCAAATTCACAGGGTAACATCAGACTAGACTTTGGAGTCCTAAGACCTAGCCTTCCTGGACTCAGAGAGGGCTCTCTCTATTTTTGCAAAGGATGTGAGCTTGTTTGCTTTTAGGGTTTTGATTTTAGGCTAGTTGTTAAGTGTAGGTTTTGCTTGTTTGTTTGGTTGGGTAAGATGATCAAGTAGAATAGATAGAGTGAAGAAATATTCAAGTCATTGGGCTATGGAGTTAATAAAATTCATAGAGAGTTTCAATAGTAAATCAAGGTGGATCACAGGGAAAATATAGCATTGGTGAGATGGATTCTCAAGGTTTTTGTGAAATGGAGTGAACATCAAGTTTGTGAAGAAAGTAGGACAAAGGAAAATTAAGAATCCTTTATCATGTAATTAAAAACAGGGAAATACCTCAACACTATTTAGCATGAAGAAGAAATCAATAGATAGGGCACACCAATAACTCTTTGATTCAACTTAAGTAAATAAGCATTTCAGACATACAATCCAATGAAATATAGAAGGCGAGAAACTCATTTAACTTCTAGTGATTTCACCTTCAAGGTTAGAAAACATTCAAGATACATAGATAAATTTAATCAAAGAAGAGGGAACGCCTAAACATTATTGATCATAGCTATAAATATCTCCAAAACAATTATTCAAGCATGGACAAAGGGTATGATCGAAACATAGCCTCTTTGGTAAACCTAATCAATGGTAATTTGGAGAGAGAATAGTGTTTAGAGACATCAAACAAGCAAGGCTAACCATAAATCATATTTGATACCTACTGTATTAAACCATTCCTGAAATAAACAAGATTGGGGGGTCTAGAGAGAAATTTATAATTCTCTAAAAAGGCCCGGCAGAAGAAAACATAGAGGCAATGAAGAACAAACAGAGCTAAGGTGCCATTGAAAACATTTCTTAGTCTAAAACCTTTGTCCTAATGCAATAAAGAAGTATGAAACACAATTATATGTAACAAAATAATAACTAAATAGAATCACATCACCATTAACAAAGCTCAGGGATCCTGCAAGTAGCCTTCTCCATCATTAATCAAGACAAGGCATTCAGAAACTCCACATCACCAATTTCTTCTCCAATATCCAAAAAAAAATATGTATTTCTCCCAAGAGTCATTAAATTCCAACATTTAAAATGAAGCCCTCATTCTCTATTTATTTATAAAAGGATGGAAAAACCGCTAGATAGGGTTGGAAAATGTCAAAATAATTCATAAATGTCATTAATGCCCAAGGGACCATGCAGGGCCCAAGGCACAAAATATCCCATGCAATAAATTCCAAAATAACTCCTAGCACCTAAATTTAGAGTGATTTGCCTAAAATAACATTAAAATATCATTTTGAAATTAATGGGTGTGTTTTGTTGACTTTTGGCCAAAAACACACAGTCAGGCCTAAAGGCGCAGCGCCTTCACAGGTAGAAACTAGGTCCACTTGCAGCCAGGTTTTGGTGAACTTCCCAAAGTTATAATTTTCTCCGTGATGGCCTACTGCAAAGGCTTCTAAGTATAATTTCCAAATCTACCTTTTTTTTCTGATTGAGCTCTTGTAACATGTCAAAAAAGCCAAATTCCCCAAACTTCTCTGAGCGCAGTGCCAATCCTAAAAATGAGGTAGAAAGGGGTCTGAAATGCTCCAAATGCTATGAAATTTGGTGAGCATAGTGTAATAGGCATGAGAAATCAAAAAATATAATGTTCTCCCTCTGAGGATGTCTGAGGAAAAAGTGCAGCACCATGGGTGTTGCGCTTATATGCCTCCAAATTCATTAAAAACCAAAATTTTTTAAAATTCCCTCAAAATTTGTGGATGTCTCCCTCATGGGGTTTGAGAGAATTGTAGAGAAGCTTGTGCCAAAATTCCAAGTTTAACTTGGCCTTTTTCCTCTTTTATTTCCTAGATCTTGGTTTGGGCCCTTTTTAGCTTAGCCCTTACAACTTGGTTTCTCCGGGCATAATTCTTAGTCATCCTTCTTTGTAGGTTACGATTCTTGTTAGATTTCTCCAATTTAGCCTCCAAGTGTATGTTGGCTCTTTCCAACCAAGGCTCCCAATCATGTGCTATCCCCATGGCAAACAACTCATTTAGAGGGTGCTGCTCTACTAGGGCTAATTCTTGTTCTCTTTGCTTTTCCAATGCTTTCTTCAACCCCATTGTTCTAGGTCTCCTCCTAGATTGCCCTTCTTCATCCTCACTCTCCTCATAAGTGCCCATGAACTCTTCTAGTTTTACCTGTGCTGTTTGGGCTACCTTCCGGGCCTTGATGGATATAGCCTCATAAATAACAATTTGTGCTCCTAGTTGCATGTTCTCGAAGTCAAGGTCATCATTTACACTCTTGGGCCTATTTAGATTTTCTCAGACGTCTTCAATGAGTGCAATTTTGTTCTGGATGAGCAAGTTTGAGATCCTTGCTTCATCCTCCTCATCACTATCCACCTGAATGATTTCAAACTCCCTCTCAACCTCATGATCCTCTTCTTCTTCCTTTACCTTTTTTTTACCTTTTTCTAGTGGTTGAGCTGAGGTGGATGGCATGGTCCCTTTCCTTTTAGAGGCAGCAAACACAAGCCTTGGCCCTCTTTGGTATGTCAATGAAAGAGGTGTAATTGTAGTCTTGCTGGTGTCTTACTCATGGTTGTGATCCTTGTTGTTGTCATCAAACTCTTCATTTTCATTATTAATATCATCAGTCATCATGTTTTTTGCTTCCTCATTTTCCACTTTGTTCTCAACATCATCACTACTCTCAACCTCTTCACTGATTTTTGCATTGTCATTTTGTTTTGCATCAATGCTGCTTACTTCTTCATTGCTATGATCTTCAATTGGACTATCAACCCCTTCATTTCCTTTATTATTCTCATGACTGCCATTAGCCTCTTCTTCAGTTTTTGCACAATCATCATCTTCATTTTCATCATCACCATATTCACCTTTTTCACTTTCATCATGACTGTCATGACTGTTGTCATGATTGTCATGAATTTTTTCCTCCTTGTTGTCATCTTTATCATTGAGGCTTTCTTCATGGGTGTCACTGCTACCTTTAGTTTATGCATTGTCCTCACTATTTTCATCTTCATCTATGCTGCCTTTAGCTTCTACATTTTCCTCACTGTCATCATATTTATCATTGTAATCCTCTTCCATATCTTATGCATTGTCATCCTCTTCCTCTATTTCCATGTTCTCTGCCTCTTGCTAGTTCAGCTCATCATTTTCTGTCTCTTCATCACTTTCTACCTTTTTTCCACTATTTTTCTCACTTCCCTTTTCTTCATTATCTACCTCTGTCTCTTCTTCACTTTTTGTTTCTTCCTTTTCTTCACTTTCTGTTTCTTCCTTTTCATCATTTTCTTGTTCTTCCTCATCATTTTTCTCTTCCTCATCATTGATATCTTCATCATTTTCTCCCTCTTCATCATTTTATACCTCTACCTCTTGTTGGCTCAAATCATCATCACCCTCATCTTCACTTTGGGCTGACTGATTTTCACCATTACCCTCATTGTCAATGTCTTTCTCACTGCCATTTCCTTCTTGTTCTGATGCAAGTGGAGAAGGTGAGGAAGGGAGGTCTTCTTGAGGAGATGTTTCTTGTGTAGATGATGAGGCATGATCTGTAGGAGGTGATAGAGGAGTGGAGGGAGGAGGATGAGATGATGAGGGTAAACGAGGCTGACTATGAGGCTATGGGCTTGTGAATATCTCATGAGCTATGAACACATCCCAAGGTATTCCTTTTTTCTCCAACTGATGTAGTACCACCATCATGATCAAGGAGTGGTGGAACAAACTGTGCATTTTTTTGGGTATAACTCCTCCTCCGAACAACATAAGACATCTTGTCTATACTCCTATACAAGTAATATGGAAAATGAAGCATCTTGACCCTAGTGAAATTCATGAGTAAATGTGACATGGTAGGAGTAGAGCCTAGAGTATCTTCCCTCACAGGTAAAGTATTTCATGATGACCTTCATTAGGGGAGCATATCTCTCTAGTAAGTGTGAGAAAGAAAAAATAGCCTTGCAACATTCTCTGTACCTAGTCTTGACAAATGGCTCATAATAGCTTATGTCTAATCTTGCTTTTTTGAAATACTTTTCACCAATAACAGGTATACCTTTAGCATTAGAGATGGAATCTGCTGATAGTGAAAATCTACCCCTACAAGGCTTGCTTGTTTATTATGTAATTTGAGGACAAATAACCTAGTGAGTTCAGGGTGACTATGCACTTGTTTGACTTTCTCAAAAAACTGAAAATGCCCAACATTCTGAAAGCATGTGAGAATCATGGGAGATGAAGTAATATACACTATGCTCTAGGGTTCAAATTTGTTGACCTCCCCTCCCTTCTGCTTTGGCCTTATTGGTACTTGGCCTCGTTCACTACTGACACTACCTTCTCCTCCTGACATGGTGATTAGGGCTGTTTTTTGGAAAAACTTGGGCCTGCTTGTGAAACTTAGGTAGGAAGAGTGAAATGAAATGATGGTGAGGGAAACTTTTGCAAATGAGTGATATGGAGGTGGGTTTATGACTGAGTGGATTTGAGCTTGATGAGGGCTTAACTTGAAATGATTGGTAATTACCCTAACTTACACTGCTTGACTGATAACTGTTTGCTGGGAGGTCAAAACAAGGTGTTTTCCATGAAGACCTAGGGTTTGTAGGCACTAGTATTTAATCATTAATCCATGATAATAACTTGAGGGATAAGGGATAGATGCACCTACCAATTTTTGGCTTGTCTGCATGTTCTTGAATGTAGCTTTTGAGGTGCCTTCCTTGTGTTTTTGGAATTTTTTTCAAGTGAAAAGGCTTTCTGGACCTAAGCGCAGGGCCGGGCATAAAACTAGGCCATTTGGGTCCAATGTGCACAGCGCTGCCCGCGTGCAAGCCTGTCGAGCTCCTACGCATAGCCTCAGGCCTGTCAGGCCGGCCTATGAGCACAGCGCCAGGCTTCTGGGTGTGTCGGGTTTTCCCAGGCACAACTTTTTCCTGTACACGCAACATGTTCAGCTATATGCATAGCGTAGTGCAAAAAATACACTGTGGAAACCCCTAGTCATGCAATGTCAGGTCCTATGAGTGTAGCGCCAGCTCCTTTAGTGTAGCGCCAGATAACTCAGCTCAGAAATCGACCAAAACATAGAAAATTTCTCCTTGAGGTTCTTTATTTTTTTCAAATGCACAATGAGCTAAGTGATAAGCGAATTGACCCTTTTATAGTCTTTAGACAAACAAATTTATCTTTTACAAAACCCACTTTGTAATGTCTTTTAATCTCTTTGTCATTTCACTGATTTTCTTCTTACCTTTTGCAGGGGGTGACTTAAAACACAAAAATGGTCTCCTTTCCTCTCAACCATTTCTCTTTGCTGCTTTTCAAGTAGCTGATATGATGGATTTTGTCTCTTTTTGGCCTATTGATGCCTTTAAAACTTGTTTTGCAGATGGTTGTTTGAGTCATATGATTCACTATGTTTTGGCTTGTCCATGCCTTCCAATCACTTTTCAGTCAATGAGTGCCATGAAAGCCTTGAAATAACTCTTTTTCCTCTAATCCTTTCGGACATGCTTAAAACTTTTTAACAACCTTAAGCACTTGCAACGGTGGCAGCCTATTTAAGACCTCTCTGTCCTTGCCTTGGAGATCAAACTTCCCTTTTCTTAATGGGTGACTGAGAAACCTATTTTTCATCTTCCTCACTTGATCCTTAGGCATGCTAAGTTTGTCTTTGACAAGCATCACAACTTTCACTATCCTATATGTTAACCCTATTTGGCCATTTCTAATTTGTAGGTGCCCTGTCATAGTGATTTGGCCCTTTCTGTCACTCTTTGATTTTGACACTTTTATAGTAGTGAACTCATGATTAGTTTGGCATTCTATTTTTAACCTCAACCCTATGCTTTGATTTCTATGATCATTTGAGGGAAAATGACTGAAAATGGAGGCCTTGACTTTCCTCATACTGATACTCTTTTCATTTTTTCCCTTTGAGGAAGTGAAGCATTGTTACCTTGCCAAACCCTAGAAGTCACCTTCAACAACTCTTTAAAACCTTCTGCCTGTTGTCATTATGGAGGCATCTCATCTATATTTCACCTTATTTTCCTATCTTTCAAAACCTTAGGTTTCAGGGCTGTTAAAGAAAAATCATTAGTGTTGTCTTCTAATTTCTCTATAGCCCTTCCAAGTTCATTCATTTTTATTTATTTTACCTCACCTTTTTCCCTTTTTCATCCATGATTTCTAAAAATCTTCAATTCATGCTTGGTTGTGCTGGTGTGCCTCCCCTTGTGGTTTTCTGCTCTAATATTTGCTTGGCATACTGTTGGTCCAATCAGCCCTAGAAAGCCTAATTTTCCTTGAACATGGGTTGCTTCCACCTTCCTTCCTCTGGGTGTCCTTTAATGAGCAGCAAACCTCTTACCTTACCTAATTTTCTGTTGATAGCCACCTTGACACTTCTGCAGAAATGTCAAAATTGAAAGTTGTCCTTTCGCAGAATTTTGTTCTTGATAAGGAGGTCTTCCTTGGATGATTTTCTTGAACTGGATTGGAAAAACAGGTGCTCACCTTCTTTCACATTTAATTCAGCTTCAAGCACAAGAAAAACAGTGATTTAGAAAACCAAAGATAACCCTACAACCTACGAAACCCTAGTGACCTAGTGGGAGGCTCTTTGACTGAAAGCATTGGCTTATGGTCTTCAAGTATGAAAAACATAATTTTTTGACATATATATGTATTGAGGGTCCAAAATCCAATGTAATTGATTTATATAAAGAGCCTACAGAGGTAGCTTTAAGACCATCAATGCTTGAGGTATTTGATGAACATGAGAGAAGGTAGGTTGTTTGGAGAACTTAGATGGAAAGTGGAAGGGTTAAGCATAGGAAAAAGAGAGTATTGATGTTATGAGTGTGAAAATGGGGTAGAGATGAGTGACATGAGTCCATGAAGGGTCTTCTAAGAGTGATAGGTTAACCAGGGAAAAGCAGAGTAGTGAGATAGTGAACAATTTATCTTGAGGATAATGAAAGCAGTGAGATTTCTAAAACTCACAATATTGATGAATCTTGTTTTTAGAAATCTATGACAAGTATTTAGTCATCTTTAAAATACCAAAAATACTGATGAATAACAGTGGCTCCACATTGAGAGGGCAGCTCCTTTTCAGGAGGTGTCCAAAACTTCAGATATCAAATCTCCGAGTTTATGAAGACCAGTGCCTCATCCATTGGGCATATTTTTTTTCTTTCATTTGCTAATGTTTCTCTTGAAGCTATGATCTAAAAATATGAAGGACATGTTAGCTTCAAATTCATCTCTACCTACCTAGCTTACTTTGCCTAGCAGTTTTTTCTCCCTTTGGTGCACTTGAAGTGGAAAACCCTTGACATTCTTCTCTTTTCAAAGCAAAATAAATCTATCTACTTGTACACTTATTACTTCCAAGAGTTTAGATTATGCTAGTGAACTATTTTATTCTCTACCTAGACTATTCATCTGTCAAGATTAAGCTATTTGATAGGCTTCATTCTCTAATCTACCGACATGAGATTGAAAACATGATTTGAACTGGGATTAAGTTATCTGATTTACTATGGGGTGTGGCATTAGGACAAACTGCACATGACATTATTTTGATAAAAAAAAAACTATAAATCATGAGGGCTATGATTTATCATTTGTTAGGCCTTCAAATATTTCTCTTTGGTTCAAATTTGAGCATCGAGAACCAATATCTCTCCTTCCTAATCTATTCCCAATGACAAGTCAAGTTTATATTTTTTGACAAGTTCTATTTCACTAACCTATCAACAATAAATTGAAAACATGTTCAACCATGATTAGGCTAGATGACTGAACAAGACACCTTTTGAACAAGTAGTGTCATTTAGGCTTGCACACTTTCAGTAGTACTCTTTTTTGTGTATGGGGTTGTACCTCTTTTTCAAATCTGCCCTCTTTTTCCTTCTTTCTTTGTTTTTGTGTTTTTTTTTTTATGATCTCTCATCATGCAATGTTATGTACAATGAATGAAAGTTTGAAACTAGGACTCTTGAAAGAAATAGTGCTTGAGCCTCCTACCATTGACAATATCTCCAAATACTTCTTCTCCATTCAGTTCTTGTAAAAAGAAAGAATTATGACCTCTAACTCAATGAATGAGATAAGGAACTTTCCATAAATTCTTAAATTTGCCATGTTTACCTTTGTTCTCCCTCCTGGAATCCCATTTCAACACTGTGTCTTCAATGTGATGGTAGCTAACTATCAAAGATGCTTCTTTATGTTTTCTTGCTGTAGCAGTATTGTTGTAAATTTTTCCCTTGTACGTACAAATGAATTTCTTGGTTCAACCTCCTTTGCATGTAATTTATTCGGTGCACTTCTTGGAGGAGCTTCATGACTGGAAATCCTAAAGATGTCGGGGAAAATTTGCACATCCATTGTTGAACCCTTAGTTAAGCTGAGCGGGGGGGGGGGGGAATCAGTTTAACACATTCATAGACTTTTAAAACTTTCCTTTAAACTTGTTTACACCTTCATTTCATGATCAACTTATTACATAATGTAACAACAATTTTAATATGTGAGCAGCAAGTATTAAGAAGATTAGATACACCATATCAACACATAAACATCATGCACATAGACAACAGATATAAGTGGAAACCCATAAGGGAGAAAACCACATCTTATTATTATTGTGATGCAAAGGCAAGCTCCAACTCCCTCTCACCACTAATTTTTTGTAGGCTCCAACCTACGGGAGGCTCCTACCTCAATTCTGCAAGGTATAACTTGAAAGGAAGCTCCAACTCCCTCTCACCATTGATTTTCTATAGGCTCCAACCTACAGGAGGCTCCTACCTCAATTCTGCAAGCTACAACTTGCAAGGAAGCTCCAACTCCCATCTCTTTTCTACAGGCTACAACCTACAGGAGGCTCCTACCTCAGCCAGCTACAACTGACATCTATCAAGCTACAACTTGATATGGAAGCACAAACTTCCTCACTCTTTCATAAAAAAACACATGCTAATTTACCTGGATATCAGCTCTGTCCTGTTCCTTCTTCACTGTTGTCCACGAGCCTTCATATCTGCCTTATATCATCTCTGAATATTCACAAATTTCTCTATCTACTCCTCCTTCTTCTTACCCTCTCTGCTTCATTTCTCCATTCTCTAACCTCTCTATGCATATCTATGTGATATCATTTATAGAGTTCACCTCATGAATGTTTTCATTCCACAGGGAATTCGAAATGAACAGCCATGACTCTTTGACTTCCGCCTTCTCATTTCTTTGTCCAACTCATTCAGAGGAATATAACAATATGTATACATTTCACTATTAAAGTGGGGTATTTCTTTGCCTATGGAGACTTTCCTTTGCATCACAAACAATATAAAAATTAATTAAAACATTTACATTTACATTTGCAACAGATATATCTCATTCAACCCTTTCAGTTCTTGGCTCACTGTGTGCTTATCTTTTCTGCTGCTGTAGTGTAACAATTCTGCATACTCTCCTACTTTCTATGCATGTACAATGCATTTCCCAAATTATGTTCTAACTCTAGTAGCTTTCTTCAACCTTCATGGTTCCAACCATAACCAAAATCTACTTTGCAGAAACTCTGTCTTCACTTTTCTGCCACCATAATTCTGCAATCATGAATTTCAAATCAGATTTAAGATTATTTTACCTGCAAGATCCATGAATGATCTTGTTCTTCACTCATTTAGTTCTGCAAGTCTCTGTTCACTGCAATTTTATATTTTCTGCATATATAACCGCTTTACAAGTTTAACCCCAAATAATTTTAAATCTGGGCAATGTCACAATAATAATGCGGAAGCTTATTTCACTTATGGTTGTAAAAAAAACCTCACAATCCAGCTTAAATTCCCAATCTGGAAAATTCAAATTAATGCTGAAGTTTTTCCATCAAAGGTTAAAATCTATGTTATAACCCAATAATGAAAATTCACTTGTGGAAGCATCTTTCAATAAACTTGATGGTTTATAAAAGGCAACACTACGAACTTCGAATTCTCCTTGCAGAAGCTTTTTGCTAACCAGTGGTCAAAATTTTATTTAAAACCACTTTTGTAACTTCATATGCCAAGGTTACCTTTTAAAACTTATGGTTTGAAACCATATTAAAACCCATTGCATGCATATTCGAATTAACATTTGAATAGTCCAAAGCTATAAACTTCATTCTCAGCTTATAATTCTTGAATGCATATGAAATGCACACACCCATTTACTTTCTGAACTAGGCAAATTTAAATTAATGTGGAAGCTTCCCTTTCAATGCTTTGGGTTTAAAAATTTATAATAAACCTTCATCATGAAATTGAAATCAACATTTCATTCATGCATTATATACCCAAATATAATGGTCAACATGCTCTCATTAATCTGAATACTATTCGGACCCACATTTCTTTAAGATATATATATTGACCTCATTAGCATTCATGCTCTGCATGAGATATCGCTTTGACTTAACTCAAGGTGCCAACACATATTAATATCCATATTTAATATATCAACTCCTTTGAAAACTCAAACATAACAAGTTATTCAGGCCCACACTTATATACATCAACCATATTAGTGATGGTCACATTACTTCACACTTTCGCGGAGTTTCATCAACCAAATTTATGCATTTCAAACTTTATTAAATCTCGACTTTGATTTAATACAAAAACCCAACAAACAATGAGGTCCGCTCGGTCCCACAGCTTGGTTAACATACCTTTCTTATCATTTATGCAACTTGACTTATAATCCAATGAACAACCTGCTCTCGCGCTCCAACAATACTTTGGGCGTACATCCGATGGCTATCGCGCAATATCGCGCAATTAAAATGCACGAGTTTTAATCTTCAAAATTTATGCGATGAAAATGGTTTTATCATTATTGCCTTTGCCACATGTCGAACGAAGACTAATATCGCGTTCGAAAAGCGAAAACTACATACCACTTGAGAGGCCACGCGATACCGCCAGTTTGAAATTGAAAACTGTCTTCACTGTTCACTGCTTCATAGTTCCATCTAATCGCTTGTTCAGGGTTCCGCCCCTTTAAAATTCGTTCCTCATGTGTGTTTTAACTCTGCACTTCCCTTCATTTCGCATTCGATCTGCATTCTATATACTTGGTAAAACATCTGAGCATTGCCACTCCACAGTTTATTATATGTCTTGACTACTGATTCCGTCTTTAACTACACCATCGCTTCTTTTCTTTGACAAGTATGTTGATTCATTGCTCCTCTTTTCAAGATTGTGCGAAACCCCTTAGGGGGTTCTCAACCTCTCTACTTTTGTGAAACCAAAGTTTTCAACACTGTTTCAATGGAGCTCAAAATCATTACTTGACCCAATTTACAGAGATCGATTTCAAAAAAAATTCGATTCCTCTACTCTTCTTCACTGTGATATGTACTTACACAGAAGAACGTAATTATCTCTTGAATACATTATAAAATGAAATCCCGCCAACAACTTCCTTACAAGGTTTATGGCAATGGTATTCAATAACATCGACCTACCCTGAATCAATAACAATTCATCCATTTAAACACAATCCATATACAACCAAATCACATGGAATTCAGAACAATTCTTCATTTATACATATGAGCTCAATTACAAACCCTTCTTGGTTTTGGCCAGATATTCAAATCAATGGCCCTTCTACCTCACTACTCTATCTCCTAAAACTGAAGCCTCACACACTCTACAGCTCTCTCTGTTGCCTCTACTTCTTCCTGGTGTCTGAGTTGCCTCTTTTTTGCTACCCTTGCTGCCAAAGTTCCTTGTCTATCTCCTTTGCCTTATTGCTAGTTCTTCTTTGTGATAGTTCAGGTGCAGCTCCTTTCTTCTCCTTTGCTATCAATGACAATATTTCCAACAGTCTCCCCCTTTGGCATTGATAGAAATACTCCACCAATACTCCAATGATTCCTCCAGTTCTTCCTCCCCCTTTCATTCTGAAAGGTGTGTTTTGTCTTCCTCTGCCTATCTTCTTTTGCTTGCTTTTCCTCCCCCTTTGACATCAATGGCAAAGGGTTGCACATCTTTCAGTGTAGATTCTATCTTTGCATTTCCTCTCTCTGAGTTGTGTTTACGCCCTTATTCTTTTGAATTTTAATCAGAGATACATCATTGGACCAAAGCTAAGATACTGAGAATGCTTCAAATATACTTCAGTCTCTAGTATGATCTTCATTAGAAATACATATCTGTTAAGGAATATTGTAGATGGAATATGTCTTCTTTTGCAATACACATCTGCAATACAACATCTGTTCAATTATGATGATGCCAATATATCTTTTATAGTTGTGGTTCACCTTTCCTGTCTATTGGTGGCGATATGAGCTAGGATGCTGACAAGGATATTACACTTAATAGATGAAAGGTCCTTGTTACTGATGTGAACAATGAATCAACCTAGAGATTACAACTTATTGTGAGATTAGACGATATCTTTCAATCTAAAAGACCAAATGACTTTACTGCTTGTACAATGTACTTTCAAAAAAAACCCTTAAAGAGATTCATTGTTAATTCTAGCAGTATGATGCACAATGTGATCATCCTTTATGGGTCTTTCTAGTGCTGTAGCTTGAAACATAATTTTTGTGATTTTAACCATTCATCAGTTAGAGTGCTGTTGTCTTCTTAGCTTACATGATTTTGGCTAATGTTCTCTCTACTACCATGGCTTCTTGTTGCCTTATCTTATTCCATCAGTTTGCCAGCTATTGAGTGCTTCAAGTATTCTTCTTCCTCTATAGTTCTCTGTTAGAGAAATTGTCCTTTCCCTTTATGATATTATAGCTGTTCTCATTCCAAGGAGCTCTTCTTAGACTACTTTCATGCGGACTATTTATGCACTGCTCTCCTCCTGGGATGTCGCTTCATATCTATCACTGGTTGGATATTTGCGTTGCTTCCTAAAGCAACTACCTTTGAGAATATGATGGATTTATTATGTTATTGGGGTAACAGGCTCCCCCTTTCTCTTTTCCTTCCATAATTTATTGGGGTTCTTCATAATGTCTGCACTTCTTTTTTATTCATAGTTTTGTTTGATTTGATTAGATTCCATCATCTGTCTTGAGTTATTTAATGTATATGGCAGTTTACAGTATTTTGCTTTGTGACCAAGCTTGAGGCATACAAAACATCTTATTTTACCAAGGTACGACTGAGCTGATGTATAATAATTTTTGCTCCCTTTTGAACATAATTTACATTCAACAAGTTTATGTCCAAAATTATTGCATGCATAACAGTAGCCATGGAAATGATTTATGTACCTGGTGAGTGGTTGTCCTTTCCATTTATTTTCTTGAGGTATTCTTCTCATTTGCTGCATCTTTCACTGGTTAAAGCTGATATGCCTTGTCTTACAATGTGCTGCAACATGTTCTGGTTTATGAGAAGAGAAACATGTGATATTTTTCATAGGAGGAAAGAACCTCCTTTGACATCTTCCGAATTTGTTCAATTCATCCTTAGGAGTGTATGAGCCTGGAGTGTAAAAAATTTGGTAAACTTGAATAAGTATATATTATTATTGATAAAATATGAGATATTATTACAATGGAGAATCACCAAGGCTTTAAATATAGCCTTATTGTGTCCCTTGGTGAAGAGGCATGATCTTTGATCATGCCCTTTCACTTAATAAAACCTAAGATAACTATATATAACTAATAATTAATAAAATATACATAACATTGCCCCTCTCTTAAAGATGCTTTGTCCTCAAAGCATACATAACAATGGACAATGTTGACGAACACCTTGGTTTCTTGAGCGGTGGGCTCTTGCTTCCCACATTTTAAAAAGATTGTGAAGCATCTTCTCGAGCTCCATATGTTGGTGATGTGGATAGCGACAATATTTGATATTGACAGGGTAGGGTCCTTTCTTGACTTCTATTAGATGTTCATGTTCCTTATTAGGAGGTATTTTTATTGGCAGGTCTTGGAAGCTTTTTTCGTGTTTCCTAACTATTCCTTGTTCTTCTGGTGATTTTTCATGATTTCTCTTTAGATTTAGAGGTAATTTACCAACAATTATCGTTCGATGGAACTTCTCCTCATCATCAAACGCTTCCTTCTTAACAACCATATCTGCGTGAACATCGAAGGCCTCAACAGCTTCTGGCACTATATCAGTGGCTTCAAATGTGTTTGTCTCTTCACATTTTTCTTTCAATTCTGGGGATGAAACATTTTGCTGTTTACAAGAAACTGTATTTTCATGGATTCTTTCATTTTCAACGAATATTTCTGTTATTGCATCTGTGATAACAGTCACGTTAAATTCTTTATGTGGCTCCTTCACCAACATTGTTTCTTTTTCGGCCATTGGATTTTCATTTATATAAAAGTTTTCAATAACTTCTGTTGTTGCATTACTGGATTTATAAGTGGATTGAGTTGCATTTTCCTCTCTTGGTTCCTCAGCTCTATAACTTTCATGGTTGATTTCAGAGTCTCTATTTCTAGGTGGTTCAACACTATAGCCTTCATGTGAGCTGATTTCCAATTCAACCTCATTTAATTGCTCTTTTTCAAACATGTTATATTCATGATGATGATCTGAATTAGCTGAATTTTTTAGTTCATTATGTTCGACATTTGGGAATATTGGAAGTTGTGTCTGACTTAACTTATCTATCTTATCATTTAGCTTATTGAAGAGTTCTATCATCTTGTTCATTGATTTGCTATGCTTTTCTGTGACCTCGTAATGATTTAGCCACATTTGTCTTTCTATTCGATTTGTCGTATCATGAACCTTTTTGATGTCATTGGAGTGTCTTGCAACTATACCTTCAAGATCGACTAATCTTTTTCCAAAGTCATATGAATTATTATTGATCTGTTTCTCAAGATCCACCAATTTCTTCTAGAATTCGGCCATTGACATCGATGAAGACATTGACGTGTATGAGGTGGGGAATATTTTTCTGCCAGTTTTTCCCTCTCTCTTTTTTTTTTTAAATTAATTAATTAATTAATATTTAATTAATTAATTAAATTAATTTTTTTTTTGAAATAATAATATTAATTTCTATTATTATTATTATTTTATTATTTGAATTATATATATATATATATATATATATATATATATATATATATATAATTATGGGGAAAAAAATTGTTAACCTTGAAAAGTCACGTTGTTTTTAAAAGTCACTTTGTTTTGAAAAGGCACGTTGTTTTGAAAAGGGGAAATGGGTTTTAATACCATGGGCAATTACCATGGGCCCAAAACCACGAGCTTGTAAACCATGAGCACTTACTCTTCCTTGTTCCTTTTTACTTTGTCTTCACATGTACGTATATATACTTCTTTATATATATATCTCTTTTTACTTTTACTTTTTTCTTTTCTTTTGGAACTATTTTCTTTTAAATAATTTTTTTTTTCCTTTTAATTTATTTCCCCCTTTATGTTTACTTTCCTTCTCTCTTTTGATTTTATTAATATATATATATATATATATATATATATATATATATATATATATATATATATATTTATTCCTTCCTCTTTTTTTTAAAAACAAATGTTGCTACCCACAAGCCCTTGGTTTTTAAAAAAAATCTGCAATTATGGAATTTTCTTGTAATTCCTTAATTCCGGGTGATCACACAGATCTCGAAGAGCGATGGCTCCAATACCAATGGAGTGTAAAAACTCTGGTAAACTTGAATAATTATATATTATTATTGATAAAAGATGAGATATTATTACAACGGGGAATCACCAAGGCTTTAAATATAGCCTTATGGTGTCCCTTGGCGAAGAGGCATGATCTTTGATCATGCCCTTTCACTTAATAAAACCTAAGATAACTATATCTAACTAATAATTAATAAAATATACATAACAGAGCCTTTAGCAATTGATTGTTTCATCCTCTCATTCTCTGTCCTTTCATGTTGTTGCTTGTTTCTGTTTGTTCCTTTACAAATCATGTTCTTGTTGGCTTCTACTTCTGTAGGAATCTTCTGAGCTGCTTCATTATCCTTTACAGCTTTTACAGAAATAATATTCCTGTTATCTTCTACCTTCGACTTACTTGTTTCTCCTTCATATCCTATCCCATTATTTATGAGAGGAGACCTTTGAGCATTTAGAATTTGGTCCAACTATCCAGAGCTTTTCATTTGTGGAATATTCATAATTAGTTCAATTTGGGCCTTTTCTAATTTCATACTTAGGCTTACCACCTCTTCTTCCAATCTTTCACATTCCAGACTTTTCTCTCTCATTTGTTGCATCAGAGTGTCTTCTACTTTCCTTGCTTCTTCAAGTTGTGTCTTTAGGCCAAAAATTTCTTTCTTATCTTCATATTCTTTCTCATCACATATTTGCACCAATTTCTTCAGGTCTTTGTTTTCATTCTTCAATCTTTCAATTTCAGTCAAGGCTATGTCAAGTTTGGCTTTTTCCTCAAATATAATTTCTTCATGGTACTCACATCCATTCACCCTGGTAGGTATTTCATTTGATTGACCTTTTTCCTTTTGAAAGGAATTTTTCTTCTTCTTAATTCTCTTCTCCTTCTTGACAATGTAGCCCCTAGTGTCTACTTCATGCATGAGATGCAATCTATCCCAGATTTATTTTGCAGATGTTAGATCCATTATTAAATCAAGATCCTTGTTATGAAGACTATTATGTATCACACATTTTGCCTTGGCTTTCCACTATTGTTCTTGCACCGAGGGAGAGTCTGTGCAGTAACCATCACATACAAGTTTCCATACCTCGGGTTCATAAGCCATTAAATCTGTTTTAACCTTATCTCTCAATTCAGGAAATTTTGTTGTATTTACCATGGGTATATTTTGATAGTCCATGACTCAACCAGATCTCATTCAAGCTATAAGGCTTTCACTAAAGGAACCCGCTCTAAGACCAATTATTTAACCCTTAGTTAAACTGAGAGGGGGGGGGGGGGGGTGAATCAGTTTAACACATTCATGGACTTTTAAAACGTTCCTTTAAACTTATTTACACCTTCATTTCATGATCAATTTATTACATAATGTAACAACAATTTTAATATGTGATCAGCAAGTATTAAGCTGATTAGATACGCCATATCAACACATAAACATCATGCACACAGACAACAAATATAAGTGGAAACCCATAAGGGAGAAAAACACATCTTATTATTGTTGTGATGCAAAGGCAAGCTCCAACTCCCTCTCACCACTGATTTTATGTAGGCTCCAACCTACAGGAGGCTCCTACCTCAATTCTGCAAGCTACAACTTGCAAGGAAGCTCAAACTCCCTCTCACCACTGATTTTCTATAGGCTCCAACTTACAGGAGGCTCCTACCTCAATTCTGCAAGCTACAACTTGCAAGGAAGCTCCAACTTGCAAGGAAGCTCCAACTCCCATCTATTTTCTGCAGGCTACAACCTACAAGAGGCTCCTACCTCAGCCAGCTACAACTGACATATATCAAGCTACAACTTGATATGGAAGCACCAACTTCCTCACTCTTTCATAAAAAAACACATGTTAATTTACCTGGATATCAGCTCTGTCTTGTTCCTTCTTCACTACTGCCCACCAGCCTTCATATCTTCCTTATATCATCTCTGAATCTTCACAGCTTTCTCTATTTTCTCCTCCTTCTTCTTACCCTCTCTGCTTCATTTCTCCATTCTCTAACCTCTGTATGCATATCTATGTGATATCATTTATAAGGTTCACCTCATAACTATTTGCATTCCACAGGGAATTCGAAATGAACAGCCATGACTCTTTGACTTCCGCCTTCTTATTTCTTTGTCCAGCTCATTCAGAGGAATATAACAATATGTATACATTTCAATATTATAGTGGGGTATTTATTTTCCTACAGAGACTTGCCTTTGCATCACAAACAATATAAAAATTAATTAAAACATTTACATTTACATTTGCAACAAATATATCTCATTCAACCCTTTTAGTTCTTGGCTCACTGTGTGCTTGTCTTTTCTGCTGCTGCAGTGTAACAGTTCTGCATACTCTCCTGCTTTCTATGCATGTACAATGCATTTCCCAAATTATATTCTAACTCTGGCAGCTTTCTTCAACCTTCATGGTTCCAACCATAGCCAAAATCTACTTTGCAGAAACTCTCTCTTCACTTTTCTGCCACCATAATTCTGCAATCATGAATTTCAAATTAGATTTAAAATTATTTTACCTGCAAGTTCCCTGAATGATCTTGTTCTTCACTCATTTAATTCTGCAAGTCTCTATTCATTGCAATTGTGTATCTACTGCATATATAACCTCTTTACAATTTTAACCCCGAATAATTTTAAATCTTGGCAATGTCACAATAATAATGCGGAAGCTTATTTCACTTATGGTTGTAGAAACCACCTCTAAATCAAGCTCAAATTCCCAATCTGGAAAATTCAAATTAATGCTGAAGTTTTTCCATCAAAGGTTAAAATCTTTGTTATAACCCAATAATACAAATTCACTTGCGGAAGCATTTTCCTAACCAGTGGTCAAAACTTTATTTAAACCCACTTTTGTAACTTCATATGTGAAGGTTACCTTTTAAAACTTATGGTTTGAAACCATATTAAAACCCATTGCATGCATATTTGAATTAAAATTGGAATAGTCCAAAGCTATAAACTTCATTCTCAGCTTATAATTCTTGAATGCATATGAAATGCACACACCCATTTACTTTTTGAATTGGGAAAAGTTAAATTAATGTGGAAGCTTCCCTTTCAACACTTGGGGTTTAAAACTTTATAATAAACCTTCCTCACGAAATTGAAATCAACATTTCATTCACGCATTATATACCCAAATATAATGGTCAACATGCTCTCATTAATCCAAATACTATTCAGACCCACATTTCTTTAAGATATATATATCGACCTCATTAGCATTCATGCTCTACATGAAATATCGATTTGACTTAACTCAAGGTGCCAACACATATTAATATCCATATTTAATATATCAACTCCCTTGAAAACTCAAACATAACTAGTTATTCGGGCCCACACTTATATAAATCGACCATATTAGCGATGGTAACATTACTTCACACTTTCGCGGAGTTTCATCAACCAACTTTATGCATTTCAAACTTTATTAAATCTTGACTTTGATTTAATACAAAAACCCAAAAAACAATGAGGTGCACTCGGTCCCATAGCTTGGTTAACATACCTTGCTTATCGTTTATGCAACTTGACTTATAATCCAACGAACAAGCTGCTCTCGCACTCCAACAATACTTTGGAAACATATCCGATGGCTATCGTGCAATATCGCGCAATTAAAATGCACGAGTTTTAATCTTCAAAATTTACGCGATGAAAATGGTTTTATCATTACTGCCTTTGCCATGTGTCAAACGAAGACTAATATCCCATTCAAAAAGAAAAATTTACTTACCACTTGAGAGGCCACTTGATACTGCCAGTTCGAAATTGAAAACTGTCTTCACTGTTCACTGATTCACGGTTCCATCTAACCACTTGTTCAAGGTTCCGCCCTTTAAAATTCGTCCCTCGTGTTTGTTTTTACTCTGCGATTCCATTCATTTCGCATTCGATCTACATTCTATATACTTGGTAAAACATCCGAGCCTTGCCACTTCACAGTTTATTATATGTCTTGACTACTGATTCTATCTTTAACTACACCATCGCTTCTTTTCTTTGACAGGTATGTTGATTCATTGCTCCTCTTTTCAAGATTGTGCGAAACCCCTTAGGGGGTTCTCAACCTCTCCACTTTTGTGAAACCAATTTTTCAACACTGTTTCAACGAAGCTCAAAATCATTATTTGAACCAATTTACAGAGATTGATTTCAAAACAAATTCAATTCCTCTACTCTTCTTCACAGTGATATGTAATTACACAGAAGAACGTAATTCTCTCTTGAATACATTATAAAATGAAATCCCACCAACAGATGCCCTACAAGGTTTATGGAAATGGTATTCAATAACATCGAACTACCTTGAATCAATACCAATTCATCCATTTACACAGAATCCATATACAACCAATTCACTAGGAATTCGGAACAATTCTTCATTTATACATATGAGCTCAATTACAAACGCTTCTTGGTTTTGGCCAGATATTAAAATCAATGGCCCTTCTACCTCACTACTCTGTCTCCTAAAACTGAAGCCTCACACACTCTGTAGCTCTATCTGCTTCCTCTGCTTCTTCCTGGTGTCTGAGCTGCCTCTTTTTTGCTACCCTTGCTGCCTTTGTTCCTTGTTTGTCTCCTTTGCCTTATTGCTAGTTCTTCTTTGTGATAGTTCAGGTGCAGCTCCTTTCTTCTCCTTTGCCATCAATGAAAATATTTCCAACATCCATGCCATACAGTAGTGTATAGGGAGACATACCGATTGACTTCTTGGTGGTAAGTCTATTAGCCCATAGTGCATGTACTAGTTTTCCATGGCATGCTTTTTGGTTTTGTTCCAGCAGCTTCTTGATAATTTTCACTAGAGATTTGTTGGAGTACTCAGTTAGCTCGTTACCTTGAGGGTAATAAGCTGTGGAGTGCCTTAGTGTGATGTCATACTTATAGAAAAAGTAAACCATGATTTTGGATTTAAAGGTACCAACATTATCTGTAATGATATTTATAGGACAATTGAATCGGGACAAGATGTTGGTCTCAAGGAATTTGATAATGACTGAGTCGTTGGAATTTCTAGAAGGGATGGCCTCTATCCACTTGGTGAAATAATCAGTAGTAGTAAGGATGCAAATGCGTTGAGAAGATGAAGAAGGGTGGATTTTGGATTTCCCTAATTAATTCCAAACCCCATTGTTGAGAAGGAGCTTCAACACTGATGGGATGCAAAGGCAACGGTAAAATTTTTCTCTTTCAATCAAAAATTTGGCACTTATGGCAAGTCATAACTAGTTTGTGAGTGTCAGGGAAAAGGGTGGGCCAAGAGTAGCCAGCTCTAAGGATTTTGTTACTTGTGGTTTTCCAGTAGAGATGACCTCCACACTCTCCCTCATGCAGCTCATGCATGATTTTATTTGCATCATCTTCAAACAAACATTTAAGAAATATGCCAACATAATTATTCCAATACAAACCTCCATCTAAAATGGATAATTTTAAAGCTTTTTATTTCAAGAATATAGCTTTTGTCTTGGATAAGGTAGGAAGAGCATTAAGATAAAAAGTACATATATAATATCAACATACCAAGAGGAGTTCCGAAATGATTCTTCAATGTGGGGAGCTGTGAATTCTTCTTGTTCCTCTAATGCATCAACCATATTCATGTCTAGTGCTTGGAAATTTGATTCAACCATGAGTTTTGCTAGTCCTTGTCGTTTAACCAGTTTAGTGGGCCTAATTTCTAAATCATATTATAAGATAATAGAAATCCATTTACCCCTTTTACCATTAAGGCCCTCATTTACAACGTCTTTGATAGTTGTGTATGGAACAAAAGCAATGACATGAGAGTGAAAAATGTAGACTCGGAAATCTTTCAATGCTTTGATAAAGGAAAAGGCATGTTTCTCCATGATGTTGTATTTTAAGGGAGCATCTCTTACTGCCTTATTGAAAAAGGCTATGGGCTGCCGTGCCCCATCATGTTCTTTTGCAACAACACTGCAACAACGATGTGTTCGGATGCAAATGAAAAAATGTAGAAGTCCTTGGTAAAGTTAGGATTGATTAAAACTGGTGTTTGGGTGAGTGCATGTTTTACCAGCTTAAAATATTGTTTGGCTTCCATGGTCCACTTAAATCCTATCTCCTTTCTAAGAATGTTTGTGATATTCCATAGGATTTTGGCGAGGTTGGGGATGAACCTTCTAAGGAAGTTGATATTTCCAATGAAAGATTGCAGCTCCTTTATGTTTCTAGGATGGTTGATTTGCAATATTCCTTCAATCCTTTTGGGGTCTATTTTGATTCCCTATTTAGATATGATGTGGCCTAGGAGCTTACCTTCCTAAAGACCAAACAATTTGTTCTTCGGATTCAGAAATAGGACATATTTAGTACATTTTTTGAAGAATTTTCTTAAGTGTTCTAAGTGTTATTCATCAGTTTTAGAATTAACAGTGATGTCATCAAGGTAAATGACTATGAATTAACCTATGTCTTCTAAAAAAACTATGTCCATGGCCCTTTGGAAAGTGGCCCCTACATTCATTAACCCGAAACGCATTTTAACATACATGAATGTGCCCGAGGTGTAGTGAAAGCATTTTTGTGTTGATCACTTAGAAGCACTAGTACCTGATTGTAACCTGAAAAGACATCAAGCAATGATATTCTCTTAGAGACAACTACCCTTTGCAATATATGATCCATTTTGGGCAAAGGATAGTTATCTTTCAGGGAGGCTTTGTTCAAATTTCTAAAGTCAATACACGGCCTAATCTCCCTGGTCTTCTTCCCAACTGACACAAGGTTTGAAACCCATTCTGAGTACCTAAGAGGAAATATGATCCTCGCATCATACATCTTCTTTATCTCCTTCTCAACTAAAGGTACGAGGACAAGGTTTATTCTTCTCAACTTTTTCTTGAATGGTTTCTGATTTTCCTTGAGAGGAATTTTATGTGAAATAATTCTTGTGTCATAAGACTTCAAATCCTCATACCCCCATGAAATTACATCTTTAAACTCTTTAAAAAGCTCAATATATTTGTGTTTTATGTGAGGAGGAAGGTTTTTGGACAGCTTGATCATTTTTGGTTCAATTATGCTACCTATGTTATATTCTTCTACATTAGTCTCAGTAGGTTCTATATTTGGCTTTCTAGCCACATCATTAAAATAAAAAAACTCCTCTAATGGTGTAAGGCCTCTTGGTAAGGTATCATCTTTACATTGTAAAACATCAAGGTCCTTTTGAACTATATTTTGAAACAATTCTTCCTTGTAAGGATTTTCAAGTAGATTTATATCAACAATACAGGACAACTCTGTTTTGTGGGCTTTTTTTTTTATAGAAAAATAATCTTTCTCATCCCATAAACTTGTTTCTGGTATTGAAAATTCATTCTTATATTGAAGAAAGTCATCAATTTTTTTATCACCCTCAAATAATTTTCAACAGTCTATGTTTTCAGGTACTGTAGGCTGGTTTTTTACTTGGACAATGAATTGTTCATTTGAATGGGGCATTTTGAAATTGCAGGCAGCAAAGGCAAGCTCATGGGCAAGGCCGTTTTGATCTCTAGGAATGAAATTGAGTTCATATTTTTCAAAGGTTTTCAGGAGGTCTAGGGAAACATTTGTATACTCTCTTAGCCTAGGATTTTTGGCTGAATACTCCCCTTTGATTTGCCTAATGACCAATTCTGGATCTCCTTGGACTAAGATCTTCTTAGCTTTTATGTTTTTTAGAAAATTCAAACTAAGGAGGAGAGCCTCATATTCTGTAATGCTCTTAGTGCACTGAAAATCTAGTTTGTAGGAATGGCCTTCATTTGTGTTATGTATCTAGATACTAGCTCCTGAACCAGCTTTGCCACAAGAGCCATCAAAGCTCATGTTCCAAAGTATTTCTAGTTCATATTCACCACTATGTTGTTGTTCAGTGTAGCTAGAGTTTTGGTTGTTGAGCTCTTCATTCGGTGTCAATTTTGAATGTTGTGGTATGTCTAGATCTATCTCGATTTCATTTACCTATTCACTGATGTTATCTTCGTTATACAAGATGAATGAGTCAAGGTCCGAATGAATGGAATAAATAAAGGTATTTTCATCAGTTAAGTTTAGAGTATCAATATTATTCCCTATGTTCAATACTTTCAGAAATTGGGATCTGTACACATCTTGGGTTACCAGTTCAGCTTGATTTTAGCAATATCTCCCCCAAAACTAAAAGGTACTTGTGTTTTGGACAAATTTACATTAGTCTTATCAGCCATAATTTTTTCTACAAGTTTAATTTGCTGACATTAGGGGAATTTTGAGGTCTGAAATGGGCCTCCTACGAAAAATGTACAACCAAAATAAACTTTATAAGAACCAATAAGATTCAAGATGATGATTTCAACCATGGGGGATGATTCACCAAAAGGGTGAAAAAATAAAAAAGTAAAAAAGTAAAAGACTACTTTTTCAACTCGTATTTTCAATTTATCTCCCAACGTTTTTTTCTCAAATTTAGAGAGGGAGTACTCGTTGGATTAAAAATTTCATTCCTCATCTAAAGAGTACCCATGTTGCATACTTTCGATGGACCCTGCTACACAAAAAATGAGAAATACAATAAAAAATGTGATTGCAATCATGTTTTTCATGTATTTATCATTTTTCGTGTGGTAGGGTCCATCAAAAGTATGAAACATGGGTACTCAATTGATGAGGAATTAAATTTTGCATCCAATGAGTACTCCTTCTTGAAATTTGATTAAAAACTTTGGGAGGTAAGTTGAAAATACGAGTTGAAAAAATAGTTTTTCCTTTTTTCCCTCTAAAATTTGATGATGTAATCAAATATTATTTTATTATTCCCACTATTATTTTATAATTTCCTTAGGAGGCCCATATTAGACCTCAAAATTCCCATAATGTTTTTTTTTGGGACTTTGAACAAAATAGTTTTCTTAGGGCCACTAGTGGATCATGCACTAAGGCAACTTGTGTCACCACTTGGCTGGCTAGTTTTATCTTTGTTTGGATCAATTTTCTTAGCCATGGTGTTGGTAATGTCTGTTGTCTTCTTAGGAGTGTTTTCAGGTGACTTATTAACAAAAAATTCTTGTTTGTTCTTTTTGGAGTCTTCTTGGTTCTTTTTTCTCCTAAGGTCATATTGCGTATGAGGTTCCATTATGGAATTTTCAAATCCCAATTGGTAGTCTTCAGAATCCTCATAGTTTGTTTCAGTTTGATATGAGGAAAAGAAACCTTATTCTTCGTCAGTGAAAAATACATCTCCCTTGTTGTCAGAACCTATCAAGTTTACATGGTTTTCTTTAGGTTCTTCAGACTCTCTTCCCTCTTCATCTACATAATTTTCTTGGAAAGGGGGCCTGATTTGTTGGTCATTGTCTCTTGGTCTGTTTTAGGGAGGATCTCTTCTGATGTTTGGATTCCTATTTCTGTTTTGGGGATTTTCTTGGTTTTCCCTAGAATCTTTTCTTTCACTCAAGTTTATTCTTTCCATCATTATTTCCATTACCCTCACTAAATTTTCAATCCTGGCATCAGATGAGAAGGTTTAGGCCACACTTTCATCTTTGTAGGTGACTCTCTTTCCTAATCTCATCCTAGCCCTCTTTTCAATAAGGTTAGCCTCTACACTTATAGCTCCCTTTTTCATGTCTTCTAAAGTTAGGAGCTCTCTTTCTCTTAGCTGATAGGTCATGTCTGGATCTAAACCCTTCGGAAATTTTGCTAAAGCTAAGCCTTGTGGGCATTTCATGTCTAGTGGGAGGGCATTGTAAACACTATTGAACCTGGTACAATAGTCTTGGACACTTTCCCCTATATTTATTTTAAGGTTGTTGTATTCTGAGAGGATTTGGAGAGGGTTTTTCTTGAATTCCCACTTGTTTATAAATGTCAGGTAAAGGGAAGGGAGATCATGTATGGTGTTAGGAGTCAAGCCTTTGAACCATTTTTTGGCTTATCCTCCTAAGCTTTGTGAAAATATCCTCATTTTAATGGTTTCCTCTTCTATTTCCATGTAATCAAACACATCATTTATCCTATCTACATGTTGTTGGGCAGTGATGGATTCGGCTCCGATAAAGTGAGGGATTTTAGATTGGCAGTCATGTGGTAAAGGTAGAAAAGGCTATGGCAGTACCAGGGAGGCATACCATGCTACCATGATGGGAGTGAATGGGATCCAAGGATGATTTACAAGGGGAGGATTTGTGAGAGGGGATGGGAGATGAAGTGGAGTGGTTTGAAAAGTGGATGTGTGGATGGGGGTGGTGGAGCTACTTGGACCAGCAAACTGGTTTTGTGACGACTTAGTATGAAAAGAACTAAAGGGATGGAGAAGTTGAAATTCAGGAGGAGTGGAAGGAAAGGCTTCTTTGCTTGAACTCCGTTGCAGATATAAGGGCTCAAGGTCAGTCTAGTCCATCCCACTTTGTGACTTGGTTCTAAAAAGGTTTCTTGTATGGTGCAAGTCAAAATGGGGTCTTGCAAGGCTGTAATATGTTCAGGGATAGAGCTTGCTCTATGAATGGTCCTAAGAGTAGTTGAGTTTCTAGTTTTAGAAGTTTCCCAAAAAATATTTTCTGGGTCATCAACTATGGTGGGAGGGTTTGGGTCTGGGTGAGATCTGGTACTGATCCTTTGTGAAGCCAGATTTCAAACCCAAAGTATAGAGAGGCTGAAAGTTTATGAATGTTTTCAGAAGTTTGACCTCTCATGTTTGCTAAAATCACAATGTGTGACTAGGCTTCTAAACCTCTCAAGGTTGATTTGACACAATCTTAAGGAAATCTAAGAACACTAGTAAAGTTAGAATGCCTACTGGAGGCTTGTGGAGTCACCAGGTGGATATTTTTTGTTGTTTTAAGGATGTATTTTTATGGTCCACCACCAGTAACTGACATAAACCAATATAGGGATGTTTTGGGGTTTTGTGAGTTCCTGTATGTAGCCCTAAGTTTTCTATGAGTGTTCTCCAGTTGGCTCATCATTTTGCTAGGATGGTGAAGAAATCAGATTCTACTCTTGGCTAAAAATTTGAGTTCTCTATGATTTTATAAGGGTTTCTAAAGTTCTAAGGAGTTCTTATATTGTCACTAATCTCAAAAATCCTCTCACCTTGATTTCCAATTGTGTTAGGCTATGATTTGGTGATAAATCAATAGATGTTGTGTAATAAGGGTTTCTGAAGTCCTACGGAATACTTATATGGTTATTAGCTCAAAAGGTCCCACTGTGATAGCCATTATGTTAGGTGATGAGGTGGCAAGGAATCACTGGATACTACTTGAAAATGGATTTATAAAGTTTTTAAGGATGTCTTGGCTGTTAACCTACTCATAAGGTCCCACCGTGATCGCCATTATGTTAGGTTCCCGTGATTTGTTAGATTGGTGAGATCAAATTCACATGGTAACATCAGAATAGTCTTTGGAGTCCTAGGACCTAGCTTTCCTAGACTCAGAGAGGGCTCTCTCTATTTGTGCAAAGGATGTGAACTTGTTTTCTTTGAGGGTTTGGATTTTATTCTAGTTGTTAAGTGTAGGGTTTGTTTGTTTGTTTTGGCTGGGTAAGATGATCAAGTAGAATAGATAGAGTGAGGAAATATTCAATTCATTGGGCTATGGAGTCAGTAAAAGTCATATAAATTTTAAATAGTAAATCAAGGTGGATCACACGGCAAATATAGCATTGGTGAGATGGATTCTCAAGGTTTTTGTGAAATGGGGTGAACATCAAGTTTGTGAACAAAGTAGGAAAAAGGGAAATGAAGAATCCTTTATCATGTACTTAAAAACAAGGAAAGACCTCAACACTATTTAGCATGAAGAAGAAATCAATAGACAGGGCACACCAATAACTCTTTGATTCAACTTAAGTAAATAAGCATTTTAGACATACAATCCAATGAAATATAGAAGGCGAGAAAATCACTAAAATTCTAGTGATTTCACCTTCAAGGTTAGAAAACATTCAAGATACATAGATAAATTTAGTCCAATAATAGGGAACGCCTAAACATCATTGATCATAGCTATGAAGATCTCCAAAAAAATTATTCAAGCATGGACAAAGGGTATGATCAAAACATAGCCTCTTTGGCAAACCTAATCAATGGTACTTTGGAGAGAGACCTCAAGAACAGTGTTTGGAGACATTAAAAAAGCAGGGCTAACCATAAATCATATTCAATACCTACTGTATTAAACCATTCCTGAAATAAAAAAGCTTGGGGGGTCTAGAGAGAAATTAAGAATTCTCTAAAAAGGCCCAACAAAGGAAAACATAGAGGCAGTGAAGAAAAAATAGAGCTATGGTGCCTTTGAAAACATTTCTTAGTCTAAAACTTTGTCCTACTGCAATAAAAAATTATGAAACACAATGATACATAAGAAAACAATAACTGAATAGAAGCACATCATCATTAAGCAAGCTCAGGGATCCTGCAAGTAGCCTTCTCCATCATCAATCAAGACAAGGCATTCAGAAACTCCACAACACCAATTTCTTCTCCAATATCCAAAAAAAATATGTATTGCTCCAAAGAGTCATCAAATGCCAACATTTACAATGAAGCCCTCATGCTCTATTTATTTATAAAAGGAAGGAAAAAACCCTAGATAGGGTTGGAAAATGTCAAAATCACTCATAAATGTCATTAATGCCCAAGAGACCATGCAAGGCCCAAGGCACAAAATATGCCATGAAATAAATTCCAAAATAACTCCTAGCACCTAATTTTAGAGTGATTTGCCTAAAAAAAATTAAATATCATTTTGCAATTAATGGGTATGTTTTATCAACTTTTGGCCAAAAACACACAGTGAGGCCTAAAAGCACAGTGCCTTCACATGTAGAAAATAGGTCCACTTGCAGCCAGGTTTTTTTGACCTTCCCAATGTCAGAATTTTCTATGTGATGGCCCGTTGGAAAGCCTAATGAATCAAATTTCAAAATATACCTTTCATTTTCTGATTGACCCACTATAACCTATCAAAAAATCAAAATTCACGAGACTTCTCTTAGCGTAGCGCCAAGCCTGAAAATGAGGCAGAAAGGTAGAAAATGAGGTGTTTTGTGACCTTTTGAGGGGTCAAAAATGCTCCAAATGCTATGAAATTTGGTGAGCATAGCGTAATAGGCATGATAAATCCAAAAATTTAAAGTTCTCCCTCTGAGGATGTATGAGGAAAAAGCGTAGTGCCAGGGGTGCTGCACTTATAGGCCTCCAAATTCATAAAAAACTAAAAATTGTCAAAATTCTCTCAAAATTGGTGGGTGTCTCCCTCATGGGACTTGAGAGACCTGTACATAAGTGTGTGCCAAAATTCCAAGGTTAAATTTTCCTTTTTCCTCTTTTAGTTTCCCGATCTTAGTTTGGGCCTGTTAGCCACCTATGAATTTTTTTTCAAGCAAACAGGTGGCTAAGTATTTTTCTGAGCCTTCAAGAAATACATTTCCTCTGAAAACATATCATTCTTGAAGCCTCTATGTGCCCTTTTCCTTAGAATAATATTCACTATTGTTTCCATCCAAAAAGCCTCATTGTCTATGAAGAAATCATTCTCAGAAAAGCCTCCATTTGCCACTTGTATCCCTGCAAAATTCCTCATTTTAACCCTTTTTCCCCTTTTCAAAGTTTCCCATTTAACCCCCAAAATCCCTTCATAAGCCTAATAAATCATCCCATCACCCCTTTTAACCTTACAAACAACCTTTTTTTAGCTTAAAAATCCCTTTTTCCCTCTACCGAAAACCTCCTTAAAGCATTAAAAACTTTGTTTTTAAGCCCAAAAACCCATTTTTTACCATATTACAGGCTTAGCCCCTTTCGGCCAACACCTAACCACTTCCCCTCCATGCACCTGAGCGCTAAGACCAAGCACTAATGCATAAAGCGCTTATCGCATCGGAAGGATTGGTCGGAGCGCTTGTTTCCTTTGTAAACAAAAAACTTCCGATGCGATTTTGTTTTGTTCTGTCAGCCTTTGGAGCATTACTAGCCGCCGATCTATACAGATCGGATGGTCCACGCAAGACCTACCACACCCCCATAACATTCCTTTGTAAACCCCCCGATGGAAATCTCCACCGTTGATTCACATATAAATCTGACGGTCATCGCATAATCGGAAATTATTATTGTGCCACTCTTGTTTCCCCCGATGGCAATCCTCCGATGCGATCCTGGCTGTTGAATCCACAAGAACCAATGGCCAGGATTTGATCTCACTCAGCCCTGTGTCCCTGATTGGCCACCTTCTGATCCAATCGTAGCCGTTGATTTGCAGCCAATCCAACGGTCCAGATGCAATTGCTCCGTCATACCATTGGAGTTTTGGCCAGGATTACTCCCACTCATTAATATGGCCCTTTTACGTCTGCCTCATCATTAAATCTCCGCCGTCCAATCCCCTAGATCCAACGGCTCATATTACTCCCGACTACTAACTAACTCCTCCACCTTTGTTTCTCCTCTGCAAATCTCAGCCGTCCATCGCACTAATCGGACGGTTCACATTGAAACCACCTTTGATCAACCCCCACCTTACCGACCGTGCATCTCCTTGTATCATGCTCCATCTCCCGGCATCGGATCTCACAGTCCCAGATCCGACAGCCAGCATCAATATTGCGCATTTTTTGTGTCCGACCTTTAACAGTTAGAATCTACGCGATATGGGCGGTTTTCTAAAGCCATGTGTCAGTCGGAGACCTATATTGTGTTCGAAAAGAGAAAAATTCCTTACCTACCTTTTGTCGTGAAAAAACAGTTGTTTCATCAGAAAAACCATTTCCCCACTTCCCACCCTCGAAATTCTATCCACGGATCTCAACCGTTGATCTGTACAGATCAATGGCCCTCATTTCATCTCGCATTCCATTCAATTTTTCTCATCGCGCGACCTTATAACTTCATCGCGTCATCTCAACCGTCGATCTCCTCCTGAGATCTGATGGTCCACATTAAATCGCCCTCCGCCCATGACTGGGTCCCACCATTCAATCCCGTTTCATTGCATTTTCACGCAGTTTCTTTGTATTTCATTCAAAGGTCCAAACCTTATGTTTTGCATTAAACATCATTTCTTCCGCCCACATTAAAACTTTAATGTTTTATATTAAATTTTGTTTCATTTTTCTTGGCCTCTAAAGCTTTTCCATCAATGAACCCCCGCCGTCGATCATCATGACTCCATCTGATCTAACAGTCCATATCCATTTCTCCACCAAACCTCCATCAGAGAAAATTTTCACCATCACACTGCATTTTTCCACCGTTTCATAGCATTTTGCAGGCATCTTTCACTGCATCCACCACATACACTATCGCTTTGATGCCATCCTCACAGCATTCCACTGCATCCATCCTCCCCCATGCATGGAATTCTTAACATATTTGTGTGCTTTTGCAGGGTACTGGCGGTGTAAACCGCCATTTCTCACAGTCATTATTAGTGACACAGTAGCGCAGAGGAAGTTTTATCAAAGCCAGAATGTGCAGGGAAGACTCCTGAAAGTGTTTTAAATGCATATTTTATTCAAATCAGGTGTATTAACTCCGTTCAAAACCTCCAAAACCATTAAACCTGCAAGTTCACAGACAGAGACAGTCAATGAAGCGGCAAAGAGTATCAGTAAAGGATTAAAGAGTTTTAAAGCTTGTAATTGAATATTTTAAGCTTTAATTCGATGTTTAAAGGGAAAATGTACCATATTGAAGACCTTGTGATCAACACAGAAGGCCTAATGCACAGAAAACTACATTTTCGGTGTCTCACATCAGTAAAAGGTTTTCCTGTGAAAGGACAAATTACCCATACTGTTTTTATTCTACATCATGTTCCTGAGAAGATCTACACCCTGATAGAACAGTCCTAATGCTACCATAGCATTTGTTATGCAGTATGGAAGACCTCAAAGTCATTTATCTACCTTTTTTCCTGTCACCGAAGTACTACAGAGTATTACAGCTGAAAGTACATCAAAGAACATACCTGGAGTAAATTTCAGCCCGTCGAAGACCACTCTTTCATCCAAAGAGTACTGAATATTAATGCATAGATATTAAGACAGAATGTGCCTCGAGCCATTCTTTTACTTCTGTTATAATGTTTCATTTAGTGTTTCATCTACCTCCTTGGCCTCTCTTTCAGATATAAAACTTATGAGGAAAGTTGTTGTTGGTTGTTGATTGGATATCTTTGAATTGTAAGTTGTTTCTCTTGAGACAAAGTTCTCTATGTAAAGTTGTAAGATAGGCTAAGGAAGATTTTCTTAGACTGAATATCAAGTTGTTGGATAGTTTTGTACATGACTGGTGTTGCTCTTTAATATGACAAGCACATTTCTTTAGATCCTGATTTAAAGCAGCGGTGATGTTTTCTGCCTTTGTCTTTGTTTTCCTACTGTAATTCATTACATTTCATTGCTCCGGTGAGAATCAGAAATCTGGCTTAGGATATACCCTTGCATGGTACCCTAATGCCCCTGCTCTTCTTAGCTTTGATGTTTTCTACTAATTGTGTTATCTGAAGAGCTAATTCGAGATAATTTAACCAGTGTAGTAGCTGTTATTCACTGCTAGCCGATGTATGAATTTATGAATCTGTTCTTAGATGTTCTTGTTGGGTTTCAATTGAAAGAATTGGGATACTAGGAGTTTAGAATGCTGATTCTATCTCACTAGGGTCCTTTTCAATCAAATTAACCTTTCTAAGTTCCCTTAAGTTGGATGCCGAAGAATTGAAATTTCAAAGCCTTTCTTTGATCTCAGGTTTTCACCTTTGTGTTTAAATCTTTTACGTTCCTTTTGTTTGAAGATTTAACCTTTTAGGAGGTGGATCATAGGTTTTTAATGCCATGTCCTGTCCCTAGATCTGATTCCTAAGTGGTCACCTTGGAGGTTTCCTTGTCATTCACTTCCCTTCCTTATCATTTCATACCACGCTATAATCTTTAAGATCCTATGCTTTAGATGACTAGCCCAATTGAAAGCCTTGAATACTGAATAGAAAGTAAACCCTTTCATCACTCCATTGCCCAATGGTCTTGAGTGTTCTCTGAAGTATCTCTCCTTTGGCTAAAATCCTTTTTTCTCGTCCTTGTCTTATATTTAACCCTTCCTTTCCTGTTTCCCAACAACCAAACAAACAAACCTTGTGCCTATGACTAGCCTAACACCTTAACATTTGAACTTCAAAGACATATACCTTTGCCTTTATAGAGAGATCCCTCTCTGGTCCTAGGAGGGCTAGATCCTGAGGTCTAAAATTTTTTTTGATGTTGTCTTATCTTTTGGTCTTGTAAATCTGGCCAAAACATAAGAACCCCAACAAGGCCCTTTTCAATTTAGCCCCTGCAACTTGGTTTCTCCAGGCATAATGCTTAGTCATCCTTCTTTGTAGGTCAAGGTTCTTGTTAGCTTTCTCCAATTTAGCCTCCAAGTGTATGTTGGCTCTTTCCAACCAAGGCTCCTGATCATGTGCTATCTCCATGGCCAAAAACTCATCTAGAGGGCGCTTCTCTACTAGGGATGATTCTTGTTCTCTTTTCTTTGCCAATGCCTTCTTCAACCCCATGGTTCTAGGGATTATGAGGCATGATCTGTAGGAGGTGATGAAGGATTGGAGGGAGGAGGATGAGATGGTGAGGGTAAACTAGGCTGATTATGAGGCTGTGGGCTTGTGAATATCTCATGAGCTATGCATACATCCCAAGGTATGCCTTTTTTCTCCAACTGATGTAGTACAACCATCTTGATCAAGGAGTGGTGGAACAAACTGTGAATTTTTTGGGTATAACTCCTCCTCCGAACAACAAAAGATATCTTGTCTATACTCCTATACAAGTAATAGGGAAAATGAAGCTTCTTGACCCTAGTGAAATGCATGAGTAAATATTACATGGTAGGAGTAGAGCCTAGAGTATCTCCCCTCACAGGTAAATTATTTCATGATGACCTTCATTAGGGGAGAATACCTCTCTAGTAAGTGTGAGAAAGGGAAAATAACCTTGCAACCTTCTCTGTACCTAGTCTTGACAAATGGCTCATAATAGCTCATGTCTAATCTTTATTTTTTGAACCACTTTTCACCAATAGCAAGTATAATTGTAGCATTAGAGATGGAATCTGCTAATATTTCAAAATTTACCCTTGCAAGGCTTACTTGTTTATTGTGGAAGTTGAGGACAAACAACCTAGTCAGTTCAAGGTGACTATGCACTTATTTAACTTTCTCACAAAATTGAAAACACCCCACATTCTGAAAGCATGTGAGAATCATGGTAGATGAAGTAATATACACTATGCTCTAGCATCCAAATCTATTGACCTCCCGTCTCTTGTGATTTGGCCTTATAAGCACTTGGCTGCCTTCACTACTGACACTGCCTTCTCCTCCTGACATGGTGATTAGGGCTATTTTTTGACAAACTTGGGCCTTCTTGTGAAACTTAGGCAGGAACAATGAAATGGAATGATGGTGAGGGAAAAATTTTCAAATGAGTGATATGGAGGTGGGTTTATGATTGAGTTGCTTTGAGCTTGATGAGGTCTTAATTTCAAATGATTGGTAATTACCCTAACTCACACTCCTTGACTGATAATTTTTTGCTGGGAGGTCAAAAAAAGGTGTTTTCCATGAATACCTAGGGTTTGTAGGCACTAGGGTTTAATCCTTTTCCTTTAATCATTAATCCATGAAAATCACTTGAGGGATAAGGGACAGATGCACCTACCAATTTTTCACTTGTTTGCAGGTTATTGAATGTAGCTTTTGAGGGGCCTTCCTTGTGTTTTTGGAAAAAATTTCAAGTGAAAAGGCTTTCTGGCCCTAAGCGCAGTGCCAGGCATAAAACTGGGCCAGTCAGGCCCCATGTGCGCAGCGTTTCCCACGTAAAGGCCTGCCGAGCTCCTACGCGGAGCGCCGGGTCTATCGAGTCAGCCTCTGAGTGTAGCACCGGGATTCTGGGTGTGGCTGGTCTGCCTGAGCACAACACCCACCTGTACACAGAGCATATTCAGCTATACGCATAGTGAAGTGCAAAAAATACACTGTGGAAACCCCTATTCGCACAACACTGGGTCATGTGAGCGTAGTGCCAGCTCCTTTAGCGTAGCGCCGGGTGACTCAGCCCATAAATTGACCAAAACTCAGAAAATTTCTCCTTGAGGTTCTTTACTCTTTTCAAATGCAAAATGAGCTAAGTGATAAGCGAATTGACCCTTTTATAGTCTTTAGGCAAACAAATTTATCTTTTACAAAACCCACTTTTTAATGTTTTTTAATCTCTTTGTCATTTCACTGATATTATTTTTACCTTTTGCAGGGGGTGACTTAAAACACAAAAATGGTCTCTTTTCCTCTCAACCATTTCTCTTTGCTGCTCTTCAGGTAGTTGATATGATGGATTTTGGCTCTTTTTGGCCTATTGATGCCTTTAAAAGTTGTTTTGTAGATGGTTGTTTGAGTCATATGATTCACTATGTTTTGGCTTGTCCATGTCTTCCAATCACTTTCCAATCAATGAGTGCCATGAAAACCTTGAAATAACTCTTTTTCAACTGATACTTTGGGACATGACTAAATTTTTTTCACAACCTTAAGCACTTGCAATGGTGGCAGCCTCTTTAAGACCTCTCTTTCCTTGCCTTGGAGATAAAACTTCCTTTTGCTTAATGGGTGACTGAGAAACATGTTTTTCATCTTCCTCACTTGATCCTTAGGCACGCTAAGTCTGTCTTTGACAAACATGACAAATTTCACTATCCTGCATGTTAACTCTAATTGGCCATTTCTGATTTGCAGGTGCCTTGTCATACTAATTTGGCCCTTTTTGTCCCTCTTGGAGTTTGAAACTTTTATAGTAGTGACCTCATGATTATTTTGGCATTCTGTTTTGAACCTCAACCCTATGTTTTTATTCCTCTGATCATTTGAGGGCAAATGATTGAAAATGGAGGCCTTGACTTTCCTCATACTGATACTCTTTGCATTTTTTCCCTTTGAGGTAGTGAAGCATTGTTAGCTTGTCCAACCCTAGAAGTCACCTTCAACAACCCTTTAAAACCTTCTGCCTACTGTCATAATGGAGGCTCCTCATCTTCAGTTCACCTTCTTTTCCTATCTTTAAAAACCTTAGGTTTTAGGGCTGTCAGAGAAAAATCATTAGTGTTGTATTCTAAGTTCTCTATAACCCTTTCAAGTTCATTCATTTCTATTTATTTTACCTCATCTTTTTCCCTTTCTCATCCATGATTTCTAAAAATCTTCAATTCATGCTTGGTTGTACTGGTGTGCCTCTCCTTGTGGTTTTCTGCTCTGATCTTTGCTTGGCATACTGCTGGTCCAAGCAGCCCTAGAAACCCTTATTTTCCTTCAACATGGGCTGCTTCCTCCTTCCTTTCTGTGGGTGTCCTTCAATGAGCAGCAGGCTTCTTACCTTACCTAATTTTCTATTGATAGCCACCTTCACACTCCTGCAGAAATGTCAAAATGGATAGCTGTCCTTTCACAGAATTTTGTCCTTGATAAGGAGGTCTTCCTTGGATGGTTTTCTTGATATGAATTGGACAAATAGGTGCTGACCTTTTGTCACATTTAATTCATCTTCAAGCATAATAAAAACAGTGATTTAGAAAACCAAAGATAACCCTACAACCTATGAAACCCTAGTGACCTAGTGGGACGTTCTTTGATTGAAAGCATTGGCTTATGGTCTTCAACTATGAAAAATAGATTTTTTTGAAATAGAGATGTATTGAGGATCCAAAATCCAATATACTTGATTTATATAAAGAGCCTACAGTGGTAGCTTTAAGACCATCAATGCTTGAGGTATTTGATGAACATGAGAGAAGCTAGGCTGTTTGGAAAACTTAGATGGAAAGTGGAAGGGTTAAGCATAGGAAAAATAGAGTATTGAGGTTATGAGTGTGAAAATGAGGCAGATATGAGTGGCATGAGACCATGAGGGGTTTTCTAGGAGTGATAGGATAACTAGGGAAAAGCAGAGTAGTGAGATAGTGAAAAATTTATCTTAAGGATAATGAAAGCAGTGACATTTCTAAAACTCACAATATTCATGAATCTTGTTTTTAGAAATCTAGGACAAGTATTTAGTCATCTATAAAATAAAAAAAATACTGATGACTAATAGTGGCTACACTTGGGTAGGGCATCTCCTTTTCAAGAGGTGTCCAGAACTTTAGATATCAAATCTCTGAGTTTATGAAGACCAGTGCCTCATCCATTGTGCATATTTTTCTTATTTCATTTGTTGATGTTTCTCTTGAAGCTATGATCTAACAATATGAAGGACATGTTAGCTTCAAACTCATCCCTACCTACCCAACTTACTTTGCCTATCATTTTTTCTTGCTTGGGTGCACTTGAAATGGAAAAACCTTGACATTCTTTTCTTTTGAAAGAAAAACAAATCCATCTACTTGTACCCTTATTACTTCCAAGAGTTCAAATTATGCTAGTGAAATATTTTATTCTCTACCTAGACTATTCATCTATCAAGATTAAGCTGTTTGACAGGCTTCATTCTCTAATCTACCGACATGAAATTGAAAACATGATTTGAACCAGGATTAAGCTATCTTATTTACCATGGGCTGTGGCACTAGGACAAGCTGCACACATACATTATTTTTGTACAAATAAAACTAGAAATCATGAGGGCTGTGATTTATGATTTGTTAAGCCTTCCCATATTTCTCTTTGGTTCAGATTTGAGCATGGAGAAACAGTATATTTTCTTCCTAATATATTCCCAATGACAAGTCAATTTTAGATGTTTTTACAAGTTCTCTTTCACGAACATATCAGTAATAAATTGAAAACATGTCCAACCATGATTAAGCTAGATGACTGAACAAGACTCCTTTTCAACAAGTAGTGGCATGCAGGCTTGCACACTTTTAGTGGTACTCTTTTTTGGGTATGGGGTTGTAACTCTTTTTCAAATTTTCCCTCTTTTTCCTTCTTTCAATTTTTTTGTGTTTTTGTTTTTATGATGTCTCATCATGCAATGTTATGTACAATGAATGAAAGTTTGAAACTAGGACTCTTGACAGATATAGTTCTTGAGCATCCTTCCATTGACAAGACCTCCAAATAATTCTTCCCCATTCAATTCTTGTAAAAAGAAAGCATTATGACCTCTAACTAAATGAATGAGATAAGGACCTTTGCATAAATTCTAAAATTTTCCATGTTTACCTTTTTCCTCCCTCCTCGAATCCCATTTCAGCACTATGTCTCCAATGTGGAAATAATTGGCTTTAGTTCTTCTATCAAAGATCTTATTTATGTTTTATTGCACTGCTTGAGTCTTGTTGGAAAATTCTTCCCTTGTCTGCTGTAAATGAATGGTTTTGTTTATCCTCCTTTGCATGTCATTTTCTTCTGATTGCACTTCTTGGAGGAGCTTCATGACTGGAACTCCTAAAGATGTTGGGAAGACTGCATCCATGCCATACAATAGTTGATAGGGAGACATACCGATTGACTTCTTGGTGGTAAGTCTATCAGCCCGTAGTGCATGTACTAGTTTTCCATGGCATGATTTTTGGTTCTGTTCCAACATCTTCTTGATAATGTTCACCAGACATTTGTTGGAGGACTCAAATAGTATGTTACCTTGAGGGTAATAAGCTGTGGAGTGCCCTCGTGTGATTTGATACTTATAGCAAAATTCAACCATTATTTTGGATTTAAAGGTAGCAACATTATCTGTAATGATATTTCTAGGACAACCGAATCGGGAGAGGATGTTGGTCTCAAGGAATTTCATAATGACTGAGTCGGTGGCATTCCTAGAAGGGATGGCCTCTATCCACTTGGTGAAATAATCAGTAGCAGTAAGGATCCACTTGTGTTGAGTAGATGAAGAAGGGTGTATTTCCCCAATGAAGTCTAAACCCCATTGTTGAAAAGGAGCTTCAACACTGATTGGATGCAAAGACAAAGGTAAAATTTTTCTCTTGCCATCAAAAATTTGGCACTTATGGCAAGTCATAACTGGTTTGTGAGTGTCAGGGAAAAGGGTGGGCCAATAGTAGCCATCTCTAAGGATTTTGTTAGCTATGGTTTTCTAGTAGAGATAACCTCCACACTCTCCCTCATGCACCTCGTGGACGATTTTATATGCATCATCTTCAAGCAAAAATTTAAGCAATATGCCAACAAAATTCTTCCAATACAAAGCTCCATCTAAAATGCATAATTTTAAAGATTTTTGTTTCAGGAATCTAGCTTTTGTCTTGGATAAGGTAGGAGGAGAATTAAGATAAAAAAGTACATATATAATATCAACATACCAAGAGGAGTTTCGAAATGCTTCTTTAATGTGGGGAGCTGTGAATTATTCTTGTTCCTCTAATGCATCAACCATATTCATGTCTAGTGCTTGGAAATTTGATTTAGCCATGAATTTTGCTAGTCCTTGTCCTTTAACCAGATTAGTGGGCCTGATTTCTAAATCATATTCTAAGATAACAGCAATCCATTTACCCCTTTTACCATTAGGGCCCTAATTTAGAATGTCTTTGACAACTGTGTGTGGAACAAAAGAAATGATATGAGAGTGAAAAATGTAGACTCATAAATCTTTCAATGCTTTGATCACGGAAAAGGCATATTTCTCCATGATGTTGTATTTTAAGGGAGCATATTTTAATGCCTTACTGAAAAATGCTATGGGATTTTATTGCCCCGTCGTGTTCTTTTTTCAAAAAAACTATAGCAACGGTGTGTTCTGATGCAAATGAGAAAATGTAGAAGTCCTTGGTAAAGTTAGGACTGATTAAAATTGGTGTTTGGGCGACTGCATGTTTTACCATCTCAAAAGATTATTTGGCTTCCATGGTCCACTTAAATCCTATCTCCTTTCTAAGCATGTTTGTGATATTCCTTAGGAGTTCAATGAGGTTGGGGATGAACCTTCTAAGGAAGTTGATATTTCCAATAAAATATTGCAGCTCCTTTATGTTTTTAGGATGGTTGATTTGCAATATTCCTTCAATCCTTTTGGGGTCTATTTTGATTCCCTATTTAGAGATGATGTGGCCTAGGATATTACCTTCCTGAAGACCAAACAATTTTTTCTTAGGATTCAGAGTTAGGCCATATTTCCTACATTTTTCGAAGACTTTTCTTAGGTGGACTAAGTTTTCTTCATCAGTTTTAGAATGGACAGTGATTTCATCAAGGTAAATGACTATGAATTAACCTATTTCTTAAGAAAAAACTATGTTGATGGCCCTTTGGAAATTGGCCCCTACATTCATTAACCCGAAAGACATTTTAACATACATGAATGTGCTCCAAGGTGTAGTGAAAGCAGTTTTGTGTTGATCACTTGGAAGCATTAGTACCTGATTGTAACCTGAAAAGCCATCATGCAATGATATTCTCTTAGAGCCAACTACCCTTTGCGATATATGATCCATTTTAGGCAAAGGATAGTTATCTTTCAGGGAGGCTTTGTTCAAATTTCTAAAGTCAATACATAGCCTAATCTCCCTAGTCTTCTTCTTGACTGAGAGAAGGTTTGAAACCCATTCTGAGTGCCTAAGGGGAACTATGATCCAACATCATACATCATACACGATTTATTCTTCTCAACTTTTGTTTGAATGGTTTATGATTTTCCTTGAGAGGAATTTTATGTTGAATAATGCTTGTGTCATAGGACTTCAAATCCTCATACCCCCATGCAAACACATCTTTAAACTCTTTAAAAAGCTCAATATATTTCTGTTTTATGTGAGGAGGAAGGGTTTTGGACAGCTTTATTATTTTTGGTTCAGTTATGCTACCTATGTTATATTCTTCTACATTAGTCTCAGTAGATTCCATCTTTGGCTTTCTAGCCACATCATTAAAATCAAACAACTCCTCCCACAGTGTAAGGCTCCTTGGTAAGGTATCATCTTTACATTGTAAAACCTCAAGGTCTATTTGATCTCAATTTTCAAACAATTCTACCTCATAAGGATTTTCAAGTAGAATTTATCAGCAGTAGAGGACAACTCTATTTTGTGGGCTTGTTTTTCAGGAAAATAATCTTCCTCATACCCTAAACTTGTTTCCGGTATTGCAAAATCCTTATTATATTGAAGAAAGTCATCAATTTGTTTATCACCCTCAAACAATTGCTAATAGTCTATGTTTTCAGGTACTGTAGGCTGGTTTTCTACTTTGATAATGTATTTTTCATTTTCATGGGGTATTTGGCAATTGCAGGTAGCAAAGGCAAGCTCATGGGCAAGGCTGTTTTGAGCTCTAGGAATGAAAGCGAGTTCATATTTTTCAAAGGTTTTCAGGAGGTCTAGTGCAACATTCCTATACTCTCTTAGCCTAGGCTTTTTGGCTTAATACTCCCCTTTGATTTTCCTAATGACCAATTATAAATCTCCTTGGACCGAGATCTTCTTAGGTTCTATGTTTTTTAGCAAATGCAAACCAAGGAGGAGAGCCTCATATTCTGCAATGTTGTTAGTGCAATGAAAATCTAGTTTGGAGGAATGGCCTTAATTTGTGTTATGTATCTAGATACCAGCTCCTAAAACAATTTTTCCACAAGAGCCATCAAAGCTCATGTTCCAAAGTGCTTCTAGTTCATATTCACCACTATGTTGTTGTTCAGGGTAACTAGAGTTTTCACTGTTGAGCTCTTCATTTGTTGTCAGTTTTGACTGTTGTGGTATGTATGGATCTGTCTTGATTTCATTTACCTGTTCACTAATGTTATATTCATTATACAAGATGAATGAGTCAAGGTCGGAATGAATGGAATAAACAGGGGTATTGTCATTAGTTAAGTTTAGAGTATCGGTATCATTTCCTATGTTCAATACTTTCAGAACTTGGGATCTGTACACATCTTGGGTTACCAGTTTAGTGAAAGGCATGGTGATCTTGATTTTAGTAGTCTCTCCCTCAAAACTGAAAGGTACTTGCGTTTTGGACATATTTACATCATTCTTATCAGCCATAATTTTTTCTACAAGTTTAATTTGATGATTTTGTTTTGGGAATTTGGACAAAAGAGTTTCCTTAGGGCCACTAGTGGATGCACTAAGGCAACTTGTGTCACAACTTGGTTGGCTAGTTTTATCTCTATTTGGATCAATTTTCTTAGCCATGGTGTTGGTAATGTCTACTGTCTTCTTAGGAGTGTTTTTAGGTGTCTTCCTAACAAAAATTTCTTGTTTGTTCTTTTTGGAGTTTTCTTGGTGCTTTTTTCTCCTAAGGTCATATTTCCTATGGAATTCCATTATGGAATTTTCAAATCCCAATTGGTAGTCTTCAGAATCCTCATAGTTTGTTTCATTTTGATCCGAGGAAAAGAAACCTTGTTCTTCTTTAGTGAGAAAAAAATATCCCTCATTATTAGAACCTATCAATTTTACATGGTTTTCTTCAGGTTCTTCAGACTCTCTTCCCTCTTCATCTACATAATTGTCTTGGAAAGGGGGTCTTATTTTTTGGTTGTTGTGTCTTGGTCTGTTTTGGGGAGGATCTCTTCTGAATTTTCGATTCCTATTTATGTTTTGGGGATTTGCTTGGTTTTCCCTAGGAGGTGTTCTTTCACTCAAGTTTATTCTTTCCATTACCCTCACTAAATTTTCAATCTTGGCATCAGATGAGGAGGTTGAGGCCATAGTTGCATCTTTGTGGGTGACTCTCTTTTCTGATCTCATCCTAGCCCTCTTTTCAATTGGATTAGCCTCTACACTTACAACTTCCTTTTCAATGTATTCTAAAGTCAGGGGCTCTCTTTCTCTTAGTTGATAGGCCATGTCTGGATCTAAACCCTCAAGAAATTTTGCTAAAGCTAAGCCTTGTGGGGGTTTCATGTCTGGTGGGAGGGCATTGTAAACACTATTGAACCTGGTACAATAGTTTTGGACACTTTCCCCTATATTTATTTTAAGGTTGTTGTATTCTGAGAGGATTTGGAGAGGGTTTTTATTGATTCCCCATTTGTTTATAAATTTCTGGTAAAGGGAAGGGAGATCATGTATGGTGTTAGGAGTTAAGCCTTTAAACCATTTTTTAGCTTCTCCTCCTAAGATTTGTGCAAATATATTCATTTTAATGGTTTCCTATTCTATTTACATGTAATGAATGGCATCATTTATCCTATCTACATGTTGTTGGGGAGTGATGGATTCATCTCTAGTAAAGTGAGGGATTTTATATTGGTAGTCATGTGGTAAAGGTAACAAAGGCTGTGGCAGTACCACGATGGCATACCATGTTGCCATGATGGGAGTGAATGGGATCCAAGGATGATTTACAAGGGGAGGATTTCTGAGAGGGGGTGGGAGATGAAGTGGAGTGGTTTGAACAGTGGATGTGTGAATGGGGGTGGTGGAGTTCATGGAAAAGTTTAGGGGCTAATATTCGCAGGTGGGATAATTTTCCATGATTTTTCCAAAAAATAGATTTGCAAATTTCCATCTTTTATAAAAATGATTCACCCAAATTTTACAATATAAAATTATTCCACCCTAAAAATCGCCAATATTATATAGCAAGTATATATAAAATAATTATAAATTTGAATTATTTTACAAATACATCAATAAAAATTTTATATTTTGCATATCAGGGACTAGTGATATTCACCAATGTTTTAAACTTCAACATAATTTTCCATCCTTAAAATTTTCCCTGGTTGAGGTACTTGGACCAGCAAACTGGTTTTGAGCCGACTTGATAGGAAAAGAGTTAAAGTGATGGAGAAGCTGAGAGTCAGGAGGAGTGGAAGGAGAGGCTTCTCTTCTTGAGCTCTATTGCAAATATAAGGGGTCAAGATTAGTCTGGTCAATCCACTTTTTGACTTGGTTCTGAAAAGGTTTCTTGTATGGTGAAAGTCAAACTGGGGGTCTTGCAAGGCTGTAAGATGTTTAGGGAAAGAGCTTGACCTATGAATGGTCCTAACAGTAGTTTAGTTTCCGGTTTTAGAAGTCTGTCACAAAATCATTTCTGGGTCATCAACTATGGTGGGAGGGTTCGGGTCCGGGTGAGATCTGGTACTGATCCTTTGTAAAGCTAGATTTCAAACCCAAGGTATAGAAAGGCTGAAATTTTATGACTATTTTCGGGAGGCTGACCTCTCTTAACATTTTCTAAACTCACAATGTGTGACTAGGCTTATAAACCTCTCAGGGCAGATTTGACACAATCATAAGGAAATCTAAGAACACTAGTAAATTTAGAAGGCATACTGGAGGCTTGTGGAGTCGCCAGGTGGATATTTTTTGCTGTTTTAAGGATGTATGTTTATGGTCCACCACCAATAACTGACAAAAAAATAATCTAGGGATGTTTTGGAGTTTTCTGAGTTCCTTTATGTGGCTCTAAGGTTTTATGAGCATTCTCTAGTTTAATCATCATTTTTCTAGGATGGTGAAGTAGTATGATTATACTCTTGGCTAACATTTTGAGTTCTGTATGATTTGACAAGGGTTTCTAAAGTTATAAGGAGTGCTTATATTTTCACTAATCCCAGAAAGCCTCTCACCTTGATTTCCAATTGTGTCAGGCTATGAGTTGGTGATAAATCAATAGATGTTGTGTAATAAGTGTTTCTGAAGTCCTAAGGAATACTTATTTGGTTATTAACTCAAAAGGTCTCACCATGATCGCCATTATGTTAGGCTATGAGGTGTTGAGGAATCACTGGATACTACTTGACAAGAGATTTGTAAAGTTTTTAAGGATATCTAAGTTGTTAACTTACTCAGAAGGTCCCACCGTGATCACCATTATGTTAGGTTCCCGTGATTTGTTAGATTGGTAAGATAAAATGCACAGGGTAACATCAAACCAGTCTTTGGAGTCCTAGGACATAGCCTTCCTAGACTCAGAGAGGGCTCTCTCTATTTGTGCAAAGGATGTGAACTTGTTCGCTTTTAGGGTTTGCATTTTAGGCTAGTTTTTAAGTGTAGGGTTTGTTTGTTTGTTTTGGTTGAGTAATATGATAAAGTAGAATAGATAGAGTGAGGAAATATTCAATTAATTGGGCCATGGAGTCAATAAAATTCATATAAAGTTTTAATAGTAAATCAGGGTGGATCACAGGGCAAATCTAGCATTGGTCAGATGGATTCTCAAGGTTTTTGTGAAATGGAGTGAACATCAAGTTTGTGAACAAAGTAGGAGAAAGGGAAATTAATAATCCTTTATGATGTACTTAAAAACAAGGAAAGACCTAAACACTATTTAGCATGAAGAAGAAATCAATAGACAGGGAACACTAATAACTCTTTGATTCAACTTAACTAAATAAGAGTTTCAGACATACAATCCAATGAAATATAGAAGGCGAGAAACTCATTTAGCTTCTAGTGATTTCACCTTAAAGGTTAGAAAACATTCAAGATACACAGATAAATTTAATCAAAGAAGAGGGAATGCCTAAACATCATTGATCATAGCTAGGAAGATCTCCAAAACAATTATTCAAGCATGGAGAAAGGGTATGATCGAAACATAGCCTCTTTGGAAAACCTAATTAATGGTACTTTGGAAAGAGACTTCAAGAACAATTTTTAGAGACATCAAACAAGCAGGGATAACCATAAATCATCTTTGATACCTACTATATTAAACCATTCATGAAATAAACAAGCTTGAGGGGGTATAGAAAGCAATTAAGAATTCTAAGGTGCCTTTGAAAACAATTCTTAGTCTAAAACCTTTGTCCTACTGCAATAAAGAAGTATGAAACACAATGATAAATAATAAAAAAATAATTGAATAGAAGAACACCACCATTAACCAAGCTCAAGGATCCTGCAAGCAGCCTTCTCCATCATCAATCAAGACAAGCCATTCAGAAGGTCCACAACACAAATTTGTTCTCCAATCTCCAAAAAAATTATGTATTGCTTCAAAGAGTCATAAAATGCCAAATTTTACAATGAAGCCCTCATGCTCTATCTGTTTATAAAAGGAGGGAAAAAACCCTAGATAGGGTTGGAAAATGTCAAAATCGCTCATAAATGTCATTAATGACCAAGAGACCATGCAAGGCCTAAGGCACAAAATATCCCATGAAATAAATGCCAAAATAACTCCTAGAACCTAATTTTAGAGTGATTTGCCTCAGAAAACATTAAAATATTATTTTTCAATCAATGAGTGTGTTTTTTTTACTTTCGGCCAAAAACACAGAGTGAGGCCTAAAAGCACAGTGCCTTCATAAGAAGAAAATAGGTCCACTTGCAGCCAAGTTTTGTGACATTTCCAATGTTGGAATTTACTTCGTGACGGCCCGTTGGAAAGCCTGCTGAGTCTACTTTCGAAATCTACCTTTAGTTTTCTGATTGAGCTCCTGTAACCTATCCAAAAATAAAAATTACCCAAACTTCTCTCAGCGTAGCGCCAAGCCTGAAAATGAGGCAGAAAGGTAGAAAATGAGTTGTTTTTTGACATCTTGTCTATACTCCTATACAAGTAATATGGAAAATGAAGCATCTTGACCCTAGTGAAATGCATGAGTAATATGACATGGTAGGAGTAGAGCCTGGAGTATCCCCCCTCACAGGTAAATTATTTAATGATGACCTTCATTAGGCAAGCATACCTCTCTAGTAAGTGTGAGAAAGGGAAAATAGCCTTGCAACCTTCTCTGTACCTAGTATTGAGAAATGGCTCATAATAGCTCATGTATAATTTTTCTTTTTTGAATCACATTTCACCAACAGTAGGTATACCTGTATCATTAGAGATGGCATCTGCTGATAGTTCAAAATATACCCCTGCAAGGCTTACTTATTTATTGTGTAAGTTGAGGACAAACAACCTAGTGAGTTCAGGGTGACTATGCACTTGTTTGGCTTTCCCACAAAACTGAGAACACCCCACATTTTGAAAGCATGTGAGAATCATGGGAGATGAAGTAATATACACTATGATCTGGGGTTCAAATCTATTGTCCTCCCCTCTCTTGTGCTTTGGCTTTATAGGCACTTGGCCTCCTGTTGTGACCAGCAACAACCCCCCTTTTATTTAATATTAGTAATAATACTAAATAAATGGGGACCCTTAGTTAAAAAATCCAAAAAAATCAATTAGGATTTGTTTTCTGTTTCAAATAAAACTTTATATCATAAACTTAGGGAAATTCCTTAGAAAAACCTTAAGAATCACTTAAGTTTATGATAGATTTCAATAAAAATTTTCTTTAAGCAAAATAGCGCATCCATCGCAAAATGGTGGATATCTTTTGTAAAACTGAAATTGCAATTTTGCGATTTTGTGATAACGAAATCCCAAAGAGCCTATACAATAACATATTGGTCGCAGATCGCATAGCGCAGAAAAAAGAAATGTTAAACGGATACTTTTTGCACTATTTACAATTTTGCGCTTTTGCACTATTTTCGATTTGCGCTTTTGCGCTATTTGCAAAATTGCGATATGCATCATTTGCGATCGTTACATTTTGTGATATTGTGATATTGTGATATTACGCAGCAAATCGCAGATCGCAATGTCGCAGATTCATAAAAGCGCGTTGTTCAAAGAAAATCTTTTCATATATCAATATCCATTATGAGCTTTAATGATTGGATTAAATGAATGGATTGTCAATTAATGATAAATGAGATTTTGTTTTGATCGAAAGTCGTTTCACGTTAAAATAATATATTTCATCCGCCTTTGCATTTAAAACTATCTCATCACCTTTCTTATACCATTGCTCTCATTTAACTCGTAAAACGCAAGCACGAAGGAGCAAACGTCCACACAAAGCGTTCACAGAACATTATGGGTAAGAAAGAGAGGAGCTCAAATTCTGAAAACAGAGAGATGGCTTCACTGTATATAGAGATTGCTTGCAATAAGGATGCCGGTATAATCACCTGGGAAGGAATGTATAATTTGCTCGAAGAAGAAAATACTGTGGTAATGAAAGTTGCGGCTACAGCAGGTTCCAGTAATTCATCCGAGGCAACCCTTAAAGAACTGGCTTGTTCATTTCTGCATAGGATAGCGTCAAGGCCGAGGATTCTTCTGTATACAGACATGGTGAAATGGGTGCTGGACAGCACCGATATTTCAGACAGGAAATTTAGAACTCCAACTCAAGAGCTAATCGGGTCGTTCACTACGGAAGATTTGAGGCTAATGTATCAGTTGCCGGAACCTCAGGCGACTTATAATAAGCAATTTATGGAAGATTTTTCCAGATAACATGCAAATTTGTCAGAATGCACACAAGAGTGGACCAAAGGAGATGAACCGTTGAAGAAAAACAAACACGGTATGTACAGTACTGGTTCAGTTACCTCTCCTTATTGTTTTGCTGTTGCCATGTTATGAAGGCTTTTTGGAAAGCCTGACATAAATATGATCTTGCATGAATGGCTCCCTTTGTTGAATGCTTTCGTTAATTCTACAATTATAGACTGGGCCAAAATCTTATCTAATAATTTGACCACTGCTATTTTTCACTACCGGTCCAAACGAAGTGTTTCTCAGCGGATTTATCCGCCTTTTTATTTATCTGCTTATGTCATGGATGCTATCTGTTTTGTTTCTAAATTCCCTATGATGGGTTGGCAATAGACAATCCACGATCATTTGCCTATTCATGTGTATCATAAGGAACTATGGGAGTCTAAGTTTGTCCCTCATTTTTACCAAATTTGCCATGGTATAATGCTGCCATTGTACAGAACATTGCATAATAACGATGCCCCAAGGTTATCCCCAGAAACAGAGGTCGACATTCTCCCTGTCACAAGATGGTTTGGAGAAGATTTGTTCACTTATGTTAGGGTTTTTGGAAGTTCTGCTTCCCCTCATGTTTTACCCCTATAGGTTCCGGATAGACTTGTAGCTTGGGAGATTGCTTATCAGACCTGTGGCCAAGGAGTTTTAACAAAGGAATTAAAAGAGAAGATGAAAGGCATTTGGCCACAATTTCCCGTAAACTGTGGAACATTTTCACTGTTTGATGTTGGTCACGCATTCAAAGAGGTAAGCAACATTACATTCTTACAACTGTTCAAATTTTCGAGAACGTTATTTGACCCAAATAATATTGTTAAGAATTTTACCAATGCAATCAAAGTAAGGGAATTTTCCGGGGAACAGGATCTTTTTGATGATATGTTCCAAACAAAAGGTTCATTTAAAGAAGTTTTGAATTCAGCTCAAATGCAGTTATCTCCAGAGGAATTCTAGGAATTTAAACTTTACAGAGAGAGAAGACTACCTACTATTCCTTTGGAAAATCTACGCTTGGAACTGGCAAGGGAACAAACTCCTAGTGTTAGTCTTAACGACAGTTCAAGTACAGATAAATCTAAGTCAAAATCTGAAAGAGAGACTTCTGAACGTTCCAATAAGTCTAATGAAAAGGAAGATAAAATTGAAGAATCAGTGAAAGATTCTGCTCAATCGAAAGAACTTCCTCAACAACAAATTTTGACTTCTCAACAGACAAATCCTCCTCCTACCAATGTATAGAAACAGTCAGTCACCATTGAATTAGACAAAGAATGGGAAAGCTTCAATCAATTGATTAATGTAGAAGGACAGAATGTACAGACCCCTGTACAAACAACCAAAGTTTTGAGCACAGGATTAAGTAGCACAGTCACAGTAACTGAGCACATACCTATCACACCCTCCTCTGAAATTGTACTTAATGTAGAGGACATTCCTCCTCTAGATGTATTCTACAGCCCAAAATACAAAGCAGTAGTGAAGAAACAGAGAAAAAAGAGAAAGTTAGAAGGTGCAATTGCTACTGAAGTAGAACAACTAGATGTCTTGTGGAAGGATCCTGCCACAGAGCCTACTGATAATCTTGCTAAGTTATCTCAAATGACAGGGGCTTATGCTTCTGCAATTATTGACAAAGCATTTGAGATACAACTCTTATTAAATGAAAAAGAAGAATAGATAAAAGTTCTACAATAGCAATTGCAACAGGTATAGGCCAATAATGAAGCACAGTTGAAACTTGAAGAGTTACAGCAACAACTTCAAGAAATGCAAATTGGACATAAAAAAAGTTTGGTTGATAAAGAAAAACAAATACAGATTATCCAAGATCAGCACAAAGATGATCCTAAGCTTCCAGAGTTTATTTCAGAAACTATCTCTTTAAACAATCAACCACTGCAACAAGAAGAAGTATTATGCCAAAAAATCTTGCAATGGAATTCTTTTTGCCAAGAGAGTGATAAAATCATGAATCATGTCATAGATTTATGAAATGATTATGATTTAATTAGTGAAAAGATCAATGATTATTTGGTATGGCAAAAAACAGAAGAAGGAAGAAAAGCTGGTGCACCAATTATTAATGAAAACCATAAAGAAATACTTTTCAATAACTGGGATGCACAAATCAGAAGGGCAGAGAAGGCAGCAGAGGAGGCGGCTACAGCAGCAAACAGTCTTACTGATTGTGTAAATGATAATTTGCACAAAGCTAATTTGATTTCAGAAACTGTTCTGGGATATCTCCCACAGGCACATCAACTGCAAATAGAATGGAGGCAAAAGGCAGAAGAAAGAGCAAAATCAATCCAAGGGCTGACAAGATTAAACTGGGACTCTTACTGGACATACTTAGTGAAGCCACACAGTCAGCACAGTGCGCTTAATTGTATCATCAATTCTACTGAGAAGATTGCGCCTACACTTTCCGACTCTGTCTTTTCAGGACAGTTGAAATCTGAAGTCGGTCAACCACATCTTCTCAAAACAATGCTAGATGCCTGCAAGTTTAAAGATCAAGTTCATAAATAGTTAGTTAATAGTCTTTATTTTTAGATTTAGTTTTAGTTTTATTGTATTTTTGCCTAGGAAAAGGACGGTCATTAAACCGAATCCTTAATTTTTGTAATAGACTATTTTTAGATTTAGCTAAGTAGTATTTAAACCCTTCTCATGCATTTAGAGAAGGGTCCTGGATTTTAATATTTTTGACTTGGAGATTACATTTTTGTACTCCACTGGCTTATATATATATTTTTAAAAGGATCACATCTGGTGATTTTATGCGGAATTATCTTTAAAGTGTTTCATTTTTGTACCTTGGATTTGATTTTGCATCAGAATTACTGGATTAGAGTATCAGATTTCATTTGAAAGCCTTCAAGATGAATAAGGTATTTCTATCTGTTCACTATTGATTTCTTTTGTCTTATGATATTCGCTTTGAAATTTGCTATCATTTATATATATTTGGTTTTCACAACGTTTCTTTATATATCATTTCTGAGTATAATTGAAATGTTATCTTTCATAAGTATATATAGATGATATACAATGATGAATGCAATATGCTAAAATAACTCTGTTTAATTTCTTAAACAGAGTTATCTTTATTTGTTACTACACAATTTCAATTAAACTTTAATACATTTTTATGGTTATTGTTAAATTGGAATAATTTTAAGTTGCATTCACATATGATTGCCCGGGTTAGTTTTAGAATTTCTTTACCAGTATTTAGTTTAAATTAGATAGTTTTATTTCAGTCAATTTAGTCCCATTTTCACTCATTCAAATCAACCCATCACCAACCCATTAGTTATAAGGAAACTGGTCCTTTCAATCCAGTCCGAGCCACCATACCAAACGGAAAAGGAGCTGTCCTAAGGTCCCGACCGGGTGGTTTTCCCCAATGTTTGAAGCAGAGATTTTCTAGGCTTCAACATTTTTGGCACTAGAAGGAGGGCATGAGCTATGAATGGCAAGTAAATCTTTACCCACAAGCCATTCTGAGAGCAAAACACCCTCATTAACTTCCTCAATTTCTTCCAAAATTCAAAATCCTAGTGAAGGAATTGAGAAGAATATTCAGACACCCACTACCAAAATCTGAAAACAATCAGACAATCAAAATCCGGAGTCTCTTGAAGTACAAGATTTAATACATAAATTAAAAGGATTCTCATTATCTCTAGATGAGTCTGAAATATCTGAAGGTAGTGTAACTTCAAAATTTGTTCCTTCAAAACCTCTTACTAGGCTTCAAAGTGAAAAACTTGGTATTTCTCTGAAAGAATTCCCTTTACCTAGTAGAGTCAAGACAAAAAAAACTCAATCGGAATCAGTAAGTGATATAAGTTCTTCATCTCATATTCAATTACCTGTTTCCGAAACCCCAACTCAACAAAGTACAGTTGTTTCCACATCATCTGCTCAATCATCATTTGCTCAATCATCATCAATCTCAACATCATCTATTCCAAAAACCTTTATTCAGACACCACCAGCGTCTACTACTCCTCCAATAGTTGTTACAATAATGGCTAGACCATGGTCTACTCCAGGGGCTGTCAACATGCCTGCACCTTTACATGATTTACCTGACAATCCTAGAAAATGGCTTCCAAATTTTAGTCCAGAGCTTAATATTCAAGCTGAAGAAGACATCAATAAATTTATGCTGGCTGTAAATTTGAATGGAGTCGTAGAAGAAGATGTTGTAGTCAGACTATTCCCTTATACTCTTCAAGGGGCAGCAGGATCCTGGTACTTTTCATTACCTTCAGGATCCATAACAAGTTGGGCTATTTTTGCAGATCATTTTTTAACCAAATTTGGAGATGACAGATCAATAGCTACTTTAATCAACGATCTCTCAAATTTGAAGGTAGAACCTAAGGAGCCCATTAAAGATTTCAACGCTAGATTCAACAAACTCTTGAACAAAATCCACACAGATTCAAGGCCTAGTGAACAGGTCAGAAGTGAATGGTACATAACTGCTTTTCTCTCAAACATAGCAATTTTTGTAGATAGAGCTGCAAAACCTACATTAGCTGAGAATATGAAAGACGCTATTGCAGTAGAGAAACGAATTATTTCTCTAGAAAAGAAAAATGCTATTGAGGAAAGGAAATCCAAGAAAGTCAGCTTCAAAGATGATTCAAAGAAAAAGGCCAAAGATCCATACGACATGGAAGGTTTACAGAAAGTTCTTAAAACCATGTCAAATGAAATGGTTGAAATAAAAAACAAGTAGCTAAAACTTCTACCAAAAAACCATTCCGAAATTTTAAAAGAAACCAAGTTCAATCTAAACCTCCTAATTCAATCTCTAATGCAGAATCAGAAGAAGAGGAAGAAGAAGAAGATACATCTTTAGTATCAGATGAGGAAGATGAGAATGAATAAATAGCTGAATTGCATGGAATGTGGGATTTTATTCTCCCTAATTCTGATAGTGAGGTAGAACAAGAAGCTATGCCTGTAAGTACTAGGAGTAAATCTACATCGGAACCAGTGCAAACAGTTCCTAAAAATAAAATTACAACTCCAAATACCAAAGACAAATCCCCTACAAAGAAAGCTTATCCATTACCTACTCAAAATCAGCCATCTTCTTCTAATCCTCCTTCATCGACAACAAAGACTTTAGTAGTGTCAGATCCTATGGAGTATAACATTGTTGAAGACATGAAAAAGATTAAAGCCAACATTTCCTTACATGAACTCAGCAAACTAAAACACCAGCAGAAGTTGCTATTAAAAGAATTAAACGATACACCAATTGCTCCTGTACCAAGTGGTGTAGTTGCAAAAGCAGCTAAAGGAGCTGGTAAGCCACCAGATAAGGTAGATGCTACTGATACAGTGCTCATTGGAGAAAAATCAAATTCTCAGACTCCTCCTTTTCTTTTGACTTATGAAATGTACAGTAAGAATCTACATAATTGTTTAATCGATTCTGGAGCATCCTCTAATATAATGCCTACTTCTGTTTGTGCCAAATTGAATATCGAACCACAGAAATCGGCAGTTCATATTGTTCAATTGGATCGCTCTAAAGTTCAAGTTGTAGGAGAAATCAATTCAGTTACTATTAGATTAGCTTCTGATCCTAGGATTGTCCAAAGAATTGATATTTTGATTGCAGATATTCCTGAATTCTATGGATTAATCTTAAGCAGGGACTGGTCTACGAAACTTAATGGTTATATCGCAACTAATTATTCACATATGTGGCTTCCCTACAAAGGGAAACCAAATAAAATCAAAGTTGAACGAGAAAAACATATGACGCATACTGTCACTGAATTTGAACAACCTAATGAGCCTGTGGCATTCAACAACAATATTCTTGGAGGTTATTCTGCTGAGTCATTTCTTGGAAACTTCAAAGCACCTCAATCACCTTTTTCTGTAAATACTTTTGTTTCTCAGATAGAAATTTTTTCACAATCTGATTCTTCCAGAATTGTAAATATTTCTGATGTAATTGTAGATAAACCAATAGATAAATCTTTATTTTGGTCGTTATATTTTGATGGATCAAAGTCTAGTGATGGAGCTGGAGCAGGATGCATCTTAATTGATCCAGATGGAGAGAAAACCATGCTATCATGTAGGTTAGAATTTGAGTGTACTAACAATACTGCAGAATAAGAAGCCTTGATTCAAGGAATTTATAAAGCTATAGGGTTAGATATTAAATACTTGAGAGTATTTGGTGATTCCGAAATTGTCATAAAACAAGTTGGGAATACTATTCATTGCCTTTCAGGACATCTTAAACACTATCAAACCCTAGTACAAGATCTTACCACTCATTTTTTAGCATTCAATATTTCTCCTATTCCTAGGAATCAAAATACATCGGCTGACTTGTTAGCTAATGTTGCATCTAAACTCCTTCCTACTGAAGATTGCAGTCCTGATAGGTTTTCTGTAGAATTGATTTTTCGCCCATCTATCCCAGATAATGTCACAAATTGGAGAGTATTCTATCATGATCAAGATATTTTAAATTTCATGACTTCAGAGAAATCATACGATGAACAAATTATTGATGAGAATGATCATGATTTACAAATTGCCTCAAAAGGTAATGAAAATCCCATTCCGAAATCTGTTGTTAAATTAGAGGACTTATATGATATTAAAGACAGATTCAAGAAAGTCACTAATGCTAAACTTCAAAGTTCCAATTTGAAGTTTGAATTAGTAAATCTTGGCTCTGACTCTAATCCTCAGAACGTTAATCTAGGACTCAATTTAACACCAGAGGAAATGAATGCTTTCATTAAACTTCTGAACAAATATAAAAACATTTTTTCTTGGAATTATGATGATTTAAAAACGTATGATACTTCGGTTATTCAACACACAATTCCAATGCTTCCTGATATTAAACCTGTTCAACAGAAGTTAAGGAAGGTTCATCCAAATCTCGAAGGAAAAATCAAATCAGAACTTAATAAACTTTTAAAAGCCAAAATCATTTTTCCTGTAAGGCACTCCAATTGGGTTTCCAATATGGTACCTATAAGGAAGAAAAATGGTGATATAAGAATCTGTATTGATTTTAGAAACTTTAAACAAGGCATGTTTAAAAGACAATTTCCCATTGCCAACCATGGAACAGATACTTCAAAAGGTAGCTGGTTCTGAACTTATGTCCTTTCTTGATGGATTTTTAGGCTATAATCAAGTTTTAGTTCATCCAGATGACAGATTGAAAACAACTTTCAGAACAAAATGGGGAACTTATGCTTATCAGAAAATGCCTTTCGGTCTAATAAATGCAGGAGCAACTTTCCAAAGAGCCATGGACATAGCATTTAAAGGTCTGATCAATAAATCGGTTGTTGTTTATCTTGATGACATAACAGTATTTTAAAAAAAAAGAGCCAATCATCTACATGATTTAAAGAAAATATTTGATAGATGTAGAAGGTTTGGTATTTCCTTAAATCCAAAGAAATCTTTCTTTGCTTTGGATGAAGGAAAACTATTAGGATTTGTTGTGTCAAAAGATGGTATATATATTGATCCAGATAGAGTGAAAGAAATTTCTGATATTTCTTTACCACATAACAAAAAATCCATGCAATCATTTCTTGGGCAGATCAATTTTGTAAAAAGATTCATTCCTAATTTTTCGCAAATTGTTTTACCTATGCAAAATATGATCAAGAAGAATTTAGTATTCAAATGGGGGCATAAAGAGAAAGAAGCCTTTGCGACAATCAAACAAGCGATCATTAATGCACCAGCATTGAATACCCCTGATTTTTGTAAAGATTTTATTTTGTATACTTTGGCCACCGAAACATCTTATGCTGTTGTTTTAACACAGCTCAATGATCAGAAAATTGAAGCACCAATTTCTTTCTTTAGCTCAAATCCGCAAGGAGCTGAGCTTAATTATTCCGATGTTGAAAAACAAGCCTTTTCCGTGTTTAAGTCAATCAAACATTTCAGACCTTTTCTCTTGAAAACACATACAAAAATCATTGTCCCATTCTCTGCAGTGAGGCAATTATTAATTCAAAAAGAAGTAGGAGAAAAGGGAGCTAACTGGGTAACAACATATTACACTAAAAATGTGATATTAATAAATAATAAGATTGTTAGAGGACCCGGGATACTGCTGATTATTGGCGAGGGCTCATAACCGCCGGAAAGTCCAAGATTCAATCCGTATTCCAAGTAAGTCGGATAAGTGTTAGGTGCGAATCTCGGTATGCGATCTCATCTATTGTGAAAAATGGGTATGCTCCTTCTAATCTCGGCTATAAGAGAAAACGTGATTTAATATTAAAGAGCTATTAAATGAGATCACTGATAATGTTATTCGAAAGACCATGCAATCAATCTTATTAAGATATTGAAAAAGTGAAGAGTGAAAAGGTTTTGCGGGAATTGCATGATGGACCAGCAGGAGGTCATTTTGGAGGTGATACCACAGCTCACAAAATAATTCGTGCTGGTTATTACTGGCCTACCCTTTTTAAAGATACGCATGATTACGTAAGGAAGTGCCAAATTTGTCAAACTGCAAGTGGAAGACAAAGGAAACCAGCTTTTCCTTTGCAACCAGTAACTATTGAGCAACCATTCAAACAATGGGGGCTTGACATTATTGGTGAGATAGTACCTCATTCTTCCAAACAGCACAAGTACATCCTTACTGCAACTGATTACTTTACAAAATGGGTAGAGGCAATCCCGTTGAAGGTATGGTCGATGCAATTGATTCTTCGATCATTCGCCATAACGAGTTTGGTGTATCTCGCAGCTCTTGTCTTTGATAATGCATCTTACTTTTCCGGAAATAGTTTAATAGAATTTGCAGTCAAAAGAGGTTTTAAATTGAAATATTCAGCAAATTATTATCCACAAGGTAATGGTTTGACTGAATCCACTAACAAAAATCTTATCAAAATCATTAAAAATACCATTGATCAAAATCAAAAGAATTGGCACAAGTCTTTATATTTTGCACTATGGGCTGATCGTATTAGTGAAAAAGCTTCAATAGGAACTTCACCTTTCAATTTAGTTTATGGAAAAGAAGCTGTGATACCATCAAATTTAGCTCTTCCATCATTAACCCTAGTGCAATTTATTGAAGAAAATCCTTCTTCATCCATTCAATTGAGATATGATCAAATCCTTAAACTAGAAGAAGATAGAGATAAAGAAAAAATTATTCATGAAAAACATCAACAACTTGTAAAATCTTCTTTTGATGCAAGTTCTACCGGCTCAAAAATTTTGTCAATTGGTGATCTTGTTCTGAAATGGGATAAAGCACACGAAGAAAAAGGTAAACATGCCAAGTTTCAGAAAATGTGGCTTGGACCATTTCAGATCATTGAAAAGATAGGCTCAAATACATTCATACTCCAAGATCTAACAGGTAAGAGAGAATATCTTCCTGTAAATGCGCTTATCTTGAAGAAATTATTTTCATAAGGAGGTAACCCCTTCTTAAGCTGTACATATTCCTTTCTGCAAATTTTTTTGATTGTTTTTGCAAATAAAGGTTGTTAATAAGTCTATAATTGACTGTTTACTATTTAGGAAAATTTCTTAGGAAAAATATTATAAATATTTATTTTGTGTAAATAAGAATTTTTAAAGAGATGATCACAGTGTTTGGATAGTTTAAAATAAGATGTTAAACTTTGAAAGATTATTTCAATCATTTGCATGATCTTTTGAAAAATTGAGGAGAATGTAAATCATTATAAGTTTATTGAGCAGAGAAAGGTTATCTATAAAAGTAAACTCAAGAAACTCTGAAAATTGTCATCCATCGATTCTTAAGGATAAAACTATTTCACCCCATCCATTTAAGTTGTGATTTTTTAGAATGTAATTCTAAGAAATTATATGAAAATTTAAGAGATAAGAGGTCTCACTATGAGCCGACTTACCATGTTCATAAGAATTAATGAAACTGACATTACCAATACTGCATACCAAAACAGGGTAATGTCTTATAAATATAAGACAAGGGGTCTCATCACGAGCCAGCTTGTTCAGTTTAATTATAACTAGTGAATGGCATTGTTATTAACTGGCTACCAAACCAGAACAATGGTTCTTAAAAATAAAAAATAAGTAAAAGACAAAAACATGAGATAATAGGTCTTATGAGTTTATCTTTTAAAAAGTCATAATTTTAGTTGGATGGGACAATGAATGGTTAATGGTTTAAAGGTAACCCTGTCGAGACTATGAACGTTTGCTGGCAGCAGAGGCAATACCTATGGCAATAGAGTATATTATAAAACCAAAACTTGGAGAGATCCACTTACTTCATTATTAACACCAATCAAAGCTTGAAATAACCCAAAATGTTTTTATTCTTAAGGAATTAGAAAGAAATTGTGAATGATTTTTATTTCTTTTTCATAGTTACATTTTATTTGAATTATCCTAAGATAGTTTTCATTATCTTTAAAAATCTTTATTTACTAGAAATATAGTGTTCATTTTATTTTTTCAGAGATAGCTGTTTCTTTCAGTGAATCGCCAATTGTTGTGACCAGCAACAACCCCCCTTTTTTATTTAATATTAGTAATAATACTAAATAAATGGGGACCCTTAGTTAAAAAATCCAAAAAAATCAATTAGGATTTTTTTTCCTTTTCAAATAAAACTTTATATCATAAACTTAGGGAAATTCCTTAAAAAAACCTTAAGAAACACTTAAGTTTATGATAGATTTCAATAAAAATTTTCTTTAAGCGAAATAGCGCATCCATCGCAAAATGGTGGATATCTTTTATAAAACTGAAATTGCGATTTTGCGATTTTGCGATAATGCGATCCCAAAAAGCCTATACAATAACATATTGGTCGCAGATCGCATAACGTAGAAAAAATAAATGTTAAACGAATACTTTTTGCGCTATTTACAATTCTGCGCTTTTGCGCTATTTGTGAGTTGCGCTTTTGCGCTATTTGGAAAATTGCGATGGTTACGTTTTGTGATATTGCAATATTGCGATATTATGCAGTAAATCGCAGATCGCAATGTCGCAGATTCATAAAAGCGCGTTGTTCAAAGAAAATCCTCCCATAAATCAATATATGTTTTGCGCTTTAATGATTGGATTAAATGAATGGATTGTCAATTAATGGTAAATGAGATTTTGCTTTTATTGAAAGGTCGTTTCACGTTATAATAATATATTTCATCTGCCTTTGCATTTAAAATAATCTCATCACCTTTCTCATGCCATTACTCTCATTTAACTCGTAAAACGCAGGCACGAAGGAGCAAACGTCTATACAAAGCGTTCACAGAACATTATGGGTAAGAAAGAGAAGAGTTCAAATTATGAAAACAGAGAAATGGCCTCACTATATACAGACACCGCTTGCAATAAGGATGTCGGTATAACCACCTGGGAAGGAATGTATAATTGCTCGAAGAAGAAAATCCTGTGGTGATGAAAGTTGCGGCTACAGCAGGTTCCAGTAATACATCTGAGGCAACCCTTAAAGAACTGGCTTGTTCATTTATGCATAGAATAGTGGCAAGGCCGAGGATTCTTCCATATACAAACATGGTGAAATGGGTGCTGGACAACACCGATATTTCAGACAGGCAATTTAGAACTCCAACTCAAGAGCCAATCGGGTCATTCACTACGGAAGATTTGAGGCTGATGTATCAGTTACCGGAACCTCAGGCGACTTATAATAAGCAATTCATGGAAGATTTTGCCAGAGAACATGCAAATTTGTCAGAATGCACACAGGAGTGGACCAAAAGAGATGAACCGTTGAAGAAAAACAAACACGGTATGTACAGTACTGGTTGACTTACCTCTCCTTATTGTTTTGCTGCTACCATGTTATGCAGGCTTTTTGGAAAGCCTAACATAAATATGATCTTGCCTGAATGGCTCCCTTTGTTGAATGCTGCCGTTAATTCTACAATTGTAGACTGGGCCAAAATCTTATCTGATAATTTGACCACTGCTATTTTTCACTACCGGTCCAAATGAAATGTTTCTTAGCGGATTTATCCGCCTTTTTATTTATCTGCTTATGTCATGGACGCTATCTGTTTTGTCTCTAAATTCCCTGTGATGGGTTGGCAATGGACCATCCACGATCCTTTGCCTATTCATGTGTACCATAAGGAACTGTGGGAATCTAAGTTTGTCCCCCATTTTTACAAAATTTGTCATGGAATAATGCTTCCATTGTACAGAACATTACATAATAAGGATGCCCCAAGGTTATCCCCAGAAATAGAGGTCGACATTCTCCCCGTCGCGAGATGGTTTGGAGAAGAATTGTTCACTTATGTTAGGGTTTTTGGAAGTTCTGCTTCCCCCCATGTTTTACCCCTATATGTTCTGGATAGACTTGTAGCTCGGGAGATTGCTTATCAGACCTGTGGCCAAGGAGGTTTAACAAAGGAATTAAAAGAGAAGAAGAAAGGCATTTGGCCACAATTTCCCGTAAACTGTGGAACATTTTCACTGTTTGATGTTGGTCACGCATTCAAAGAGGTAAGCAACATTACATGCTTACAACTGTTCAAATTTTCAAGAAGGTTATTTGACCCAAATAATATTGTTAAGAATTTTACCAATGCAATCAGAGTAAGGGAATTTTCCGGGGAACAAGATCTTTTTGATGATATGTTCCAAACAAAAAGTTCATTTAAAGAAGTTTTGAATTCATCTCAAATGCAGTTATCTCCAGAGGAATTCCAGGAATTTAAACTTTACAGAGAGAGAAGACTAACTACTATTCCTTTGGAAAATCTACGCTTGGAACCCGCAAGGGAACAAACTCCTAGTGTTAGTCTTAACGACAGTTCAAGTACAGATAAATCTAAGTCAAAATCTGAAAAAAATACTTATGAACGTTCTAATAAGTCTAATGAAGAGGAAGATAAAATTGAAGAATCAGTGAAAGATTCTGCTCAATCGAAAGAGCTTCCTCAACAGCAAATTTTGACTTCTCAGCAGATAAATCTTCCTCCTACCAATGTACAACAACAATCAGTCACCATTGAATTAGACAAAGAATGGGAAAGCTTTAATCAATTGATTAATGTAGAAGGACAGAATGTACAGACCCCTGTACAGACAACCAAAGTTTTGAGCACAGGAATAAGTAGCACAGTCACAGAAACTGAGCACATACCTATCACACCCTCCTCTGAAATTGTACTTAATGTAGAGGATATTCCTCCTCTAGATGTATTCTACAGCCCAAAATACAAAGCAGTAGTGAAGAAACAGAGAAAAAAGAGAAAGTTAGAAGGTGCAATTGCTACTGAAGCAGAACAACTAGATGTCTTGTGGAAGGATCCTGCCACAGAGCCTACTGATAATCTTGCTAAGTTATCTCAAATGACAGGGGATTATGCTTCTGAAACTATTGACAAAGCATTTGAGATACAACTCTTATTAAATGAAAAAGAAGAACAGATAAAATTTCTACAACAGCAGTTGCAACAGGTACAGGCCAGTAATGAAGCATAGTTGAAACTTGAAGAGTTACAGCAACAACTTCAAGAAATGCAAATTGGACATCAAAAAATTTTGGCTGATAAAAAAAAACAAATACATATTATCCAAGATCAGCACAAAGATGATCCTAAGCTTCTAGAGTTTATTTCAGAAAATATCTCTTTAAACAATCAACTACTGTAACAAGAAGAAGTATTATGCCAAAAAATCTTGCAATGGAATTCTTTTTGCCAAGAGAGTGATAAAATCACGAATCATGTCATAGATTTACGAAATGATTATGATTTAATTAATGAAATGATCAATGATTATTTGGTATGGAAAAAATCAGAAGAAGGAAGAAAAGCTGGTGCACCAATTATTAATGAAAACCATAAAGAAATACTTTTCAATAACTGGGATGCACAAATCAGAAGGGCAGAGAAAGCAACAGAGGAGGCGGCTACAGTAGCAAACAGTCTTACTGATTGTGTAAATGATAATTTGCACAAAGCTAATTTGATTTCAGAAACTGTTCCAGGATATCTCCCACAGGTACATCAACTACAAACAGAATGGAGGCAAAAGGCAGAAGAAAGAGAAAAATCAATCCAAGGGCTGACAAGATTAAACTGGGACTCTTACTGGACATACTTAGTTAAACCACACAGTCAGCACAATGTGCTTAATTGTATCATCAATTCTACTGAGAAGATTGCGCCTACACTTGCCGATTCTGTCTTTTTAGGACAGTTGAAATCTGAAGTCGGTCAACCACATCTTCTCAAAACAATGCTAGATGCCTGCAAGTTTAAAGATCAAGTTCATAAATAGTTAGTTAATAGTCTTTATTTTTTAGATTTAGTTTTAGTTTTACTGTATTTTTGCCTAGGAAAATGACGGTCATTTAAACCGAATCCTTAATTTTTGTAATAGACTATTTTTAGATTTAGCTAAGTAGTATTTAAACCCTTCTCATGCATTTAGAGAAGGGTCCTGGATTATTATATTTTTGACTTGGAGATTACATTTATGTACTCCACTGACTTTTATATTTTATAAAGGATCACATCTGGTGATTTTATGCGGAATTATCTTTAAAGTGTTGCATTTCTGTACCTTGGATTTGATTTTGCATCAGAATTACTGGATTAGAGTATCAGATTTCATTTGAAAGCTTTCAAGATGGATAAGGTATTTCTATCTGTTCACTATTGATTTCTTTTGTCTTATGATATTCGCTTTAAAATTTGCTATCATTTACAGATATTTGTTTTCATAACGTTTCTTTATATATATCATTTTTTAGTATAATTGAAATGTTATCTTTCATAAGTATATGTAGATGATATATTATGATGAATACAATATGCTAATACAACTTTGTTTAATTTCTTAAACAGAGTTATCTTTATTTGTTTCTGCACATTTCAATTAAACTTTAATACATTTTTATGGTTATTGTTAAATTGGAATAATTTTAAGTTGCATTTACATATGATTGCCCGGGTTAGTGTTAGAATTTCTTTATCAGTATTTAGTTTAAATTAGATAGTTTTATTTCAGTCAATTTAGTCCCATTTTCACTTATCCAAATCAACCCATCACCAACCCATTAGTTATAAGGAAACTGGTCCTTTAAATCCAGTCAAAACCTATATAAAATGGAAAGAATGTTGTCTAAGGTCCCAATGGATGGTTTTCCCAATGTTTGAACGGTGCCTGAGCCCAGCCAGCTCCTTCCTCTTGACACTACCTTCTCTCTGGGCAGAAATTCAGTCTTTGGACAAAATTGGCTGTAAAACTCGGCGGAAAGGAGTGTGTGAGGGGGGGGGGGGGGGGGGGGGGGGGTTTAGGCTTTTATGAAGACTTAATTGCGTGTGGTAATTACCCTAACTCACACTTCTTGACTAATAATTTTTTGTTGGGAGGTCAAAACAAGGTGTTTTCCATGAAGAACTAGGGTTTGTAGGCACTAGGGTTTAATCATTTTCCTTTAACCATTAATCCATGAAAATCACTTGAGGGATAAGGTACAGATGCACCTACCAATTTTTGGCTTGTTTGCAGGTTCTTGAATGTAGCTTTTGAGGCTCCTTCCTTGTGTTTTTGGAAAATTTTGCAAGTGAAAAGTCTTTCTGGTCCTAAGCGCAGTGATGAGCAGAAAACTAGGCCATTTGGGTCTTGTTTATGCAGTGCCACCCTCGTTCAGCTCTGTCGGGCTCCTATGCATAGCACTGGGCCTGTCGGGTCAGCCTCTGAGTGCAGCGTCGGGTTTCTGGGTGTGTCAGGTCTACCTGGGTGCATCGCCTGCCTAGACGTGTAGCGCCTTCAGCTATAGGCGCACTGTAGTGCAAAAAATACACTACGAAAACCCCTATTTGTGCCCCACTGGGTCCTGTGAGCGCTGCGCCAGCTCCTGAGCATAGTGCTGATTGACTCAACTCAGAAATTGACCAAAACTCAGAAAATTTCTCCTTGAGGTTCTTTACTCTTTTCAAATGCACAATAAGCTAAGTGATAAGCGAATTGACCCTTTTATAGTCTTTAGGCAAACAAATTTATCTTTTACAAAATCCACTTTGTAACGTTTTTTAATCTCTTTGTCATTTCACTGATATTCTTTTTACCTTTTGTAGGGGGTGACTTAAAACACAAAAATGGTCTCTTTTCCTCTCAACCATTTCTCTTTGCTGCTCTTGAGGTGGCTGATATGATGGATTTTGGCTCTTTTTGGCCTATTGATGCCTTTAAAACTTGTTTTGCATATGGCTATCTGAGTCATATCATTCACAATGTTTTGGCTTGTCCATGCCTTCCAATCACTTTTCACCCAATCAGTGCCATGAAAACCTTGAAATAACTCTTTTTCCTCTGATCCTTTGGGACATGCTTAAAATTTTTTAACAACCTTAAGCACTTGTAATGGTGGAAGCCTCTTTAAGAAATCTCTATCCTTGCCTTGGAGATCAAGCTTCCCTTTTCTTAATGGGTGACTAAGAAACCTATTTTTCATCTACCTCACTTGATCCTTAGGCATGCTAATTCTATCTTTGACAAGCATCACAACTTTCACTATCCTATATGTTAACTCTATTTTGCCATTTTTGATTTGCAGGTGCCCTGTCATACTGATTTGGCCCTTTCTGTCACTCTTGGAGTTTGACACTTTTATAGTAGTGACCTCATGATCAGTTTGGCATTCCATTTTGAACGTCAACCTTATGCTTTGATTCCTCTGATCATTTGAGGGAAAATGACTGAAAATGGAGGCCTTGACTTTCCTCATACTGATATTGTTTGCATTTTTTCCCTTTGAGGCAGAGAAGCATTGTTACTTTGGCAAACCCTAGAATTCACCTTCAACTTCCCTTGAAAACCTTCTGACTATTGTCATTATGGAGGCTCCTCATCTTCATTTCACATTCTTTTCCTATCTTTCAAAACGTTAGGTTTTACGGCTATTAGAGAAAAATCATTAGTGTTTTCTTCTAAGTTCTCTATAACCCTTTCAAGTTCATTCATTTTTGTTCAGTTTACCTCACCTTTTTCTCGTTTTCATCCATATTTCTAAAAATCTTCAATTCCTGCTTGGTTGTGCTAGTGTGCTTCTCCTTGTGGTTTTCTGCTCTTATCTTTGCTTGGCATACTGCTGGTCCAATCAACCCTTGAAACCCTGATTTTCCTTGAACATAGGGTGCTTCCTCCTTCTTCTCCGTGGGTGTCCTTTAATGAGTATGAGGCCTCTTACCTTACCTAATTTTCTTTTGATAGCAACCTTGACACTCCTTTAGAAATGTCCAAATGGACAGTTGTGCTTTTGCAAAATTTTTTCCTTGATAAGGAGGTCTTCCTTGGATGATTTTCTTGATCTGACTTGGAAAAACAGGTGCTGACCTTCTTTCACATTTAATTCAGCTTCAAGCACAAGAAAAACAGTGATTTAGAACACCAAAGATAACCCTATTGTTAGCCACCTATAATATTTGTTATACCAAAAGGTGGCTAAGACTGTTTGAGCCTTCAACGAACAAATTTCATTACTAAAAATTGTTGGCTCTTGAAGACTCTTGAAGGCCTCATTCCTTTTTCCTCTGTCCAAAAATTCACTGATATTCCCATTTTACATTTAGAAATTCTACTGATTCCAAGTGAAAGACTGCTGAAAGATCATCATTTTCCCCCTTCTCAAACCTTCATTTGCTCCCCTTTTTCTCCATCAAAACTTCCTTGTTTTCATAAATCCTCTTCTTACATTAATGAAAATCACTTTTCCATAGTTAAAAACTCATTTTTTAACTATTCCGAAACCCCCGATTCCTTGGAAAAACTCTGAAAAATTCGTGAAAAATACAAGCTTTTATTTTACTATGGACCTAAGCCCCTTTGGCTAAGTCCTAACCATTCCCCCCCACAGGCCCATGCGTTAAAACCAAACGCCAAAACCTTTTGGCACTAATCGCATCGGAAACTTTCAAATGGTGCAAGAGTTTTGTGTGTTACAAAAATCCCGATGTGATCAGCCTTTGTATTATAAAACTCCCGATCGCATAAATTTATATATATATATATTCTGTGGGCCCGACCTGGTGCTCAAACCTTGTAAAATATCTCATCCCCGATCCATTTTTCCTTTGTAAACCCAAAAACCCACTTTTCCAATGTTTTGGTCTAAAAACCAAAGTCATGTATAAATGCAATGGTTAGATTGAAAAGCCCATGTCCGAACTTGCGATATGTGATGGACCCTGTTGTATATCCCATCCAAAACATTAAAACCTTATGTTATATTTAAACTTTGGGTTTATTTTATTTTATAAATTCCTCCGCCGGTCCAAAGTTCAAAGCAATCTCCACCATCCATCTGTTCTGTAGATCGATGGTGCGGAGTGCGTCTTTCCGTGGTCCCCACCACCCATAAGATGATTGCCAAAAACTGCGTGGTATCTATCGCACCGCTGTTGGGGCAAGGGTGGTTTTTGCTCGATGGCCAGCGATTCCATACATCGCTTGACACACGTCCCATGTACTATTTGTAAAACCGCTGCCATTCGTCGTCCATCGCGTGTTAATGTTCAGACCAGGATGCCCAGTGATATCGCTGTGGATGATCCGATCTAGGCCCATTGATCCAACGGTGATCGCTCGCCGAAGTTGCTCGATGGTAAACGAAGGTGCGTACACGATAGCCGGGCCATCATACAGCGGCAAATCAATCTCCGCCGTCGATCTGATCTGCAGATCGACAACCCACAATTCATCGCCCGATCTCTCCGTTTGACTTTCCATTGCCCAATCTCGACATTCAATCAATACGCGATTGACGGCTCAGATTCATCCTTCTCCTTTGACCACCTCGTTCAACCTCGACCGTCGATCTCTGCATGATCGACGGCTCAGATTTAATCCTTCTTTCGCCCATTTCATGATTGATCCCGATCAATCCTGACCACTGGATGATAACATCCAACGGCTCCGATCTCCTCGCACGCCCTCCGATGCAGTCAACCTATAAAAGCAGGATTTTTTAATATTTTTCATATTTTTCAGGGTTTTTATCATTTTCTCGCAATTTTCAAAGAAGATTCAGAGGCGGAGGGTGACGACCCTCCCGTCCTTGATTCTTCATAGAAAGTCATCCACAGGGTGGAAATTCACGTTTCCTCAGTGTTTCCTCAAGCATGGATGCCTTATGAACCCTGTGCAGCCCTGCAAAATGGCAAAGAAAAAAGAAAATTGGGCACATTCAGAGAGTATCAATGCCGAAGACTAGGATGAACCAGAATAGAGGATTAATGGATAGATTTCAGGGATTATGGCTAAGGATGATTATCAAAAGCCTAACCCCCGATTTAAAACACAGTTTAAAGGAATCTAAAGGGTTTAACTGACATAAAGGTTTCCATCGCATCGAATGAGGCGAATTGATTTCTCAGCTGCCAAAGGAGCCACCTGTTTCCAAAATCCTAAAAACAGACCTTAAGACTCCACTGGGAAGACCGCAAGTCCTGATAGCATCATACAAACTCATCTAGAAGGCTTTAAGATTAAAATTTTCCTTCTTCTGAAAAGATCAGTTAGCCTATTAAAGATTGTCATATTTGGTTAAACTTTTCTTTTAAACTAGGTCTAAAAAACACAGCATAGTGGCTCCTAGAAAGATTCATACTAGAGCCTACCCTGACCCAAACCCACCGGGAATAGTTGAAAACCCTGAAAGTATTCTTAGGAAATCTTCCAAGATAAAATTTTCTACTTTTTTTAGATGACCCTTGAGATCTAATTCAATCCTTGAAAAATCTTTCAGCTCTACAACAATCTCAAGTTGACCTAGTAAATCCGTTTAGAACTAGGTCTCTTGGTGATTTAGATCAGTTAGATTTTGAGTTTTCACTATCATCTCTTGAAACAAGTGAACCTCTTGGTAGCAGAGAAACAACGCCTCCTGACTTACATTTCCTTCACAACTTAGGTGTTTCTCATCCAATATCAGCTCAACAGTCTATTCCTGGTCCATCCACTTCTGCTCACCCTTCATCCATTGTTCAAACCACTACACCTCAGCCCACTGTTCCTGTTATAAATTCGCTCCTTGTAAATCCACCCACACCACCTATGATGGATGCATGGTATGCTCCCCTAGTCCTTCCTGTACCACTAATCAATCTTCCACATGACTATCAATCCAAAATTCCATTATATGATGCTAACAATGCTATAACTGCATCACAACATGTAGATAAAATGAATGACTACTTTGACAGAAATGAAATTGATGATGATTCTATCAAACTTAGGTTATTTTCTCAGAGCCTAGGGGGAGAAGTAAGAAAATGGTTTAAAGGTTTAGCCCCCCACAGTATTAATGATCTCCAAGGTTTCCATCAAACGTTCTTAAACAAATGGGAAATAAAGAAAAACCCTCTCCAAGTCCTCTCTGACTACAAGAACCTCCATAGAAACACTGGGGAAAGTGTGCAAGCTTACCGCACTAGATTCAATAGTATGTATAATGCACTTTCCCCAGAACTAAAACCTCCACAGGGCTCAGCTTTAAATAAATTTCCTGAAGGGTTTGAATCTGACATGACCTATCAGCTGAGAGAAAGAAAATTTTCAACTCTGGAAGATATGCAATAGGGTGCCCTTTCTGTAGAATTCATCTTGATGGAGAAGAGAGCAAGAATGAAAACTGAGAAGAGAGTATCTTTTAGAGAAGAGTCCACTCCTTCTACTTCAAGCTCAAAAATGGAGAGAATGTTAGAAGAAATGATGAAAGAGATGAGCATAATCAAGAGAGCACAAGCCAATCAAAATCAAACTGCTCCTCGAAATAGAAATCAAAATTATAGAAGAGAAAACAATCAATACAAACATAACGAAAATGACCAACAGGTTAGACCTCCCTTCCAACAAAACTATCTAGATCAGTACGAGGAAGATAGGGAGTTGGAAAGCTTGGAAGAATCCCATGTAAACTTGATTGATTTAGATAGTGGGGATGATGTTTTCCTCACTGAGGAAGAAAAATATTTTTTCTCTTCTGATCAAAATACAAACACCTATGAAGACTCTAATAACTATAGATTAGGCTTTGAAAATGCAATCATGGAGATACATAAACAATATGATCTTAGGAGTAAGGGAAACATAGATAATTCAAAAGATAAGAACACTAGCATTGCTGTCAAGAAAAACGCAGAAAACTAGCCCAAAAAGACAGCAGAGAAAACCAACATTTTGACTAAAAAACCAGATTCAAACAGAGACAAAGGTGTCCAGCCAAATGTTGAACAGAGTACCCCTAGCACTTCAGCTAGTGGTCCTAATAAAATTGTCCCAATTACCATTCCAAACAAGGTTCAGCAAATCAAAGTTACTGAAAGGAATTCAATTGAAAAAACAGATGTAAATACAAACAAGTCAATTATTCCTTTCAGCCTTGAGGGAGAGATTGCCAAAATAAAAATCACCATGCCCCTAGCTGAAATAGTAACCCAAGAGGTGTACAAAAACCAAGTTTTGAAAGCTTTGAACTTAGGAAGTGATACAGACACTTTAAACTTGACAAATGACAAACCTGAGTTGTTGTTTGGTCGAGAAGTTGAAGGAAAATATCAAGAAGGAGCTGTCCCTCCCTTCTATGTTAGCTTGAACATACATGAGAAAATTTTCCACAATGCCATGTTAGACTCGGGAGCTTCACACAATCTGATGCCCAAGGTGGTGATGGAAAGATTAGGCTTAGAAATTACTAAACCATACAAAGACTTGTATTCCTTTGACTCAAGCAGAGTCAAGTGTTTGGGTTTAATCAAAGATTTATGTGTTACTCTAGCTCAGATCCCTGCTAAGAGTCTAGTTATGGATATAGTTGTAGTTGACATTCCCCCTAAGTATCGCATGCTCTTATCAAGATCTTGGGGAGCCAAAATTCAGGGGAGCCTTCAAATGGACATGTCTTATGCCACCATTCCCATTTTTAACCAAAACAGAAGACTATATAGGGAATCTCACATGAAGTACATGGTGAGCAACATAGACAAACCAAGCAAGTCTCCAATCTATTCTATTCAGTTGAGTTTAGATTCCTTTATCTTATGTAACGAAGATGAAATTACTCAACAATATAAAGAAAACATAGACCCAATCAGTTCACCACAACAATCCAATCTTCCCTTCGATCAAATTAAAAACATTGACAATCAACAGCAACAAGAAAATGAAAATAAGGATGACATACTTTGGTAAATAAATTTTGATGGATCTTGTAATAAAACAAGTGCAGGAGCATGTGTGTGGAATCAAAATAAAAAACCAAGTTTTTCATACAAATTGGATTTCCCATGCACTAAAATTATTGCTGAGTATGAAGCACTTCTCTTAGGCTTACAACTGCTTAAACAGTTAGAAGCCCAAAAGATATCAATCTTAGGAGATTCTAAACTTATCATAAAACAAATCAAAGGAGAATACTTAGCTAGAAATCCAAGACTTCGGGAATATCGAAATGCTGCCCTTGATTTATTAAAGACCTTTGAGAAGTATGAACTTATTTTCATTCCAAGAGACTTGAATCATCTAGAAAATGAACTCACTTTCAATGCCAACAATTGCCAAAAACCTGTAGTAAATCAACAGCTCAGTGTAAAAGTAAAACACAAGCCTACTGTACCTGATAACGTAGATCACTAGCAAGTGTTTGATTCTGACCAACATATAGATGATTTCTTAAACTTAGAAAACGATTTCATGATACCAATGTAAGAATCTAGCCATAATCATAACTGTACATATATTGAAGAAATCCCAGAAGCTGAAATAACACACTCTGCTGATATAAGTCATTATGAGAATACATTTGAAGCGGAGTCAATTGACAACATGGACCAAAAAGAGCTGGAAGTTCTAGAATGTAAGGACGGTTCAATTCCAAGAGGTCTCTCACCTTTGGAACACCTTTTTTACTTTAATTATGTAGCCAAAGAACAAAAAATGGAGCCTGTAGAAACAAACATAGAAGAACACAACATAGGTTTCCTAATAGAACCCAAAATAACTAAATTGTCCAGGACTCTTTAAACTCATATGAAATCTCGATACATTGATCTGTTTAGAGAGTTTAAAGATGTTTTTGCCTGGGCATACACAGATCTGAAATCTTATGATACTAGCATCATTCAGCACAAGATTCCCCTGAAGGAAAATAAAAAGCCCTTCAAACAAAGACTAAGGAGAATAAACCCACTTTTATTACCATTAGTTAAAGCTGAAATTGAAAAGATGCGTGATTTTGGCATTATAGTACCTATTAGGTTTTCAGAATGGGTATCCAACTTAGTTTCTGTTAGGAAAAAGACAGGGGAGATCAGGCTCTGTATTGACTTCAGAAATTAAATATAGCCTCCTTAAAAGACAACTACCCCTTACCCAAAATGGACCATATAATTCAGAAGGTCGTTGGGTCAAAAAGGATTTCCCTCTTAGATGGGTTCTCAAGTTACAACCAGGTGTTAGTGCTCCCAAGTGATCAAATCAAAACTGCTTTTACTACACCTTGGGGCACCTTTATGTATGTCAAAATTCCTTTCGGATTAATGAATGCAGGGGAAACTTTCCAAAGGGCCATGGATATAGCCTTCTCTGAATATATTGGCTATTTTATAATCATATACCTTGATGACATAACCGTTTTCTCAAAAACCGATGAAGAACATCTGATTCACCTAAGAAAATTTTTTGAGAAGTGTAGGAAATTTGGCTTGTCATTGAATCCCAAAAAGACACTCTTTGGTCCCCAAGAAGGTAAACTTCTTGGACATATAATTTCAGAAGAGGGAATAAAAATAGACCCTACAAGGATAGATGGCATATTACAGATCAACCATCCAAGGAGCCTCAAAGAATTGCAATCTTTCATCGGAAAGATCAATTTTCTAAGGAGGTTTATTCCTAATATTGCTGAGCTATTAAAAAACATTACCAACATGCTTAAGAAAGATGTAGGTGTAAAATGGACTTTACCAGCTAAACAATCATTCGAACCGGTCAAACAAGCTCTTACTCAAACACCAGTCCTGATTAGTCCAGATTTCACCAAAGACTTTTATATCTTTTCTTTTGAATCTGAGCATACAATAGCTGCAGTTTTACTTCAAAATAATGATTTGGGGCAAGAACAACCAATATATTTCTTTAGTAGGGCCTTAAGAGATGCTCCTCTCAAATATAATATCATGGAGAAGCAAGCCTTAGCATTAGTGAAAGCATTAAAAGACTTTAGGGTCTATATTTTACACTCTCACATAATTTCTTTTGTTCCACATACTTTTGTCGAGGACATTCTAAGTCAAGACCCTGATGGTAAAAGGGGAAAATGGATTGCAACTATTCTTGAATATGACTTAGAAATTAGGTCCACCAAACTAGTTAAAGGGCAAGGATTAGCAAAACTTATGGCTGAGTCTAACTTCAAAGCACTAGACATAAATATGGTAGATGTGTTGGAGGAAATAGAAGAATATGATGCTCCTATTATTGAAGAAACGTTTCCGAATTCTCCTTGGTATGCTGACATTATTTATGTGCTTTTATATTTAAATGCTCCTGCTTCTTTGTCTAAAACTAAAGCCAGATTTTTGAAACAAAAGGCTTTTAGTTTTTTCATATTGAATGGAGTATTATATTGGAAAAATGTTGTTGGAATTTTGCTTAAATGTTTACTTGAAGATGATGCAGGAAAAATCATGCATGAAGTGCATGACAGATAATGTGGAGGACACTTCTACTGGAGGGCCACAGCAAACAAAATTCTTAGGTCTGGCTACTATTGGCCTACCCTTTTCCCAGGTCTTCATGTCTTGCCACAAGTGTCAAATCTTTGATGGAAAAAGAAAACTCCTTCCCTTACCTTTACATCCTATCAGAGTTGAGGCGCCTTTTCAACAATGGGGGCTGGACTTCATTGGATAAATTCATCCATCCTCCTCAGCTCAACATAACTGGATCCTCACATCCACTGACTTCTTTACCAAATGGATAGAAGCTATACCTTGCAGAAAAGCTAATGAATCTGTCATTATCAAGTTCCTTGAAACAAATATCCTATCTAGATTTGGTTGTCCCAGGAAAATTATAATAGAAAATGTTGCTGCTTTTAAATCTAAGAGGATGGTTGATTTATGTTACAAATACCACATAACCTTGGGCCATTCCACTGCTTACTATCCCGAAGGAAATGGATTAGCCGAGTCTTCCAACAAGAGCCTCATCAATATCATTAAAAAACTGTTGGAACAAAATTAGAAATCATGGCATAGTAAGCTGGTTCATGCCTTATGGGATGATAGGCTAACTACAAAGAAATCAATAAACATGTCTCCCTATCAGCTAGTCTATGGCATGGATGTAGTCTTTCCCACCTTGTTGGGAGTGCCAGTTGTGAAGCTCCTTCAAGAAGTGCAGACTCAAGAGAATGATATGTAGAGAAGAATGAAGCAAACAATCCATTTACAACAGACCAAAGAGGAAGTCTATGAAAGAACACAGTTAGTCCAAGAAAATATGAAGAAGCTTTTTGATAAGAGGACTAAGGCAAACAATTTGCAAGTTGTAAATGTTGTTCTCAAGTGGGATTCAAGAAAAGAGGAGAAGGGAAAACATGGAAAATTTGAGAACTTGTGGAAAGGGCCCTATATTATTCATGCTGAGAGGGGTCATAATGCATTTTTCTTGAGAGAATTGAATGAAGAATATCTGTATGGAGGTCCTGTCAATGGCAGGATGCTCAAGCATTACTTCTGTCGAGAATCCTAAGTTTCAAAGAATTTTATTTTTCATTATAAATATCATAGTCTAATCATTGCATTCAAAGTTAGAAAAGATCAAAAATACAAAAAACAATGGAAAAAAGAAAAGAGGGCAGATTGACAAAACAATAAAGGTACAGCCCCATACCAAAAAGAGAAACAAATTCTGAAAGTGTGCAAGCTTAAATGCCACTCCTGAAAAACACACTTCTATTTAGTCAAACAACCTAATCTTGACTAATTAGCTTTAAATTTTTTGTTGATAGGATAGGGAATTCGATTTTCCAAACTATTGAATCTCGATTTATCAGTAGATTGTTTAGGATAGAAATTGAAGGTTCAAACAAAATCAAAATCTGAACCTAACGTTTCAAAGAAAGATGACTCAAATATTTCCTATCTTCTGAGTCAAAAAGATGAAAAAATATGGTTCTAATTAGCTCAAAATATGAACCAGAGGAAAGGAAAGAAATAGCTCAAACAAAAGTCAAAACAGAGCTGTAAAAAAGTGAAGGAAATGATTTCGACTTTCAGGTCTTAAGCCTTCCATTTTGATTTAATTTTTCTGCAAAATAAATGTCTATGTGCAACTTGTTTTTATGCCATAGATCACAGCAAGTCAAACAGCTTTATCTTGGCTTGGCTGTTTTTTTTTTTTTAATTTCTGTCTTAGAAATCAGAGAATAAAATCTGTTAGACTGTTTAATCCTAACAGATTAGTTGATTAGGTATAGAATCATATGGGCTCAATTTTTTAATCGGAGTTCATGGAGAAATAAGGAGTAGAAATAGATTAGATTTCCTGCTTTCAAAAGAATAAAATGTTGTGAAAAGAGTTTGCCAATCCAAGTGCACTCTAAGGAAGAAAAGATGTTAGATCAGTAGGATTGGGTAGGTAGAAGCTTGTATTGATGAAGATCCATTGTTGTCATGGTTGCTAATATGTTTTCAGAGAAAGATCATCACAGTAAAGGAAGAGCAGCCCAATGGATCAGGCACAGTTCAGCCTCCCAGAGAATGCAAGTCTGAAGTTCTTGATGCCTTCAAGAAGGCACCATCCCCAAGTGGAGCCACTGTTAGCCACCTATAATACTTGTTATACCAAAAGGTGGCTATGACTGTTTGAGCCTTCAAGGAACAAATTTCATTACTAAAAATTTTCGGCTCTTGAAGATTCTTGAATGCCTCCTGCCTTTTTCCTCTGTCCAAAACTTCACTGATATTCCCATTTTACATTTAGAAATTATTCTGATTCCAAGTGAAATACTACTGAAAGATCATGATTTTCCCCCTTCTCAAACCTTCATTTGATCCCCTTTTTCTCCATCAAAACTTCCTTGTTTTCATAAATCCTCTTCTTCCATTTATGAAAATCACTTTTCCATAGTTAAAAACTCATTTTTTAACTAATCCAAAACCCCCGATTCCTTGGAAAAACTCTGAAAAATTCGTGAAAAATATAGGTTTTTATTTTACTATGGACCTAAGCCCCTTGGGCTAAGTCCTAACCATTTCCCCCCACAGGCCCATGCGTTAAAACCAAACGCCAAAACCTTTCGGCACTAATCGCATCAGAAACTTTCAAATGGTGCAAGAGTTTTGTGTGTTACAAAAATCCCGATGTGATCAACCTTTGTATTATAAAACTCCCGATCGCATAAATTTTTATATATATATTTTGTGGGCCCGACCAGGCGCTCAAACTTTGTAAAATATCTCATGCCCAATCCATTTTTCCTTTGTAAACCCAAAAATCCACTTTTCCAATATTTTGGTCTAAAAACCAAAGTCATGTATAAATGCAATGGGTAGATTGAAAAGCCCATGTCCGAACTTGTGATATGCGATGGACCCTTTTGTATATCCCATCCAAAACATTAAAATCTTATGTTATATTTAAACTTTGGGTTTATTTTATTTTATAAATTCCTCCGCCAGTCCAAAGTTCAAAGCAATCTCCACCATCGATCTGTTCTGTAGATCGACGGTGCGAAGTGCATCTTTCCGTGGTCCCCACCGCCCATAAGACGATTGCCCAAAACCGCGTGGTATCTATCGCACCGCCGTTGGGTTAAGTGTGGTTTTTTCCTGATGGCCAGCGATTCCATACATCGCTTGACATGCATCCCATGTACTATTTGTAAAACCGTTGTCCATCCATCGTCCATCGCGCGTTAATGTTCGGACCGAGATGCCCAGCGATATCGCTGTGGACTGTTCGATTTGGGCCCAATGATCCAACGGTGATCGCTCGCCAAAGTTTCTCAATGGTTAAAGAAGGTGCGCGCACGATAGCTGGGCCATCGTACAGCGGCAAATCAATCTCCACCGTCGATCTGATCTGCAGATCGACAGCCCACAATCCATCGCCCCGATCTCTCCGTTTGACTTTCCATTGCCCAATCCCGACCGTCGATCTCTGCACGATCGACGGCTCAGATTCATCCTTCTCCTATGACTGCCTCGTTCAACCTCGACCGTCGATCTCTGCATGATCGACGGCTCAGATTTAATCCTTCTTTCGCCCATTTCACGATCGCTCCCGATCAATCCCGACCGTTGGATGATACCATCCAACGGCTCCAATCTCCTCGCACGCCCTCCAATGCAGTCAACCTATAAAAGCAGGATTTTTTAATAGTTTTCGTATTTTGCAGGGTTTTTATCATTTTCTCGCAATTTTCAAAGAAGATTAAGAGGCGGAGGGTGACGACCCTCCCGTCTTCGATTCGTCATAGGAAATCATCCACAGGGTGGAAATTCACGTTTCCTCAGTGTTTCCTCGGGCATGGATGCCTTATGAACCCTGTGCAGTCCTGTACAATGGCAAAGAACACAACAAATTGGGCATAGTCAAGGAGTATCAGTGCCGAAGACCATGATGAACCAGAACAGAGGATTAATGGAAAGATTTTGGGGATTATGGCTAAGGACGATTATCAAAAGCCTAACCCCCGATTTAAAACGCAGTTTAAAGGAATCTAAAGGGTTTAACTGACAGAAAGGTTTCCACCACATCGAATGAGGTGAATTGATTCCTCCGCTGCGAAAGGAGCCACCTGTTGCCACAAAGCATTCAAACAGAGGCTGAACTTATTACACAATCAGATATTTTGCCTCAACGTAGCCAGGGAGTTACTTAGAAATCAATGCGGCTCTCTGTGAGTTACTCTAAACATTACGCAGAGCCTCAAAGTCAACAAAATCTCTCGCCGAGCTTTGATATTTATTGTAAAACAGTTAATACAGTGTTACACCTGTAAACTTCTTCATTGAGCCCCTCAAAAGGCCGAGAAGTCTTGAATCTGTATTAATTGACCTAAGAGATCTTTTTTTGGATCTCTCCTCCTCATTCTTCTATAAATGCTTCTGTAGAAGATGAGAAATTGTTGGTTGTTGTTTGATCAGAAGATGTAATATTGAAACTCTCTGAAATCAATACATAGTCCTTTGAAGTTGAAGAAAAAATTGAAGTCTTGGAGGTCTTGATGATGTTATTGCATGTTTGTTTCTGAGAAGGCTCTATCATTGGATTCATGAGATTGGCTGTTGGTTAAGTATTCTAAACTGTTTCATGTTTTTCCCTGTTTTCATTATGTTCCATAATTTCTCACTACAGTAGGATAGAAAGTATTAGGCTAAGAAATGACTCTTGGAAGCACCTTAGACCTGTTCATCCTTCACTTTTTATGTTTTCTTCTGCTGAAGTATTTTAGAGGCTTTAATCTTTCTCTTTAGTCTTCATGCTTGTTTATTTCCTTAATAGTTTGAACAGTTGGTTTCAGCCTGATTTATGGTTCTCCCTGCTTGTTTGTTGCCACTTAGAAACTGTTATTGAAGTCTCCCTTGGAAGTTCTTTGCTTATAGTGAATCAGAGAGGTCTGTTTTGATCTTTCCCTTTGTTCTCACTTGAACAGTTGGCTTAAAGGTCGTTATAATTATGATCATATATGTCTTAAGGTGTTCCCTCTTCTATGACTATGATTATCAGTAAATCTTATATGTTTTCTAAATTCCTTTAGAATAAAATCTTTGAGGAAATAGGGTGTTCCCCAAATCTTAGATTTTACTTTGAAAGTTGTTTTGAAATCATTGTTTGCTTAAAGGTGTGATTTGTAGAATTTATGGTTAGCCCTGTCTATCAAAGAACTCTTTATTGTTTCAAATTATGCTTTCAAATTCCCTTTTTTGAGAATTAAAACTCTCTTTCCAAATCATTAATGTTCATTCCATTCCAAAAACAAAAGGATCCTGTGGCCAAGTTAGATTTTCCCTTTGATATCCCATATCCTTTGATAAGTATGTTATGACCTCTTTTTGACTCCATTACCCAATGAAACAGATATTTTACTGTCCTATATATCTCTCCTAGACCTTTTATGTTCTGCTGTATCAATTCAACCCAACCAAACAAACAAATACCTGCGCTGAATAACTAGTCTAGAAACCAATACTCAAAGCACACAAGATAAAACTTTGCAAAAAAATTTTTGAGAGATCCCTCTATGAGAACAGGAGGACTAGATCCTGTAACTCTAAATATTGGTTCTGATGTTGCCTTGTCTTTTGATTTTCCAAACTATCAAAACACGGGACACCAACATAATGGCGATCACGGTGGGACGCTGAGTAAAATCTGCAAAACAAAACACTCACTATCTAAGTATAACATAAGTAACCTTCTTCAAGAACTACCAAGCAATGGTAATCATGATATGACCTTTGAATCAGTGACAAACTAAGTAACCCTTGGGATTCTCATAAAGCCTTGTCAAACCTTGAAGATTCCAGTTACCAAGCCATAAGAGTAAACTTTGTACGTTTTGACACTCTAGCTAAGTGTTAAATCAGACTTAGAACACTCTCTTAACCTATAAGACCAAAATAAACTCAGAAAAACCCAAAACATTTCATTTTGGCTTCATAATAAACTTCGTGGTGGGCTGTATAACCTTCTACCTCCAAAAGAGCTAAAAATTCCCACCTGGCGACTCCACAATCCTAAAAACAGACCTTAAGACTCCACTGGGAAGACCCCAAGTCTTGGTAGCATCATACAAACTTATCTAGAAGGCTTTAAGATTAAAATTTTCCTTCTTCTGAAAAGATCAGTTAGCCTATTAAAGATTGTCATATTTGCTTAAAGTTTTCTTTTCAACTAGGTCTAAAAAACACAGCATAGTGGCTCCTAGAAAGATTCATACTAGAGCCTACCCTAACCCAAACCCACCGGGAATAGTTGACAACCATGAAAGTATTCTTAGGAAATCTTCCAAGATAAAATTTTCAACTGTTTTCAGATCACCTTTGAGATCTAATTCAGTCCTTGAAAAATCTTTTAGCTCTACAACAATCTCAAGTTGACCTAGTAAATCCATTTAGAACTAGGTCTCTTGGTGATTTAGATCAGTTAGATTCTGAGTCTTCACTATCATCTCCTGAAACAAGTGAACCTCTTGGTAGTAGAGAAACAACACCTCCTGGCTTACATTTCCTTCACAACTTAGGTGTTTCTCATCCAAGATCAGCTCAACAGTCTATTCCTGGTCCATCCACTTCTGCTCACCCTTCATCCACTGTTAAAACCACTACACCTCAGCCCACTGTTCCTGTTATAAATCCACTCCTTGTAAATCCACCCCCACCACCTATCATGGATGCATGGTATGCTCCCCTAGTCCTTCCTGTACCACTAGTCAATCTTCCACAGCACTATCAATCCAAAATTCCATTATATGATGCTAACAATGCTATAACTGCATCACAACATGTAGATAAAATGAATGACTACTTTGACAGGAATGAAATTGATGATGATTCTATCAAACTTAGGTTATTTGCTCAGAGCCTAGGGGGAGAAGTAAGAAAATGGTTTAAAGGTTTAGCCCCCCATAGTATTAATGATCTCCAAGGTTTCCATCAAACGTTCTTAAACAAATGGGAAGTAAAGAAAAACCCTCTCCAAGTCCTCTCTGACTACAAGAACCTCCATAGAAACACTGGGGAAAGTGTGCAAGCTTACTGCACTAGATTAAATAGTGTGTATAATGCACTTTCCCCATAACTAAAACCTCCATAGGGCTCAGCTTTAAATAAATTTCCTGAAGGGTTTGACTCTGACATGACCTATCAGCTGAGAGAAAGAAAATTTTCAACTCTGGAAGATATGCAACAAGGTGCCCTTTCTGTAGAATTCAAATTGATGGAGAAGAGAGCAAGAATGAAAACTGAGAAGAGAGTATCTTTTAGAGAAGATTCCACTCCTTCTACTTCAAGCTCAAAAATGGAGAGAATGTTAGAAGAAATGATGAAAGAGATGAGCATAATCAAGAGAGCACAAGCCAATCAAAATCAAACTGCTCCTCGAAATAGAAATCAGAATTATAGAAGAGAAAACAATCAATACAAAAATAACGAAAATGACCAACAGGTTAGACCTCCCTTCCAAAAAAACTATGTAGATCAGTACGAGGAAGATAGGGAGTTGGAAAGGTTGGAAGAATCCCATGTAAACTTGATCGAATCAGATAGTGGGGATGATGTTTTCGTCACTGAGGAGAATACTCAGCTAGAAATCCAAGACTTAGGGAATATTGAAACGTTGCCCTTGATTTATTAAAAACCTTTGAGAAGTATGAACTTATTTTCATTCCAAGAGAATTGAATCATCTAGCAAATGAACTCGCATTCAATGCCATCAATTTCCAAAAACCTGTAGTAAATCAACAGCTTAGTGTAAAAGTAAAACACAGGTCTGCTGTACCTGATAACGTAGATCACTGGCAAGTGTTTGATTCTGACCAACATATAGATGATTTCTTAAAGTTAGAAAATTATTTCACCATACCAACGTCAGAATCTATCCATAATCAGAACTTTACATATATTGAAGAAATCCCAGAAGCTGAAATAACACACTCTGCTAATATAAGTCATTATGAGAATACATTTGAAGCAGATTCAATTGACAACATGGACCAAAAAGAGCTGGAAGTTTTAGAATGTAAGGACGGTTCAATTCCAAGTGGTCTCTCACCTTTGGAACACCTTTTCGACTTTAATGATGTAGCCAAAGAACCAAAAATTGAGCCTGTAGAAACAAATGTAGAAGAACACAACATAGGTTCCCTAACGGAACCCAAAATGATTAAATTGTCCAGGAATCTTTAAAATCATATGAAATATCGATACATTGATCTGTTTAAAGAGTTTAAAGATGTTTTTTCCTGGGCATACACAGCTCTGAAATCTTATGATACCAGCATCATTCAGCACAAGATTCCCTGAAGGAAAATCAAAAGCCCTTCAAACAAATACTAAGGAGAATAAACCCACTTTTATTACCATTAGTTAAAGCCGAAATTGAAAAGATGCATGATGATAGCATTATAGTACCTATTAGGTTTTCAGAATGGGTATCCAACTTAGTTTCTGTTAGGAAAAAGACAGGGGAGATCAGGCTCTGTATTGACTTCAGAAATTTAAATAGAGCCTCCTTAAAAGACAACTACCGCTTACCCAAAATGGACCATATAATTCAGAAGGTGGTTGGGTCAAAAATGATTTCCCTCTTAGATGGGTTCTCAAGTTACAACCAGGTGTTAGTGCTCCCAAGTGATCAAATCCAAACTGCTTTTACTACACCTTGGGTCACCTTTATGTATGTCAAAATTCCTTTTGGATTAATGAATGAAGGGGCCACTTTCCAAAGGGCCATGGATATAGCCTTCTCTGAATATATTGGCTATTTTATAATCATATACCTTGATGACATAACCGTTTTCTCAAAAACCGATGAAGAACATTTGATTCACCTAAGAAAGGTTTTTGAGAAGTGTAGGAAATTTGGCTTGTCATTGAATCAAAAAAAGACATTCTTGGGTCTCCAAGAAGGTAAACTTCTTGGACATATAATTTCATAAGAGGGAATCAAAATATACCCTACAAGGATAGATGGCATATTACAGATTAGCCATCCAAGGAGCCTCAAAGAATTGCAATCTTTCATCGGAAAGATCAATTTTCTAAGGAGGTTTATTCCTAATCTTGCTGAGCTATTAAAAAACATTACAAACATGCTTAAGAAAGATGTAGGTGTAAAATGGAATTTACCAGCTAAACAATCATTCGAACTGGTCAAACAAGCTCTTACTCAAACACCAGTCCTGATTAGTCCAGATTTCACCAAAGACTTTTATATCTTTTCTTTTGCATCTGAGCATACAATAGCTGCATTTTTACTTCAAAAGAATGATTTGGGGCAAGAACAACCAATATCTTTCTTTAGTAGGGCCTTAAGAGATGCTCCTCTGAAATATAATATCATGGAGAAGCAAGCATTAGCATTAGTGAAAGCATTAAAAGACTTTAGGGTCTATATTTTACACTCTCACATAATTTATTTTGTTCCACATAATTTTGTCGAGGATATTCTAAGTCAAGACCCTGATGGTAAAAGGGGAAAATGGATTGCAACTATTCTTGAATATGACTTAGAAATTTGGTCCACCAAACTAGTTAAAGGGCAAGGATTAGCAAAACTTATGGCTGAGTCTAACTTCAAAGCACTAGACATAAATATGGTAGATGTGTTGGAAGAAATAGAAGAATCTGATGCTCCTATTATTGAGGAAACGTTTATCAATTCTCTTTGGTATGCTGACATTATTTATGTGCTTTTATATTTAAATGCTCCTCCTTCTTTGTCTAAAACTAAAGCCAGATTTTTGAAATAAAAGGCTTTAAGTTTTTTCATATTGAATGGAGTATTATATTGGAAAAATGTTGTTGGAATATTTCTTAAATGTTTACTTGAAGATGATGCAGGAAAAATCATGCATGAATTGCATGACGGAGAATGTGGAGGACACTTCTACTGGAGGGCCACAGCAAAAAAAATTATTAGGTCTGGCTACTATTGGCCTACCCTTTTCCTAGATACTAAAAAGTTGGTCATGTCTTGCCATAAGTGTCAAATCTTTGATGGCAAAAGAAAACTCCTTCCCTTACCTTTACATCCTATCAGAGTTGAGGTGCCTTTTCAACAATGGGGGCTGGACTTCATTGGCGAAATTCATCCATCCTCCTCAGCTCAACATAAGTGGATCCTCATAGCCACTGACTTCTTTACCAAATGGATAGAAGCTATACCTTCCAGAAATGCTAATGAATCTGTCATTATCAAGTTCCTTGAAACAAATATCCTATCTAGATTTGGTTGTCCCAGGAAAATTATAATAGAAAATGCTGTTGCTTTTAAATCTAAGAGGATGGTTGATTTTTGAAAAACACACTTCTAGTTAGTCAAACACCCTAATCTTGACTAATTAGCTTTAAATTTTTTGCTGATAGGATAGGGAATTAGATTTTCCAAACTGTTGAATCTCGGTTTATCAGTAGATAGTTTAGGATAGAAATTAAAGGTTCAAACAAAATCAAAATCTGAACCTAACGTTTCAAAGGAAGATGACTCAAATATGTCCTATCTTTTGAGTCAAAAAGATGAAAAAATCTGGTTCTAATTAGCTCAAAATCTGAACCAGAGGAAAGTAAAGAAATAGCTCAAACAAAAGCCAAAACAGGGCTATAAAAAAGGGAAGGAAACGATTTTGACTTTCAGGTGTTAAGCCTTCCATTTTGATTTAATTTTTCTGCAAAATAAATGTCTATGTGCAGCTTGTTTTTATGCCATAGATCACAACAAGTCAAACATCTTAATCTTGGCTTGGCTGTTTTTTTTTTTTTTCTGTCTTAGAAATCAGAGAATAAAATCTGTTAGACTGTTTAATCCTAACAGATTAGTATATTAGGTAGAGAATCATATGGGCTCAATTTTTTAATCGAAGTCCATGGAGAAATAAGGAGTATAAATAGATTAGATTTCCTTCTTTCAAAAGAATAAGATGTTGTGAAAAGAGTTTGCCAATCCAAGTGCACTCTAACGAAGAAAAGATGTTAGATCAGTAGGATTGGGTAGGTAGAAGCTCGTATTGATGAAGATCCATTGTTTTCATGGTTGCTAATATGTTTTTAGAGAAAGATCATCACAGTAAAGGAAGAGCAGCCCAATGGATCAAGCACAGGTCAGCCTCCCAGAGAATGCAAGTCTGAAGTTCTTGATGCCTTCAAGAAGGCACCATCCCCAAGTGGAGCCACTGTTAGCCACCTATAATATTTGTTATACCAAAAGGTGGCTAATATTGTTTGAGCCTTCAAGGAACAAATTTCATTACTAAAATTTTTTGGCTCTTGAAGACTCTTGAAGGCCTCCTCCCTTTTTCCTCTGTCCAAAACTTCACTCATATTCCCATTTTACATTTAGAAATTATGCTGATTCCAAGTGAAAGACTGCTGAAAGATCATCATTTTCCCCCTTATCAAACTTTCATTTTCTCCCCTTTTTCTCCATCAAAACTTCCTTGTTTTCATAAATCCTCTTCTTCCATTTATGAAAATCACTTTTCCATAGTTAAAAACTCATTTTTTAACTATTCCGAAACCCCCGATTCCTTGGAAAAACTCTGAAAAATTCGTGAAAAATACAGGTTTTTATTTTACTATGGACCTAAGCCCCTTGGGCTAAGTCCTAACCATTTCCCCCCATAGGCCCATGCATTAAAACCAAACGCCAAAACCTTTTGGCGCTAATCACATCGGAAAATTTCAAATGGTGCAAGAGTTTTATCTGTTACAAAAATCCCGATGCGATCATCCTTTGTATTATAAAACTCCCAATCGCATAAATTTATATATATATATTTTGTGGGCCTGACCCGGTGCTCAAACATTGTAAAATATCTCATTCCCAATCCATTTTTCCTTTGTAAACCAAAAAACCCACTTTTCCAATGTTTTGGTCTAAAAACCAAAGTCATGTATAAATGCAATGGGTAGATTGAAAAGCCCATGTCCGAACTTGCGATATGTGATGGAACCTGTTGTATATCCCATCCAAAACATTAAAATGTTATGTTATATTTAAACTATGGGTTTATTTTATTTTATAAATTCCTCCGCCGGTCCAAAGTTCAAAGCAATCTCTACCATCTATCTGTTCTGTAGATCGACAGTGCAGAGTGCGTCTTTCCATGGTCCCCACCGCCCATAAGACGATTGCCCAAAACCGCGTGGTATCTATTGCACCGCCGTTGGGGCAAGGTTGGTTTTTTCCCGAGGGCCAGCGATTCCACACATCGCTTGACACACGTCCCATGTACTATTTGTAAAACTGCTGTCCATCCGTCGTCCATCGCGCGTTAATGTTCGGACCGGGATGCCCAGCGATATCGCTGTGGACCATCCGATCTGGGCCCACTGATCCAACGGTGATCGCTTGCCGAAGTTTCTCGATGGTTAACAAAGGTGCGCACATGATAGCCAGACCATCGTACAGTAGCAAATCAATCTCCGCCGTCGATCTGATCTGCAGATCGACGACCCACAATTCGTCGCCCGAGCTCTCCGTTTGACTTTCCATTGCCCAATCCCGACCGTCGATCTCTGTGCGATCGACGACTCAGATTCATCCTTCTCCTATGACTGCCTCTTTCAACCTCGACCATTGATCTCTGCATGACTGAGGGCTCGGATTTAATCCTTCTTTCGCCCATTTCACGATCGCTCCCGATCAATCCTGACCGTTGGATGATACCATCCAACGGCTCCGATCTCCTCGCATTGCCTCCGATGCAGTCAACCTATAAAAGCAGGATTTTTTAATAGTTTTTGTATTTTGCAGGGTTTTTATCATTTTCTCGCAATTTTCAAAGAAGATTCAGAGGGGGAGGGTGACAACCCTCCCGTCTTCGATTCGTCATAGGAAATCATCCAGAGGGTGGAAATGCACGTTTCCTCAGTGTTTCCTCAGGCATGGATGCGTTATGAACCCTGCGTAGCCCTACACAACGGCAAAGAACACAGTAAATTGGGCACAATCAAAGAGTATTAGTGCCAAAGAGCAGGATGAACTAGAACAGAGGATTAATGGACATATTTTAGGGATTATGGCTAAGGACGATTATCAAAAGCCTAACCCCCGATTTAAAACACAGTTTAAAGGAATCTAAAGGGTTTAACTGACAGAAAGGTTTCCACCGCATTGAATGAGGTGAATTGATTCCTCAGCTGCCAAAGGAGCCACCTGTTTCCACAAAGCATTCAAACAGAGGCTGAAATTATTACACAATCAGATATTTTGCCTCAACGCAGCCAGGGAGTTACTTCTGCAAGGAAATCAATGCAAAAATATCTGCAGAGTTACTCCAAACATTACGCAGAGCCTCAAAGTCAATAAAATCTCTCACCGAGCTATGATATTTATTGTAAAATAGTTAATACAGTGTTACACCTATAAACTTCTTCATTGAGCCCCTCAAAAGGCCGAGAAGTCTTGAATCTGTATTAATTGACCTAAGAGATCTTTTGTTGGATCTCACCTCCTCATTCTTCTATAAATGCTTCTATAGAAGATGAGAAATTGTTGGTTGTCGTTTGATCTCAAGCTATAATATTGAAACTCTCTAAAATCAATACATAGTCCTTTGAAGTTCAAGAAAAAATTGAAGTCTTGGAGGTCTTGATGACGTTGTTGCATGTTTGTTCCTAAGAAGGCTCTATAATTGGATTCATGAGCTTGGCTGTTGGTGAAGTATTCTAAACTGTTTCATGTTTTTCCCTGTTTTCATTATGTTCCATAATTTCTCACTACAGTAGGATAGAAAGTATTAGGCTAAGAAATGACTCTTGGAAGCACCTTAGACCTGTTCATCCTTCACTGTTTTATGTTTTCTTCTGCTGAAGTATTTTAGAGGCTTTAATCTTTCTCTTTATTCTTCATGCTTGTTTATTTCCTTAATAGTTTGAACATTTGGTTTCAGCATGATTTCTGGATCTCCCTGCTCATCTGTTGCCACTTAAAAACTATTATTGAAGTCTCCCTTGGAAGTTCTTTGGTTATAGTGAATCAGAGAGGTCTGTTTTGATCTTGCCCTTTGTTCTCACTTAAACAGTTGGCTTAAAGGTCGTTATAATTATGATCATAGATGTTTTTAGGTGTTCCCTCTTCTATGACTGTGATTATCAGTAAATCTTATATGTTTTCTAAAGTCCTTTAGAATAAAATATTTGAGGAAATAGGGTGTTCCCCGAATCTTAGATTTTACTTTGAATTTATGGTTAGCCTTGTCTATCAAATAAATCTTTATTGTTTCAAATTATGCTTTCAAATTCCCTTTGCTGAGAATTAAAACTCTCTTTCCAAATCATTAATGTTCATTCCATTCCAAAAACAAAAGGATCCTGTGGCCAAGTTACATTTTCCCTTTGATATCCCATATCCTTTGATAAGTATGTTATGACCTCTTTTTGATTCCATTACCCAATGAAACATATATTTTACTGTCCTATATATCTTTCCTAGACCTTTTATGTTCTGTTGTATCAATTCAACCCAACCAAACTTTGCAAACAAGATTTTGAGAGATCCCTCTCCGAGAACTAGGTCTCTTGGTGATTTAGATCAGTTAGATTCTGAGTCTTCACTATCATCTCCTGACAGAAGTGAACCTCTTGGTAGCAGAGAAACAACACCTCCTGACTTACATTTCCTTCACAACTTAGGTATTTCTCATCCAAGATCAGCTCAGCAGTCTATTCCTGGTCCATACACTTTTGCTCACCCTTCATCCACTGTTCAAACCACTACACCTCAGCCCACTATCCCTGTTATAAATCGCTCCTTGTAAATTCACCCCCACCACCTCTCATGAGTGCATGGTATGCTCCCCTAGTCCTTCCTATACCACTAGTCAATCTTCCACAGCACTATCAATCCAAAATTCCATTATATGATGCTAACAATGCTATAACTGCATCACAACATGTAGATAAAATGAATGACTACTTTGACAGGAATGAAATTGATGATGATTCTATCAAACTTAGGTTATTTTCTAAGAGCCTAGGGGGAGAAGTAAGAAAATGGTTTAAAGGTTTAGCCCTCCATAGTATTAATGATCTCCAAGGTTTCCATCAAAGGTTCTTAAACAAATGGGAAGTAAAGAAAAACCCTCTCCAAGTCCTCTCTGACTACAAGAACCTCCATAGAAACACTGGGGAAAGTGTGCAAGCTTACTGCACTAGATTCAATAGTGTGTATAATGCACTTTCCCCAGAACTAAAACCTCCACAGGGCTTAGGTTTAAATAAATTTCCTGAAGGGTTTGACTATGACATGACCTATCAGCTGAGAGAAAGAAAAGTTTCAATTCTGGAAGATATGCAACAAGGTGCCCTTTCTGTAGAAGTCAACTTGATGGAGAAGAGAGCAAGAATGAAAACTGAGAAGAGAGTATCTTTTAGAGAAGAGTCCACTCCTTCTACTTCAAGCTCAAAAATGGAGAGAATGTTAGAAGAAATGATGAAAGAGATGAGCATAATCAAGAGAGCACAAGCCAATCAAAATCAAACTGCTCCTTGAAATAGAAATCAGAATTATAGAAGAGAAAAAAATCAAGACAAACATAACGAAAATGACCAACAGGTTAGACCTCCCTTCCAAAAAAACTATGTAGATCAATACGAGGAAGATAGGGAGTTGGAAAGGTTGGAAGAATCTGATGTAAACCTAATTGAATTGGATAGTGGGGATGATGTTTTCCTCACTGAGGAAGAACATGATTTTTTCTCTTCTGATCAAAATACAAACACCTATGAAGATTCTGATGACTATAGATTAGGCTTTGAAAATGAAATCACGAAGATATTTAAATAGTATGATCTTAGGAGCAAGGAAAACATAGATAATTCAAAAGATAAGAACACTAGCACTGATGTCAAGAAAAACGCAGAAAACCAGCCCAAAAAGACAGCAGAGAAAACCAACATTTCGACTAAAAAACCAGATTCAAACAAAGACAAAGGTGTCCAGCCAAATGTTGAACAGAGTACCCCTAGCACTTCAGCTAGTGGTCCTAATAAAATTGTCCCAATTACCATTCCAAACAAGGTTCAGAAAATCAAAGTTACTGAAAGGAATTCAATTGAAAAAACAAATGTAAATACAAAAAAGTCAATTATTCCTTTCAGCCTTAAGGGAGAGATTTCCAAAATAAAAATCACCACCCCCCTAGCTGAACTAGTAACCCAAGAGGTGTACAAAAACCAAGTTTTGAAAGCTTTGAACTTAGGAAGTGATACAGACACTTTAAACTTGACAGATGACAAACCTGAGTTGTTGTTTGGTCTAGAAGTTGAAGGAAAATATCAAGAAGGAGAAGTTGTCCCTCCCACTTCCAACAAGCTTGAACATACATGAGAAAATTTTACGCAATGCCATGTTGAACTCGCGAGCTTCACAATGCGATGCCAATTTAGGTGATGGAAAGCTTAGGCTTAGAAATTACTAAACCATACAAAGACTTAACTTCCTTTGACTCAGCGAGAGTCAAGTGTTTGGTCTAGGCAAGGTTATATGGTACTCTAGGGGATCCATTGCTAAGAGTCTAGTTATGGATATAGTTGTAGCTAACATTCCCCCTAAGTATGGCATGCTCTTATCAAGATCTTGGGGAGCCGAACTTCAGGGGAGCCTTCAAATGGACATGTCTTATGCCACCATTCCCATTTTTAACCAAAATAGAAGACTATATAGGGAATCTCACATGAAGTACATGGTGAGCAACATAGACAAACCAAACAACTCTCCAATATATTCTATTCAGTCGAGTTTAGATTCCTTTATCTTATGTGACGAAGATGAAATTACGCAACAAGATAAAGAAAACATAGACCCAATCAGTTCACCACAACAATCCAATCTTCCCTTCGATCAAATTCAAAACATTGACAATCAACAGCAACAAGAAAATGAAAATAAGGATGACATACTTTAGAAAATAAATTTTGATGGATCTTGTAATAAAACAAGTGCAGGAGTAGGTGTGTGGATTCAAAATAAAAAATTGAGTTTTTCATACAAATTGGATTTCCTATGCACTAACAATATTGCTGAGTATGAAGCACTTCTCCTAGGCTTACAACTGCCTAAACAGTTAGAAGCCCAGAAGATATCAATCTTAGGAGATTCTGAACTTATCATAAAACAAATCAAAGGAGAATACTCAGCTAGAAATCCAAGACTTAGGGAATATCGAAACACTGCCCTTGATTTATTAAAAACCTTTGAGAAGTATGAACTTATTTTCATTCCAAGAGAATTGAATCATCTAGCAAATGAACTCGCTTTCAATGCCAACAATTGCCAAAAACCTGTAGTAAATCAACAGCTCAGTGTAAAAGTAAAACCCAGGCCTGCTGTACCTGATAACGTAGATCACTGGCAAGCATTTGATTATGACCAACATATAGATGATTTCGTAAAGTTAGAAAATGATTTCACCATACCAACATCAGAATCTAGCCAGAATCAGAACTGTACGTATATTGAAGAAATCCCAGAAGCTGAAATAACACACTCTGCTGATATAAGTCATTATGAGAATACATTTGAAGCAGATTCAATTGACAACATCGACCAAAAAGAGCTGGAAGTTCTAGAATGTAAGGACGGTTCAATTCCAAGAGGTCTCTCACCTTTGGAACACCTTTTCGACTTTAATGATGTAGCCAAAGAATAAAAAATGGAGCCTGTAGAAACAAACGTAGAAGAACACAACATAGGTTCCCTAATAGAACGCAAATGATTAAATTGTCCAGCACTCTTTAAAATCATATGAAATCTCGATACATTGATCTGTTTAAAGAGTTTAAAGATGGTTTTTCCTGGGCATACATAGATCTGAAATCTTATGATACCAACATCATTCAGCACAAGATTCCCCTGAAGGAAAATCAAAAGCCCTTCAAACAAAGAATAAGGAGAATAAACCCACTTTTATTACCATTATTTAAAACTTAAATTGAAAAGATGCATGATGCTGTCATTATAGTACCTATTAGGTTTTCAGAATGGGTATCCAACTTAGTTTTTGTTAGGAAAAAGACAGGGGAGATCAGGCTCTGTATTGACTTCAGAAATTTAAATAGAGCCTCCTTAAAAGATAACTACCCCTTACCCAAAATGGACCATATAATTCAGAAGGTGGTTGGGTCAAAAAGGATTTCCCTCTTGGATGGGTTCTCAGGTTACAACCAGGTATTAGTGCTCCCAAGTGATCAAATCAAAACTGATTTTACTACACCTTGGGGCACCTTTATGTATGTAAAAATTCCTTTCAGATTAATGAATGCAGGGGCCACTTTTCAAAGGGCCATGGATATAGCCTTCTCTGAAGATATTGGCTATTTTATAATCATATACCTTGATGACATAACCGTTTTCTCAAAAACCGATGAAGAACATCTGATTCACCTAAGAATTTTTTTTGAGAAGTGTAGGAAATTTGGCTTGTCATTGAATCCCAAAAGGACACTCTTTGGTCTCCAAGAAGGTAAACTTCTTGGACATATAATTTCAGAAGAGGGAATCAAAATATACCCTACAAGGATAGATGGCATATTACAGATCAGCCATCCAAGGAGCCTCAAAGAATTGCAATCTTTCATCGGAAAGATCAATTTTCTAAGGAGGTTTATTCCTAATCTTGCCGAGCTATTAAAAAACATTACAAATATTCTTAATAAAGATGTAGGTGTAAAATGGACTTTACCAGCTAAACAATCATTCAAACTGGTCAAACAAGCTCTTCCTCAAACACCAGTCCTGATTAGTACAGATTTCACCAAATACTTTTATATCTTTTGTTTTGCATCTGAGCATACAATAGCTGCAGTTTTACTTCAAAAGAATGATTTGGGGCAAGAAAAACCAATATCTTTCTTTAGTAGGGCCTTAAGAGTTGTACTCTCGAATATAATATCATGGAGAAGCAAGCCTTAGCATTCTTGAAAGCATTGAAAGCAATTAAAAGACTTTAGGGTCTATATTTTACACTCTCACATAATTGCTTTTGTTCACACTGCCTTGAGGACATTCTAAGTCAAGACCCTGATGGTAAAAGGGGAAAATGGATTGTAACTATTCTTGAATATGACTTAGAAATTAGGTCCACCAAACTAGTTAAAGGGAAAGTATTAGCAAAACTTATGGTTGAGTCTAACTTCAAAGCACTAGACATAAATATGGTAGATGTGTTGGAGGAAATAGAAGAATATGATGCTCCTATTATTGAAGAAACGTTTCTGAATTCTCCTTGGTATGCTGACATTATTTATGTGCCTTTATATTTAAATGCTCCTCCTTCTTTGTCTAAAACTAAAGCCAGATTTTTGAAACAAAAGGCTTTAAGGTTTTTCATATTGAATGGAGTATTATATTGGAAAAATGCTGTTGGAATTTTGCTTAAATGTTTACTTGAAGATGATGCAGGAAAAATCATGCATGAATTGCATGACGGAGAATGTGGAGGACACTTCTACTGGAGGGCCACAACAAACAAAATTCTTAGGTCTGGCTACTATTGGCCTACCCTTTTCCCAGATACTCAAAAGCTGGTCATGTCTTGCCATAAGTGTCAAATCTTTGATGGCAAAATAAAACTCCTTCCCTTACCTTTACATCCTATCAAAGTTGAGGCACCTTTTCAACAATGGGGGCTGAACTTCATTGGAGAAATTCATCCGTCCTCCTCAGGTCAACATAAGTGGATCCTCACAGCCACTGACTTCTTTACCAAATGGATAGAAGCTATACCTTCCAGAAATGCAAATGAATCTGTCATTATCAAGTTCCTTGAAACAAATATCCTATCCAGATTTGGTTGTCCCAGGAAAATTATATCAGACAATGCTGCTGCTTTTAAATCTAAGAGGATGGTTGATTTCTGTTACAAATACCACATAACCTTGGGCCATTACACTAATTACTATCCCCAAGGAAATGGATTAGCTGAGTCTTCCAACAAGAGCCTCATCAATATCATTAAAAAAATGTTGGAACAAAATCAGAAATCATGGCACAGTAAGCTGGTTCATGCCTTATGGGCTGATAGGCTAACTACAAAGAAATCAATAAACATGTCTCCCTATCAGCTAGTCTATGGCATGGATGTAGTCTTTCCCACCTCGTTGGGAGTGCCAGTCATGAAGCTCCTTCAAGAAGTGCAGACTCAAGAGAATGATATGCAGAGAAGAATCAACCAAACAATCCATTTAGAGCAGACTAGAGAGGAAGTCTATGAAAGAACACAGTTAGTCCAAGAAAATATGAAGAAGATTTTTGATAAGAGGACTAAGGCAAACAATTTCCAAGTTGAAAATGTTGCTCTTAAGTGGGATTCAAGAAAAGAGGAGAAGGGAAAACATGGCAAATTTGAGAACTTGTGGAAAGGGCCCTATATTATTCATGCTGAGAGGGTTCATAATGCATTTTTCTTGAGAGAATTGAATGGAGAATATCTGTATGGAGGTCCTATCAATGGCAGGATGCTCAAGCATTACTTCTGCCAAGAATCCTAAGTTTCAAAGAATTTTATTTTTCATTACAAATATCATAGTCTAATCATTGCATTCAAAGTTAGAAAAGATCAAAAATACAAAAAACAATGGAAAAAAGAAAAGAGGGCAGATTGAAAAAACAATAAAGGTACAGCCCCATACCAAAAAGAGAAACAAATTCTAAAAGTGTGCAAGCTTAAATGCCACTCCTGAAAAACACACTTCTAGTTAGTCAAACAGCCTAATCTTGACTAATTAGCTTTAAATTTTTTGCTGAGAGGATAGGGAATTCGATTTGCCAAACTGTTGAATCTCGGTTTATCAATAGATATTTTAGGATAGAAATTAAAATGTTGTGAAAAAGAGTTTGAAAATCCAAAAGAATAAAATGTTGTGAAAAGAGTTTGCCAATCCAAGTGCACTCTAAGGAAGAAAAGATGTTAGATCAGTAGGATTGGGTAGGTAGAAGCTTGTATTGATGAAGATCCATTGTTTTCATTGTTGCTAATATGTTTTCAGAGAAAGATCATCCCAGTAAAGGAAGAGCAGCCCAATGGATCTGGCACAGGTCAGCCTCCCAGAGAATGCAAGTCTGAAGTTCTTGATGCCTTTAAGAAGGCACCATCCCCAAGTGGAGCCACTGTTAGCCACCTATAATATTTGTTATACAAAAAGGTCGCTAAGACTGTTTGAGCCTTCAAGGAACAAATTTCATTACTAAAATTTTTTGGCTCTTGAAGACTCTTGAAGGCCTCCTGCCTTTTTCCTCTATCCAAAACTTCACTGATATTCACATTTTACATTTAGAAATTCTGCTGATTCCAAGTGAAAGACTGCTGAAATATCATCATTTTCCCCCTTCTCAAACCTTCATTTGATCCCCTTTTTCTCCATCAAAACTTCCTTGTTTTCATAAATCCTCTTCTTCGATTTATGAAAATCACTTTTCCATAGTTAAAAACTCATTTTTTAACTATTTCGAAACCCCAGATTCCTTGGGAAAACTCTAAAACATTCATGAAAAATACAAGTTTTTATTTTACTATGGACCTAAGCCCCTTGGGCTAAGTCCTAACCATTTCCCCCCACAGGTCCATGCGTTAAAACCAAACGCCAAAACCTTTCAGCGCTAATCACATCGGAAACTTTCAAATGGTGCAAGAGTTTTGTGTGTTACAAAAATCCCGATGCGATCAGCCTTTGTATTATAAAACTCCCGATCGCATAAATTTATATATATATATATATAATTTGTGGGCCCGACCCGGCGCTCAAATCTTGTAAAATATCTCATGCCTAGTCCATTTTTCCTTTGTAAACCCAAAAACCCACTTTTCCAATGTTTTGGTCTAAAAACCAAAGTCATGTATAAATGTAATGGGTAGATTGAAAAGCCCATGTCCGAACTTGCGATATGCGATGAAACCTGTTGTATATCCCATCCAAAACATTAAAACCTTATGTTATATTTAAACTTTGGGTTTAATTTATTTTATAAATTCCTCCGCTAGTCCAAAGTTCAAAGCAATCTCCACCATCGATCTGTTCTGTAGATCGATGGTGCGGAGTGTGTCTTTCTGTGGTCCCCACCGCCCATAAGACAATTGCCCAAAACCGTGTGGTATCTATCGCACCGCCGTTTGGGCAAGGGTGGTTTTTTCCCGATGGCCAGCGAATCCATACATCGCTTGACACGCGTCCAATGTACTATTTGTAAAACCGTTGTCCATCCGTCGTCCATCGCGCGTTAATGTTCGGACCGGGATGCCCAACGATATTGCTGTGGACTGTCCGATCTGGGCCAACTCATCCAACAGTGATCGCTCGCCGAAGTTTCTCAATGGTTAACGAAGGTGCGCACATGATATCCAGGCCATCGTACAGCGGAAAATCAATATCTGCCATCAATCTGATCTGCAGATCGATGACCCACAATTCATCGCCCGATCTCTCCGTTTGACTTTCCATTGCCCAATCCCGACCGTTAATATTTGCGCGATCGACGGCTCAGATTCATCCTTGTCCTGTGACCGCCTCGTTCAACCTCGACTGTCGAACTCTGCATGATCGATGGCTCGGATTTAATCCTTCTTTCGCCCATTTCATGATCGCTCCTGATCAACCCTGACCGTTGGATGATACCATCCAACAGCTCCGATCTCCTCGCACACCCTCCGATGCAGTCAACCTATAAAAGCAGGATTTTTTAATAGTTTTCGTATTTTTCAGGGTTTTCAAACTGCTCCTCGAAATAGAAATCAGAATTATAGAAGAGGAAACAATCAAGACAAACATAATGAAAATGGCCAACAGGTTAGACCTCCCTTCCAACAAAACTATGTAGATCAATACGAGAAAGATAGGGAGTTGGAAAGGTTGGAATAATCCCATGTAAACTTGATTGAATCAGATAGTGGGGATGATGTTTTCCTCACTAAGGGAGAAAAATATTTTTTCTCTTCTGATCAAAATACAAACACCTATGAAGATTCTAATGACTATAGATTAGGCTTTGAAAATGAAATAATGGAGATACATAAACAGTATGATCTTAGGAGCAAGGGAAACATAGATAATTCAAAAGATAAGAACACTAGCACTGCTGTCAAGAAAAACATAGAAAACCAGCCCAAAAAGACAGCAGAGAAAACCAACATTGCGACTAAAAAACCAGATTCAAAGAAAGACAAAGGTGTCCAGCCAAATGTTGAACAGAGTACCCCTAGCATTTCAGCTAGTGGTCCTAATAAAATTGTCCCAATTACCATTCCAAACAAGGTTCAGCAAATCAAATTTACTGAAAGGAATTCAATTGAAAAAATAGATGTAAATACAAACAAGTCAATTATTCCTTTCAGCCTTGAGGGAGAGATTTCCAAAATAAAAATCACCATCCCCCTAGTTGAACTAGTAACCCAAGAGGTGTACAAAAACCAAGTTTTGAAAGCTTTGAACTTAGGAAGTGATACAGACACTTTAAACTTGACAAATGACAAACTTGAGTTATTGTTTGGTCGAGATGTTGACGGAAAATATCAAGAAGGAGATGTCCCTCCCTTCTATGTTAGCTTGAACATACATGAGAAAATTTTACACAATGCCATGTTAGACTCGGGAGCTTCTCACAATCTGATGCCCAAGGTGGTGATGGAAAGCTTAGGCTTAGAAATTACTAAACCATACAAAGACTTGTATTCCTTTGACTCAAGCAGAGTCAAGTGTTTGGGTTTAATCAAAGATTTATGTGTTACTCTAGCTCAGATCCCTGCTAAGAGTCTAGTTATGGATATAGTTGTAGCTGACATTCCCTCTAAGTATGGCATGCTCTTATCAAGATCTTGGGGAGCCAAACTTTAGGGAAGCCTTCAAATGGACATGTATTATGCCACCATCCCTGTTTTCAACCAAAACAAAAGACTATATAGGGAATCTCACATGAAGTACATGGTGAGCAACATAGAAAAACCAAACAAATCTCCAATCGATTCTATTCAATCAAGTTTATATTCCTTTATCTTATGTAACGAAGATGAAATTAATCAACAAGATAAAGAAAACATAAACCCAATCAGTTCAACACAACAATCCAATCTCCCCTTCAATCAAATTCAAAACATTACCAATCAACAACAACAAGAAAATGAAAATAAGGATGGCATACTTTGGAAAATAAATTTTGATGGATCTTGTAATAAAAAAAGTGCAGGAGCAGGTGTGTGGATTCAAAATACAAAACAGAGTTTTTCATACAAATTGGATTTCCCATGCACTAACAATATTGCTGAGTATGAAGCACTTCTCCTAGGCTTACAACTGCTTAAACAGTTAGAAGCCCAGAGGATATCAATCTTAGGAGATTCTTAACTTATCATAAAACAAATCAAAGACGAATACTCAGCTAAAAATCAAAGACTTAGGGAATATCGAAACACTACCCTTGATCTATTGAAAACCTTTGAAAAATATGAACTTATTTTCATTCCAAGAGAATTGGATCATCTAGCAAATGAACTCGCTTTCAATGCCAGCAATTGTCAAACACCTGAAATAAATCAACAACTCAGTGTAAAAGTAAAACACAGACCTTGTATTCCTGATAACGAAGATCATTGGTAGGTGTTTGACTCTGACAAACACATAGATGATTTCTTAAAATCAGAAAATGATTTCACCATACCCACATCAGGATCTAGCCATAATCAGAACTGCCCATATATTGAAGAAATCCCAGAAGCTGAAATAACACACTCTGCTGATATAAGTCATTATGAGAATATGTTTGAAGCAGAGTCAATTGACAACGTGGACCAAAGAGACCTGGAAGTTTTAGAATGTAAGGACGGTTCAATTCCAAGAGGTCTCTCGCCTTTGGAACACCTTTTCGACTTTAATGATGTAGCCAAAGAACCAAAAATGGAGCCTGTAGAAAAAAACGTAGAAGAACACAACATAGGCTCCCTAACGGAACCCAAGATTATTAAATTGTCCAGCACTCTTCCAAATCACATAAAATCTCGATACATTGATCTGTTTAAGAAGTTTAAAGATATTTTTGCCTGGGCATACACAGATCTGAAATGTTATGATACCAACATTATTCAGCACAAGATTCCCTTAAAGGAAAATCAAAAGCCCTTCAAACAAAAAATGAGGAGAATAAACCCACTTTTATCACCTTTAGTTAGAGCCGAAATTAAAAATATGCATGATGCTGGCATTATAGTACCTGTTAGATTTTCAGAATGGGTATCAAACTTAGGTTCTGTTAGAAAAAATACAGGGGAGATCAGACTCTGTATTGACTTCAGAAACTTAAACAGAGCATCCCTAAAAGACAACTACCCATTACCCATGGTGGATCATATACTTCAGAAGGTAGTTGGGTCAAAAAGAATATCACTCTTAGATGGGTTCTTGGGTTACAACCAGGTGTTAGTGCTCCCAAGTGATCAAATCAAAACTGCTTTTACCACACCTTGGGGCACCTTTGTATATGTCAAAATTCATTTCGAGTTAATGAATGCAAGAGCCACCTTCCAAAGGGCCATGGACATAGCATTTTCTGAAGAAATTGGCTATTTCATAATTATTTACCTTGATGACATAACTGTCTTTTCAAAAACTAATGAAGAACATTTGACTCACTTGAGAAAATTTTTTGGGAAATGTAGGAGATTTGGCTTGTCATTGAATCCCAAGAAGACACTCTTCGGTCTCCAAGAAGGTAAGCTTCTTGGTCACATAATTTCAGAAGAAGGAATAAAAATTTACCCTACAAGGATAGATGGAATATTGCAAATTAGCCATCCAAGAAGCCTCAAAGAATTACAATCTTTCATTGGAAAGATTAATTTTTTGAGAAGGTTTATCCCCAACCTTGCTGAGCTATTAAAAAACATTACAAACATGCTTAAGAAATATGTGGGTGTAAAATGGACTTTACCAGCTAAATAATCATTCAAACTGGTCAAACAAGCTCTTACCCAAACACCAGTCCTGATTAGTCCAGATTTTACCAAATACTTTTACATCTTTTCTTTTGCATCTGAACATACAATAGCCACAGTTTTACTTCAAAAGAATGATTTGGGGCAAGAAAAACCAATATCTTTCTTTATTAGGGCCTTAAGAGATGCTCCTCTCAAATATAATATCATGGAGAAGCAAGCCTTAGCATTAGTGAAAGCATTAAAAGACTTTAGGGTCTATATTTTACACTCTCACATAATTGCTTTTGTTCCACATACTTTTGTCGAGGAAATTCTAAGTCAAGACCCTGATGTTAAAAGGGGAAAATGGATTGCATCTATTCTTGAATATGACTTAGTAATTAGGTCCACTAAACTAGTTAAAGGGCAAGGATTAGCGAAACTTATGGTTGAGTCTAACTTCAAAGAACTAGACATAAATATGGTAGATGTGTTGGAGGAAATAGAATAATCTGATGCTCCTATTATTGAAGAAACGTTTTTGAATTCTCCTTGGTATGCTGACATTATTTATGTGCTTTTATATTTACATGCTCCTCCTTCTCTGTCTAAAACTAAGGTAGATTTTTGAAACAAAAGGCTTTAAGTTTTTTCATATTAAATGGAGTATTATATTGGAAAAATGCTGTTGGAATTTTTCGTAAATGTTTACTTGAAGATGATGCAGGAAAAATCATGCATGAATTGCATGACGGAGAATGTGGAGGACAATTCTACTCGAGGGCCACAACAAACAAAATTCTTAGGTCTGGCTACTATTGGCCTACCCTTTTCCCAGATACTCAAAAGCTGGTCATGTCTTGCCATAAGTGTCAAATCTTTGATGGCAAAAGAAAACTCCTTCCCTTACCTTTACATCCTATCAGAGTTGAGGCGCCTTTTCAACAATGGGGGCTGGACTTCATTGGAGAAATTCATCCATCCTCCTCAGCTCAACATAAGTGGATCCTCACAGCCACTGACTTCTTTACCAAATGAATAGAAGCTATACCTTCCAGAAATGCTAATGAATCTGTCATTATCAAGTTCCTTGAAACAAATATCCTATCCAGATTTGGTTGTCCCAGGAAAATTATAATAGACTATGCTGCTGCTTTTAAATCTAAGAGGATGGTTGATTTCTATTACGAATACGACATAACCTTGGGCCATTCCACTGCTTAATATCCCCAAGGAAATGGATTAGCTGAGTCTTCCAACATGAACCTCATCAATATCATTAAAAAACCGTTGGAACAAAATCAGAAATCATGGCATAGTAAGCTGGTTCATGCCTTATGGGCTGATAGGCTAACTACAAAGAAATCAATAAACATGTCTCCCTTTCAGCTAGTCTATGGAATGGATTTAGTCTTTCCCACCTTGTTGGGAGTGCCAGTCATGAATCTCCTTCAAGAAGTGCAGACTCAAGAGAATGATATGCAGAGAAGAATCAACCAAAAAATTCATTTACAGCGGACCAGAGAGGAAGTCTATGAAAGAATACAGTTAGTCCAAGAAAATATGAAGAAGCTTTTTGATAAGAGGACTAAGGTAAACAATTTCCAAGTTGGAAATGTTGTTCTTAAGTGGGATTCAAGAAAAGAGGAGAAGGGAAAACATGGAAAATTTGAGAACTTGTGGAAAGCGCCCTATATTTTTCATGCCGAGAGTGGTCATAATGCATTTTTATTGAGAGAATTGAATGGAGAAGATCTGTATGGAGGTCTTGTCAATGGCAAGATGCTCAAGAATTACTTCTACCAAGAATCCTAAGTTTCAAAGAATTTTATTTTTCATTATAAATATCATAGTCTAATCATTGCATTCAAAGTTAGAAAAGATCAAAAATACAAAAAACAATGGAAAAAAGAAAAGAGGGCAGATTGACAAAACAATAAAGGTATAGCCCCATACCAAAAAGAGAAACAAATTCTGAAAGTGTGCAAGCTTAAATTCCACTCCTGAAAAACACACTTCTAGTTAGTCAAATAACCTAATCTTGACTAATTAGCTTTAAATTTTTTGCTGATAGGATCGGATATTCGAGTTTCCAAACTGTTGAATCTTGGTTTATCAGTAGATAGTTTAGGATAGAAATTAAAGGTTCAAACAAAATCAAAATCTGAACCTAACGTTTCAAAGAAATATGACTCAAATATGTCCTATCTTCTGAGTCAAAAAGATGAAAAAATCTGGTTCTAATTAGCTCAAAATCTGAACGAGAGGAAAGGAAAGAAACAACTCAAACAAAAGTCAAAACAGAGCTGTAAAAAAGGGAAGGAAATGATTTCGACTTTCATGTCTTAAGCCTTCCATTTTGATTTAATTTTTCTGCAAAATAAATGTCTATGTGCAGCTTGTTTTTATGCCATAGATCACAGCAAGTCAAAAAGCTTAATCTTGTCTTGGCTGTTTTTTTTTTTAATTTCTGTCTTAGAAATCAGAGAATAAAATCTGTTAGACTGTTTAATCCTAACAGATTAGTAGATTAGGTAGAGAATCATATGGGCTCAATTGTTTAATCGGAGTCCATGGAGAAATAAGGAGTAGAAATAGATTAGATTTCCTGCTTTCAAAAGAATAAAATGTTGTGAAAAGAGTTTGCCAATCCAAGTGCACTCTAAGGAAGAAAAGATGTTAGATCAGTAGGATTGGGTAGGTAGAAGCTTGTATTGATGAAGATCCATTGTTTTCATGGTTGCTAATATTTTTTCAGAGAAATATCATCCCAGTAAAGGAAGAGCAGCCGAATGGATCAGGCACAGGTCAGCCTCCCAGAGAATGCAAGTCTGAAGTTCTTGATGCCTTCAAGAAGGCAGCATCCCCAAGTGGAGCCACTGTTTGCCACCTATAATATTTGTTATACCAAAAGGTGGCTAAGACTGTTTGAGTCTTCAAGGAAAAAATTTCATTACTAAATTTTTTTGTCTCTTGAAGACTCTTGAAGGCCTCCTGCCTCTTTCCTCTGTCCAAAACTTCACTGATATTCCCATTTTACATTTAGAAATTCTGCTAATTCCAAGTGAAAGACTGCTAAAAGATCATGATTTTCCCCCTTCTAAAACCTTCATTTGCTCCCCTTTTTCTCCATCAAAACTTCCTTGTTTTCATAAATCCTCTTCTTCCATTTATGAAAATCACTTTCCATAGTTAAAAACTCATTTTTTAACTATTCTGAAACCCCCGATTCCTTGGAAAAACTCTGAAAAATTCGTGAAAAATACAGGTTTTTATTTTACTATGGACCTAAGCCCCTTAGGCTAAGTCCTAACCATTTCCCCCCATAGGCCCATGCGTTAAAACCAAACGCCAAAACCTTTCGGCGCTAATCGCATTGGAAACTTTCAAATGGTGCAAGAGTTTTGTGTGTTACAAAAATCCCGATGCGATCAGCCTTTGTATTATAAAACTCCCGATCGCATAAATTTATATATATATTTTGTGGGCTCGACCCGGTGCTCAAACCTTGTAAAATATCTCATGCCCAATTCCTTTTTCCCTTGTAAACCCAAAAACCTACTTTTCCAATGTTTTGATCTAAAAACCAAAGTCATGTATAAATGCAATGGGTAGATTGAAAAGCCCATGTCTGAACTTGCGATATGCGATGGACCCTGTTGTATATCCCATCCAAAACATTAAAACCTTATGTTATATTTAAACTTTGGGTTTATTTTATTTTATAAATTCCTCTGTCAGTCCAAAGTTCAAAGATATCTCCACCATCGATCTATTCTTTAGATCGACGATGCGGAGTGCATCTTTCCATGGTCCCCACTGCCCATAAGACGATTGCCCAAAACCGCGTGGTATCTATCACACTGCCGTTGGGGCAAGGGTGGTTTTTTCCCAATGGCCAGCAATTCCATACATCGCTTGACACGCGTCCCATGTACTATTTGTAAAACCGTTGTCCATCCGTCATCCATCGCGCATTAATGTTCGGACCGGGATGCCCAGTGATATCGCTGTGGACCATTCGATCTGGGCCCACTGATCCAACGGTGATCGCTCGGCGAAGTTTCTCGATGGTTAACGAAGGTGCACGCACAATAGCCGGGCCATCGGGCCCACAATTCGTCGCCTGATCTCTCCGTTTGAATTTCCATTGCCCAATCCCGGCCGTCGATCTCTGCGTGATCGACGGCTCAGATTCACCCTTCTCGTCTGACTGCCTCGTTCAACCTTGACTGTTGATCTCTGCATGATCGACGGCTCGGATTTAATCCTTCTTTTGCCCATTTCACGATCGCTCCCGATCAATCCTGACCGTTGGATGATACCATCCAATGGCTCCGATCTCCTCGCACGCCCTCCGATGCAGTCAACCTATAAAAGATCAATTTTTTAATAGTTTTTGTATTTTGCAGGGTTTTTATTATTTTCCTGCGATTTTCAAAGAAGATTTAGAGGCGGAGGGTGACGACCCTCCCGTCTTCGATTCGTCATAAGAAATCATCCATAGGGTGGAAATGCACGTTTCCTTAGTGTTTCCTCAGGCATGGATGCCTTATGAACCCTGCGCAGCCCTGCACAACGGAAAAGAACACAGAAAATCGGGCATAGTCAAAGAGTATCAGTGCTGAAGACCAGGATGAACTAGAACAGAGGATTAATGGACAGATTTCGGGGATTATGGCTAAGGACGATTATCAAAAGCCTAACCCCCGATTTAAAACACAGTTTAAAGGAATCTAAAGGGTTTAACTGACAGAAAGGTTTCCACCGCATCGAATGAGGAAAATTGATTCCTCAGCTACCAAAGGAACCACCTGTTGCCACAAAGCATTCAAACAAAAGCTGAAATTATTACACAATTAGATATTTTGCCTCAACGTAGCTAGGGAGTTACTTCTGCAAGGAAATCAATGCAGAAATATCTACAAAGTTACTCCAAACATTACGCAGAGCCTCAAAGTCAACAAAAGCTCTCACCGAGCTTTGATATTTATTGTAAAATAGTTAATATAGTGTTACACCTGTAAAATTCTTCATTGAGCCCCTCAAAAGGCCGAGAAGTCTTGAATCTGTATTAATTGACCTAAGAGATTTTTTTTGGATCTCACCTCCTCATTCTTCTATAAATGCTTCTGTAGAAGATGAGAAATTGTTGGTTGCTGTTTGATCACAAGCTGTAATATTGAAACTCTCTGAAATCAATACATAGTCCTTTGAAGTTGAAGAACAAATTGAAGTCTTGGAGGTCTTGATGATGTTGTTGCATGGTTGTTCCTGAGAAGGCTCTATCATTGGATTCATGAGCTTGGCTGTTGGTGAATTATTCTAAACTGTTTCATGTTTTTCCTTGTTTTCATTATGTTCCATAATTTCTCACTACAGTAGGATAGAAAGTATTAGGCTATGAAATGACTCCTAGAAGCACCTTATACCTGTTCATCCTTCACTGTTTTATGTTTTTTTCTGCTGAAGTATTTTAGAGGCTTTAATCTTTCTCTTTAGTTTTCATGCTTGTTTATTTCCTTAATAGTTTGAACAGTTCGTTTCAGCATGATTTATGGTTCTCCCTGCTCATCTGTTGCCACTTAAAAACTGTTATTGAAGTCTCCCTTGGAAGTTATTTGCTTATAGTGAATCAGAGAGGTCTGTTTTGATCTTGCCCTTTGTTCTCACTTAAACATTTGGCTTAAAGGTCATTATAATTATGATCATAGATGTTTTTAGGTGTTCCCTCTTCTATGACTGTGATTATCAGTAAATATTATATGTTTTCTAAAGTCCTTTAGAATAAAATCTTTGAGGAAATAGGGTGTTCCCCGAATCTTAGATTTTACTTTGAAAGTTGTTTTGAAATCATTGTTTGCTTAAAGGTGTGATTTGTAGAATTTATGGTTAGCCCTGTCTATCAAAGAACTCTTTATTGTTTCAAATTATGCTTTCGAATTCCCTTTGTTGAGAATTAAAACTCTCTTTCCAAATCATTAATGTTCATTCCATTCCAAAAACAAAAGGATCCTGTGGCCAAGTTAGATTTTCCCTTTGATATCCCATATCCTTTGATAAGTATGTTATGACCTCTTTTTGACTCCATTACCCAATGAAACAGATATTTTACTATCCTATATATCTTTCCTAGACCTTTTATGTTCTGTTGTATCAATTCAACCCAACCAAACAAACAGATACCTGCACTTAATAACTAGTCTAAAAACCAATACTCAAAGCACACAAGATAAAAATTTTCAAACAAACTTTTGAGAGATCCCTCTCTGAGAACAGGAGGACTAGATCCTGTAACTCTAAAGATTGGTTCTGATGATGCCTTGTCTTTTGATTTTACAAACTATCAAAACACGGGACACCAACACCTATAACCTATGAAACCGTAGTGACCTAGTGGGAGGCTCTTTGACTGAAAGCATTGGCTTATGGTATTCAAGTATGAAAAATAGAGTTTTTTGACATATAGATGTATTGAGGATCCAAAATCCAATGTACTTGATTTATCTAAAGAGCCTACAGAGGTAGATTTAATACCATGAATTCTTGAGGTATTTGATGAACGTGAGAGAAGGTGCGCTGTTTGGAAAACATAGATAGAAAGTGGAAGGGTTAAGCATAGGAAAAACATAGTATTAAGGTTATGTGTGTGAAAATGGGGCAGAGATGAGTGGCATGAGGCCATGAGGGGTCTTGTAGGAGTGATAGGGTAACTAGGGAAAAGTAGAGTAGTGAGATAGTGAAAAATTTATCTTAAGGATAATGAAAGTAGTGAGATTTCTAAAACACACAATATTCATGAATGTTGTTTTTAGAAATCTAGGAAAAGTATTTAGTCATCTATAAAATAGAAAAAATACTGATGACTAACACCAACAACATTATCCCATGTGACCATGAGCTGATAGAAAGGGCGTTAAGGCCAGCGGGGGTAGATCATTGGCCCTAGCCCCTGGCCTAATTATGGCGAGCCATGTGACCCTATTTTTGTGCCTACAGGGTTATTGGGAAAACTAGTTAGGCGAAAAAATGCACCGGATGCAGGCGAATTTGTAGCCTCCTGAATGGTTTAAAGGGTGGATTTGTCTCTAATTTTTCAGGGTCAGCCAATTTGGAGGATGAATAGCTGAAGAAACTTTGGAGTGCCATAACTCGATGAGTGTTTGGTCTTTTTGAGCCGAAGAAGAGCCCAGATAAGGGTTTCTAGACATTCTGAATCTAAAGGAAGCCAATGTTTTTTGATTGGATCACTTATAGAAGGTATTTTTGTAGGTTTAAGTCTATGAGTGCCACATAAAATCAGTGGCTTGAAGCAATTTTGAAGGATTTTTTAGCATGGAAAGGACCTTGTAGGGGTTTTCCAACCTTCATGTGTTATGTGCAACAGTTGTGACCTTTATTGTGTAGCTCTTATATGAATTTTATCATTATGTATTTTTGAGGAATTGTCTCTTATAGTACTTCACTGTGGAATTATCATACATGTTATGCTAATTTTCATATGGAGTACACGGTCTTGATGTGAGAGCCATTTTCATGTTGATTATAGGTGGTTATGATTTTAGAGTGGGAGTTCTTTGCAGGAGAATGCTTCCCTGAAGGGGAAACGAGCCACTAATTTTGTCAACACATTTCATGTACTCTTTTATCCCTAGAATCTATCCAACGATCTAACTGTGTTAGAAGGCCCAGAGATGTATCCTAGGAGGGGTCAACTCCATCATCAAATTATGTTTTGTCTCTCTTCTTGTTTTCCTTTATGAGTTACATGTGGATATGTTGCTTGTTTAAAGTTCATTTAAATACTAAGTCATTATCCTTGAAGATGCCATAAAATTTGTTTACATAAGATGCATTTGTTTACTTGCAAAGCGTCAAAGGATGGTAAGTTTTGAGGAAGGAGAAGTTCTCCTCCAATTTCAGATCATATATTGCGCCAGATAGCCATCGATATTATGCATCTCCTTCAACAACCATTTTCATGTAAAGGCCTTCTTTACTTTTGAAAAAACCTATAAATACCAAGCATGTTTCCATTTGAAGGTATTCATTCCTCCCCTCCATAGTCTTCCATTAGTGAGCCACCTATTCACCATTAATATTTTCTTTTGAATTTCTTGGCTCATCACCCATATAAGATAAAGGAAAAAACTGTTAATCAATTGGCTTTTCGTAGTACTCACGACTTCAAATTTTGATCTTTGATCAAGTTTATCATGTTTAAGACACATATTTTTGATTTGGTACCCATGGCTAATTTTAATCATATTGATTATGATATCCTTCCAGTAAATTTCTATATCTAGCCCCATATGACAATAATCTAACTTAATCATTGTGTAGCTTTACAAGATTACCATGTTTTGTGATCTCAAAATTTTTGATAATCCAAAACTAAAATTATATTTGGAATACTAGAGTTTCTTTGCAAGGAAATTAGAATCCATCATCAACAAAGCCACAAGAAATTTCAAAATGGGCTAGATGAATCCTTAGATTGCTGGGGATTCTTTGAGGATTCTCGCAAATGAACCTATGTAAACCAATGCATAAGCTATGTGCATTTCTACTATTCCTAGATAATTGTTTTCACTTTCACCCTTGATTTCTTTTATTCTTACTACATTTATATTAGTTGATTCATTATTTGTATTGGTATAATTTTTTTTTCCAGGTTCAAGATGAATGATTTAACCTCTTTTATGGTAGCTTTTATGGAAACATGAAGGTAAAACATGCATTTAAATTGAAATTCTCTCTTGCCCTCTTCAAATTTATCTACTCTTAATCTATTTAATTTTACATTTATTATCTATATATACATTTAAAACACATAAACACTACATTATTGCCATGGGAATGGACCTTTATTTGTTAAAATATTAGGCCCCTTATCTATGTTCTATCACCATTGACAATTATTAAGGGTTCATGGAAACTATCTTCGTATTGAGTTGTCGCATTGATGGCTCCAACACTTGCAAGCATTTTTTGGGTGCCTCCCATCATGGGGTGGGTGTGCAACTCCCACTATCTCCTTTTTTCTTTCATTTCATCCTCACCAATGGAGACCACCTTATAATATTGAATAAAGAAGATTGAAATCTTCCTATTAAGGAATCTAGATCAATATTTTTAAAATAATAACTACTATATATTTCATGCTTCTCGTGCATATGGCATATCAATGGTGGGATTTTTAAAACAATAACTACTATATATATCATGCCTCTTGGGCATCAGGAATATCAATGGTAGGATTTAAAAAAAAAAACAAATACTATAATTTCATGCTCCCGGGCATATCAATGGTGGTTTCCAGGATCGAGGATATTGTGCTTGTGGACGACACTTCCCTCCAGGGCATCGAGCATATCAATCACCTAGTACGTACTATATGCTTCCTAGGCATAACAATTGGAGTTTCAGGGATCGAGGAGATTGTTCTTATGGACAAAAATTATTATATGAAATTTTGTCCACTCATTTAAGTACGATAGATTCTAGATGCATATTATTAGTTTGTGCAAAATCTTCATGAAAACCTTGATTAGATTGCAAATAAAGAAAAAACACAATTCCTTAGAAAAACATATGCATCTCCCATGACTGTTGGCAAAGAAATCATTTTTTAAATCCTTCTGCTTCATCGACGTTAAGGTATGATCTATGACCTCACCCTGAATGGAATCGATTGGAATGAAGATGGGAAGATATGCCTTGATTATGTTACTCCATGCACACTGTAGTGAATCATGCATGATTTGGACACAAACAAGTTACTCTACATTTGAGTAATGTGTAATTATTGTCAACGACAATCCAAAATCCTATTACTCTAAATTAATTTTATCAAGGGGAGGAGGTTAAGTGTTCATGGTTGCATGAATATTAAGCCATTAACTCTATCATGTGCTTTCATTTCCATATTTCCTCGAATTTTATCCAGCATTCCCAGAAGGAAATGTCAAATGAAATTTCCTCAGATCTTGTCTCTCGCAATATTTATATAAAAAGGAAAATACAAGAAATGATGGAATAATACACACGAAGAAAAAAGACTGAAGCTAGATTATTATCTTTGGATGATTCTCATAAGTGTCATTATCTTAACTATATTTCTTAGATGCAAGGCTTTGCAATGGTTGGGAGAATGGATTACGTCGTGTCCTAAAAAAAGAAAGATCAGGAGGAAGGGTGAAGAAGTAAGAAATTCCTTTCCATTCCAATTACAATGCCTCTATCAATACCCAAAAGTGTGTATGATGTGCATATCTTACTCCTTGTTACAACAATCATATTCAACATCATCCACGTTTTTATAATTACATATTACTTAAATATATATCCTGCAATGTTAAAAAAAAAATGAATTTATAGATCAAAACATATTACATCGAATTATCTCATAAAATGTTTATTTTAGATTGAATTCTGTCCATATTGTTGTTAAAGGTTTGACTTAGGGAAACATACTGATTCACAAACTAAGGTTTCTTTTACAGGACTTCACAAAATAAGGTTGTAGCCTATTTCTGAACTGGAAATCTGGCCTAGATGAACTAGATGGCCTATTTCTCAATTTGGATTGACTGAACTTCCATCCACTAGAAATTTGGCCTAGATGAAAGTAAATGCTCTAAAAAAAGTTACAAGAATTATCCAAAATCCAACCCCTATTACATTTAAAATAATAAACTTTATGAAAAAATACGTCTATAAGCTATTACCTGCTTTCAGGAATCATATTGTATTAATAAATAAAAACAAAAACAATCTCTATTTTTTCACGTCGAATTTGGAACTGCTGGAGTCAAATTCCCCTAAATCTAGGTTTCATCCTTAGTTGTCTAACCTCCTCAAAACCTTGAACTTCCATGCAGTACTTGTCCCCTAAAAATTTCTCAACTACCCTTGAAATAAGGCTAGCGCTGGAACCTATTCAAGCCAACTGTTATACAACAGCTTTTGTAAATTTTTCTTAGAAAGGACTTTTAGTGCATAATTTCTTAATGCCTAGTAATTATATTTTGCTACTTTCTTATGCTCACTTGGAAAAAAATCATTTGAATGTTTTATACTGGGAGTAAATTGAAAGGCACCTATTCCAATATAAAAAGCTTTACCTGCTTTAGTTGCCTCAGAAAATTTGTTATTCCAAATTTTTTTTCTTGAGTATTCCAAATTTTCTTCAGAAGGTGTCCAAGAAGTTTTTGTATGGAAGATTTCATCATTTTCAACCATACACTGATCACTATTCGAATTTAGAATAAGAAATAAACCTCTCAAAAAAATTTCAACACTCTAATTCTAGCCTTTTATTTCCTGGAACCGTGAAATACCAGAAATACCCCCCGACAATATTATCTTTGGTGCCATTATTCCTTCCTTTGAAACTATCATTTTTTACTTCTATCCCATGGGGGAAGTAGCTTTCGTCAATGAATGGATAAACAAAAATGACCCTATGAGTCAATGATTCATGTTGTTGATGTAGTTTCCATGCACTACATACATTAGATGATTTATCATATCTAGACACTCTATGATGGGTTTCATAAATACCCAACCTATGACAACAAGTTGCATTCTATTTTTGAAGCATGTAAGAAGTGGAAGAATTATATTCAATCCTATCGTGACATGTTGTTCTCACATGCTTATCTGAGTGTTTAGAATCACACTTTATTCAAACTTTTTTTAATCTTCTCCTTAAATTATCATCTCAAAGGAAGGCTTCAACCGTGTTTGTGAGGTGTGAGATTTATATCCTTCAACCAAAGATCAAAGGAATATTTTTTATCATAGTTAGATTTATCTTTTCCCTCATTTTCTCATGTCTTTTTGTTATATGTATGTCTCGAGATGTAAATATGTTTGTTCACCTTTATAAGAGGATCATGAAATTGTAGGTGAGTAAGGAGGCCTAACCCCTTTTGATTTGTTTGCATATTATTTGATCTCTTTTAACATATTATAATAACATTATTTATCATATATCTCACATATGTTGGAAAGTTAATCTCAACCATCGCGTTAAATGAACTTACAATAGCCATACCTCAAGTAAATGTTTTGCAGGTTGCAGATTGAGTTTGCAGGAAATGATAAGGGAAAATTACCCATTCCAACACATATTTAATAATCAAATTCAAATGTAAATCTATGACTGGTTGGCATAAAAGCATGGGAAAGCATTTACCCCACAACTTATTTAGTATCTGCAAAGTTAAAAAAATCATGTTTGCCCATCTTGTATATTAATTTTGTCTTTTCATGTATAAATGTATTAGAAATATATGGTTTGATATAACAAGTTAGTAATAGCTCAAATCATCGCGGTAGATGTATGTCTAGAAAGACAAGTGGAGAAAATCATGGGGAAAAGTTTGGTAGGCGCGTAAAACTGTTTGTTACAGGGTTACTGTGCGTTACTCCACAACTCCTGGTGAGTGTAAATCTCAGTAAGAACTCTTTTTTTAATGGTGCAGGAGCCACAACATCCATATGAATTACTTCCTGTGTTTTATAATTATAATATAAAGTTGGGTTTGTTGCGATTTTGTTTTGAAAATTTATCATATGAGTTTTACCGCAACAACGTTGTTTTACTCTTTTTCACCGTCAGTAATTTTTTTTGATTTTATTTTCTCCATCGCAGTTGCAAAAGTAAACATGTTTTAATCTCTACCACTCTGTATTAAAAGGAAGTCTCATATGTTTTAATTTCTGTGACTGTATTGTCTCGATTAAGACCTTTCCGTAGCCTTCTTTGTTTAGGAAAAAATCCCCTCTCTCATTTTTTTTTACATGGTATTAGAGCGGGTGAAATTTTTTTCACTGTAACAGAAATTATGTTTACACGGAGTTAATTTTTTTTTTTGAAGGCATTCTGTTTGAACCATATTTACTGGCAGGGAGAAAGTTTTTTTTACATAGTGAAAATGGGAGCAACACGCACAAGCTTGACTAATCCACAAATACCTTAGTTTAATGGGAAAATTTACAATTATTGGGCTATAACAATGAAGGCTTTGTTTTAATCACAAGGAATTTGGGAATTGGTGGAGAATGGTTTTCAAGAACCAGTAGATGAAGTAGCATAAAATGCTTTGACACAAGGAGAAAAGTATTTGTTGAAGGATAAGATGAAGAAGGTATCAAAATCCCTCTTCTACATCTTTCAAGCTTTTCAAGAAAGTATCTTCCCACTGGTTGCAGCAGCAACGAAGTCCAAGAAAGCACGGGATACCCTTGAGACAACCCACCAAGGCATGGCAAAGGTGAATACAAAAAAACTACAAATGTTGAGAAGATATTTTGAGACAATTTGTATGAAAGAGCCTGAGAATTTAGACACATTTCTTACACATGTAATTGGATTGGTTACTCAAATCAGGTCTCATGGTGAGACACTTGAGGAAAGGAGAATAGTTTAGAAAATTCTGAGAAGTACGCCAACAATAATTGATGCCATAGTTGTGGCCATAGAAGAGACAAATTATCTCCCATAATTTTTAGTGGATGAGCTTCATGCATCCCTATTCCTCATGAGCATAGGTTGAACATAGCAACAAAATCCTCATTGGAGCATGGATTCAAGGCACAAGTTTTATTTGGTCAAGGTAAAGGTCAAGGAATATCAAATTATAGAGGAAGAAGAAGAAGCCCACACAAAGGTGGAAAACGAAGCCCTTCAAGCTCAAATGAAAGGGGCATCACTCAAAATCCAAGTCAAGGCTAAGGAAAAAATGAAGCACAAGGTTAGAGGTATGATAAATCTTAATTTCAATGTTATTATTGTAAGAAGTATGGTTATTATGCAAATGAATGTAGAAATAAGCAATATGATTTAAGTAAAAAACCAAGTGAAATTTTCATAAAGGAAAATCAGAACCATGATATCATGTTTTTAGCTTGTAATGTAGCACAAGAAAAACAAGGGGATGTATGGTTTTTAGATTTAGGGTGTAGCAACCACATGACTGGGAACATAGAAATGTTTTCAAATCTAGATGAAAGTGTGGAATACGAAGTGAGATTAGGGACCGATATCAAAGTCTTTGTCTTGGGGAAAGGAAGAGTAGACATTCTAAGAACGAAGGGGGGAGATAAATACATTTCATATGTTTATTTTTTTCCTCGTTTGAAGCATAACCTCATAAGCATTGGAAAACTCATTAAAAAGGGCTACAATTTCTTTTTCAAAAATGATGTGTTCACAATTTTGGATAAGTCTCCAAGAAGACAGCACATTGCAAAGTTCAGATGACAAACAACAGAATGTTTCCTCTCAAGCTAACATCAGATTTGAAGGAAGAAGGTGCTGAGGCACAACTATCAATGAATTGACAAGAGGATGAAAGGAAATATGCAGCTGCCACACAAGTAAAATTTCAAGAAGAGGTCAAAGATGAATATTGGCTATGGAATTTGAGATTTTTTCATCTCGACTTTCAAGGTTTGAATTTTTTTCATAGGAAATACATGGTGAAGGGACTACCACACATAGAAAAACTAGACAAACTATGTAAAGGGTGCATCTTGGGGAAACAACATAGAGAATAATTTCCAGCAAGAAAGTCAATAAGGGAAGATGCACCTTTGGAGATTGTACATTCAGATTTATGTGGATGAATGCAAACACCATCAATTGGTGGAAGCTATTATATTTTACTTTCATAGATGATTATACAAGGAATACACGGGTCTAATTCATAAAATAGAAAAGTTAAGTGTTTGAGAAATTCTTCCATTACAAAGCTCTTGTTGAGAAGCAAAGTGAACACTACATCAAAGTGTTGAGGACTGAAAAAGGTGGTGAATACATCTCAAACGACTTCCTACGATTTTGAAGGGAGCATGAAATTCACAACGAGATTACAGCAAGGTATACACCTCAGCAAAATGGTGTCATGGAAAGGAAGAATATGAACATTATGGAAATGAAAAGGAGTAGGTTGAAGTTAAAGAATTTTCCAAATGATTGTTGGGATCAAGTTTTCAATTGTGCATCATATATCATTAACAAGAATCCAACTAGGAGTGTTATGAATATTGTTCCTAAAGAGGCACTGAGTGGAAGAAAGCATAATTTCATTCACATGAGAGTGTTTGGATGTGTGGTGTATGCACATGTTCTGGATGAGTTGAGGAATAATTTTTATAACAAGGGGGAGGAAATGTATATTTGTTGGATACAGTGATGAATCCAAGGAATACAAGCTCTACAATCCATCAACCAAGAAAGTCATGATCAACAGGGATGTTCAGTTCATAGGAGAGGAAGCATGGGATGAAAGTTTAGAGAAGACAATAAGTGTGAAGACATGTATACCACATGAAGACAAAGAATAATGTTAGGTCCTTATATTACTAGTATAGTCCCTTATTGTTGTTATTATAACCATTTATTGTTATTTTTGTACCCCTGTAACCCCCATATTGTTATTATTGTGCCCTTAAATTATTATTGTTAGGTCGGCTAGGATTACATTGTGGCCCCGTGGACTCCTATATATAGAAGGAGGTTTTGTCATTTGTATCATCCAAGAATTGTTCAATTATGTAATGTATTGGAGGTTTCCCCCTTGAAGTGGCTTATTTCTAAGGCGTTGATATCTCTTTTCTTCTCTTTTTGGAGCTGGATTCACAACATTTGGTATCAGAGCTTTGGATTCTAGGGTTTCACTGCACAAAATAGGTCATCATGGAATTTTCTCTATAACATTTTTTCTATGAAGGTTCAAAAGCTGAAAGTTTTACAGCGCGAACCTGAAATCCTGAGAATTATCATCACAAAATTTCAGAACTTAAATCGCAATAATTTCAGAGATATGATCTGTGGAATTTAGGTCTTTTTTAGGCTCCCTAATTTCATCTCAAAGAGGTGATCGTGGGAAAATATTCCTAACTCTCTCTCTGAGCATCGGATTGGAATTCTGTAAAAAGTGGCTAGAATTGCGTGGAATATAGTTTCTTGTCGATCAATTTCAGAGCTAAAGGATCAAAAAATGACACGTGGAAAGTTGTAAAATTTCACTCTACTGAAATAGTACATAATTAGGTCATTGTGGGAGAGTGGACATAACTTTTCCTTGAAGAATCCAAATCAGGTCAGACTTGTGACATTCGAAAGAGGATTCAGAGGGCTACTCCAGAGAAAAATTTCAGATATTGAAGATCTGAAATCACAAATAGTTTAGTTTCAATATCGAACTCCTCAAAAGCAAGAAAAAGGTGTGTATTTTTTTTGAATTACATAAGTATCGTTTGAAAAAAATAGTTTGAATTCATTCCAAGGGCATATTGAAGAATAGATATCATTATTGGGTTCTAAAATGCCCCCTAAAAATAATTCAACACCCATTAAGCCTTCATAAGGCTCTACTATGACTCATGAAGACGAAGAAACACAACATGAGATATCAAAATTACAAGAGCAAGTGCACCAAATTTTGCTATCACAAAGAGTGACAAAAAATGAAATGGAATTTTTGAAGAAAGGCTGAGAAACTAAGATGGATGGTTTGAAGAAAGGCGTGGAAGCTAAGATGAATGGTTCGGAAGCTAATATGGATGGCATGGAAGTGGGCATGGAAGCTAAGATGGATGACATGGTAGCTAAGATCGATGAAAAAATGAAATACAACCTGGAAAACATGAAGAATGATCTAAAAGTAGACATCAAAGGTTTGGAAAAGTTGATACAAGAAATGTTTCCTAATGGCGAAAATATAGTAGAGGAAACTCATGATGAGAACAAAATAAATGTTAATCTTGATTTCATAAACTCTAACGTTGGATGGAAGAACCACCATATTCCAAAGATGGATATGAGGAAGGTTGATGGAAAGGACCCCATAACATGGATACTACAGATGGAGCAGTATTTCGATCTCAATAATGTACAAAACACACAAAAGGTACACATTTCAACTTTACATTTAGAACAAATTACACTTGTATGGTATCGATGGCTTCGCTCCCGTAAAAAAATTGTCACTTGGGAACTTTTTACGGAGGAAATGGTAGCACATTATGAGGATAAAAAGAGAAACACCTTCTTTAGCCAATTGATAAATCTCAAACGAAAGGGTTCAGTGGCGGAGCACATTGAGGACTTCCAAAAATTGAGTATAAGGGTAACTAATATTCCAGAGGAACATAGGATTGATGTCTTCATAGGGACTTTAAAGGATAACATCGAACATTAAGTTCGCGTTTGGGAACCTGATTCATTGGAGAAGACATTTAGGTTGGCACGAAAAATTGAATGTAAAATTATGGCGACAAGGAAGCCTACCACTCACATCTGTAAAGATGGAAGTGTTGCTACTCCTAGAATTCCACAACCTACAAGGTTGAAAGCACAATAATTGGAAGAAAAAAGAGAAAAAGGGCTTTTCTATAGTTGTGATAGCAAATACACTAAAGGTCATAAGTGCACATAGAAGAAATTATCTTACATATATTGTGAAGAGGAGGAAGAAAATGAAGAAGAAACTTCAAAAGTAGAGGATATACACTAGGAAGAAACTTTAGAAGAAGAAGAAATGATTCCAACCACATCATGTAATGCATTGGAAGGAATTACCACTCCTCAAAATATGAATATAGAAGGACATATCAAGAAGAAAAGGGTAATAGTGTTGACTGGTTCGGGTATTACCCATAATTTTATTCGTTCTAAGGTAGCCAAGGAATTGAATTGTTTCCTATACCTAACACTAGAATTTCAAGTGATCGTTGCAAATGGAGGAACTATAAATTACTTTGGAAAATCCCATAATATCAAGCTAGCCATGGAGGAATATGTATTGAATAGTCCAATGCTTTCCATACCAATAGGAGGTGTTGATGTTGTACTAGGAGTACAATGGTTACAATCTTTGGGACTGGTAGCTTTTAATTTTCATGAACTTTTATTGAAATTTTTTTCGGAAGGAAAGGAAATCAAATTACGGGGTATCGCAGGGAAGCCAGGAAAGATAATAAGTTATAATGTCAAGAAAAATCTTCTGAAGAAAGAACAAAAAGGCATAATTGTACAATTATGCTCACTAGAAGTTTCAACATCAAAATCATCTATTTCTCTAGATCTCCAAAAAGTCTTGGAAAATCATTCCAAGGTGTTTGATACTCCCAAAGGACTCCCACCTATTCATGATAATGATAATTCTATTCATTTTATTCCAAGAAGTGTTCCTCCAAACATCGGGCCTTACAGATATCCTTATGTCCAAAGGAGAGAAATTGAACGTATGATTGCAGAAATGTTAGAGGCTGGAATAATTCAACCTAGTCAAAGTTCTTTCTGTACTCCAGTAGTATTAGTGCACAAGAAATATGGATCATGGCACATGTGTCTGGATTATAGGGAGCTCAATAAGCTCACTATTAAAAATAAATTTCTCATTCCTGTGATTGATGAATTGTTGGATGAATTACATGGAGCAATTTATTTTACCAATTTGCATCTTCATTCAGGATATCATCAAATTAGAATGAAGACCGAAGATATTCCAAAAACAAAATTTCGAACTCATGAGGGTCATTATGAATTTTTCGTCATGCCTTTTGGCCTTACTAATGCACCTTCTACATTTCAAGGGTTGATGAATTCCATTTTCAAACCATTCCTTAGAAATGTTTTGCTAGTATTTTTTGATGACATACTAATCTGGATTAGGTCTTGGAAGGATCATGTTCTACATGTTGAGAGGGTACTCAAACTATTGGAGGAGAAAAAATTATATGCAAAAACATCCAAATGTTTCATTGGAGGACAAGAGGTGGAATATCTGGGTTATATTGTATCTCACGAGGGTGTTAAGGTATACCCTAACAAAATTAAAGCCATTAAGGAATGGAAGATCCCCACAACCATAAAGAAGTTGCGCAGATTTCTCGGGTTAACAAGGTATTATAGCAAGTTTGTTAAGAATTATGGGAGAATAGAACCACCTCTAACAACATTATTGAAGAAATATGCATTTTCACGAATTCCTGAAGCAACTAAGGCCTTTGAACATCTTAAAGAGGCAATGTGCCTAGCTCCAGTCTTAGCTACACCAGACTTCACAAAAACCTTTATTGTGGAATGTGATGCCTCAGGAAATGGAATTGGTGTTGTTTTAATGCAACAAGGAAGACCCATTGATTTTGAACTTTGTTCAATCAAAGGAAAGTATTTACAAAATGCTATTTATGAGAAGGAAATGCTGGCAATACTACATGCACTAAAGAAATGGAGACGTTACCTAATGGGAAGACACTTCAAGGTAAAAAATGATCATGATAGTCTTAAAAATTTTTAGGAACAAAGAATATCTTCAGAAGAGCAACAAAAATGGGTCACAGAGATGTTGGGTTATGAATTTGAAATCATCTACAAAAAAGGGAAGCTAAATTTTTTTGCAGATGCACTCTCAAGAAAGGATGAAGAGGTGGAAGCATTGCTTTGTGCCATTTCAATTATCCAACCAGATTGGATAACCAAATCAAGGTATGAATGGAAGAAGGACGAAGAAGTGTGGACTCTCATTCAAATGTTGCAACAAGATCCTAGTACATCTAATACATTTAATTGGAAAAATGATTCCTTATGGTACAAATATTGCTTATATATTTGCAAGAATTTCCAACTAAAACAAAATATTCTTTTGGAATTGCACACTTCTCCTTTAGGAGTGCACTCAGGATTTTTAAAAACTTACCACAGGGTGAAGAAAGATTTTTTTTTTGGGATGGCCTTAAATTTGATATTCAGAAGTTTGTGGCAGAATGTTTGGTTTTCCAACAAAATAAAGTGGAGACAATTAAGACCCTGGGTCTTCTACAACCTTTATCCATTGCAAGTCAATGTTGGGAGGAGATTTCAATGGATTTTATCACAGTTTTACCTAAGTCCGAAGGAAGGAGTGTCATCATGGTGGTAGCTGATAGACTTACCAAGTATGCACACTTTTGTGCATTATCTCATCCATTTAAAGCGAGTACACTTGCTACTGCATTTATGGAAACAATTCAAAAGCTACATGGAAACCTGAAGATTATTGTAAGTGAGAGAGATCCCATTTTTACAGGAAATTTTTGGACAAAATTATTTTCTTGTTTGGGTACTCAACTAGCTCATAGCTCATCTTATCATCCTCAATACCATGGTCAAACAGAGATAGCGAATAAATGTTTGGAAGGATATCTTCGTTCTTTTTTATATGATAAGCAACCGCAATGGGTCAAGTGGTTACCTCTAGCTGAATGGTGGTATAACACTTCCTTCCATACTGTAGCAAAAATGACCCCATTTATGGCATGCTATGGATATCATCCATCATCCATCACATCTTCTTTAAGGGAAAATGCTAGGGTTCAAGCACTAGAGGATCACATCGAGCATAAAAAATAAGTTCTCCAACTCTTAAAGGATAACCTAAATTTGGAACAAAATCGAATGAAGCAACAGGAAGATCAACATCGCAGTGAGAGAAGTTTTGATGTGGGAGACTGGGTATTTTTACGCCTAAAACCATACAAAAAAATGTCCCTCAAGCAAGCTAAGAAGGATAATAAATTATCACCAAATTACATGGTCCTTACAAGGTTTTGCAAAAGATTGGTACTATGGCATACAAATTGGAGCTTCCTTCTTCTTTGCGAGTGCATCCAGTTTTCCATGTTTCATGCTTAAAAAAGGTTATAGGGTACAAACTTCCAGTTCAAAAAATATTACAAGAACTTGATGAGGAAGGAAAAACCATATTGGAACCTGAAGCAGTCATGGAAACAAGAACTCGATGACTATGAAATTGATCAATTTCAGAGTATCTCATCAAATGGAAGAACTTACCCACAGAAGATTCCACATGGGAGGATGCGAATTTTATACAAAAGCACCTGAAGCTACTCAAGCATTGAGGACAACACCTTTTTGAAGGAGAGGAGCATGTTAGGTCCTTATATTACTATTATAGTCCCTTATTGTTGTTAGTGTAACCCCCTTATTGTTATTTTTGTACCCCTGTAACCCCAATATTGTTATTATTGTGCCCTTAAATTATTATTGTTAGGCCGGCTAGGATTACATTATGGCCCCGTGGACTCCTATATATAGAAAGGAGCTTTTTAATTTGTATCATCCAAGAATTTTTCATTCATGTAATATATTAGAGGTTTCCCCCTCGAAGCGGCTTATTTCTAAGGTGTTGATATCTCTTCTCTTTTTGGAGTTGGTTTCATAACAAATAATTAACCACAATAAGTAAATCCTCAACGGTGACTCCTCCTACACCTACACAAGCTCAACAAAGTAGTCAACATGTGACACCACAAACAAATAATATGACAATGTTGCACAACCAAAAAAGTGATTCTCCAAGCACACCACAAAGATACACAACACCATCTATTTAAAGAAAAACATGAAGTGACATGTCAAGCCCATCTTCTGCAAGCATAAGAGGACAAAAAATCAGAAATTTAAGTGAAATTTATGAGAAAAATGAAGTTGATAGTGGTGTTGGTCTGAATTCCTTATTTGCATTATTTTTTCATTTAGATGACCCAATACATTTTGAGGATGAAGTCAAAGAATAAAAATGGGTTGCAGCAGTGGCTGAAGAAATAGGAGGAATAAACAAGAATGACACATGGGAGATAGTGGACCTTTCGCAAGGAAAGTAAGTCATTGGAGTGAAGTGGGTCTATAAGACCAAGAGAAACGATGAAGGTAAGATTGAAAGGCATAGAGAAAGGCTAGTTTTCAAAGGATATAAGAAGAAAAATGGAACATATTATCCAGATATATTTTCACTAGTCGCAAGGATGGAGATATTGTGTATCAAATGGATGTAAAATCAGCATTCTTGAATGAAGTACTGAAAGAGGAAGTATATGTTGTGCAACCACATGGTTATGAGGTATAAGGAAAAGAAGACAATGCGTATAGGTTGAGGAAATCTCTTTATGGGTTGAAGTAAGCTTTGTGTGCATGGTATAGTAGGATAGATGCTTACTTGATGGACAGTGGGTTCGACAAATGTGATGGTGACCCTACTCTCTACATTAAAGAAAGTGATAATAAGATTTTTTTTTTTGTATGTAGATGATTTGATTTTACAGGGAGTGATGATTTACACATCACTGATTTCAAAGAGGTAATGAAAAGTGAGTTTGAAATGACTGAGTTGGGGTTTTTAAGATATTTTTCTGGCATAGAAGTAAAGGAAACAAAAAATGGTATTTTTAGCTCTCCAACAAAGTATGTTGTAGAAATTTTAGAGAGGTTTAAAATGTCGAACAACAAGCCAACACCAACTCCAACAGTCATGGAGTTGAAGTTGAGCAAATAATATTGCAGCAACAATGTCAATCTGACATTATAAAAAAGTATGGAGGGAAGGCTAATGTATTTGACTGCAACTAGGCCTGATATAATGTATGCAATGAGTTTGGTATCAAGGTTCATGGAGACACTGAAGGAGACGCATTGGAAAGCAACCAAAAGGATTTTAAAGTATGTCAATGGGACAAAGGAGTGTGGTATTTGTACACCCCAATAGAATATTTTAGTTTGGTTGGTTATACTGATAGTGACTGTGCAGGAAGTGTTGATGACAGAAAGAGAACGTTGGGATATGTTGTTCAGTTAGGTTCGAGATCCATTTCATGGTCGTCAAAGAATAAATTGATAGTGTCAATGTTAACAACATAGGCTGAATATGTTTCCACAACAACAATAACATGTCAAGTAGTTTGGATGAGAAGGATGTTGAGGGATTTATGCCATGAAAAAGATGGAAAAAGAACTATTTCGTGTGACAGTAGTTCAGAAATTGCATTATCAAATAATTATTTTTTTCACAAGAGGAAAAATCACATTGATGCTAAATATCATTTTATAAGATAATTAGTTAACAATGGTGAGATTGCGTTGCAGCACTGTAGGTCAGAAGAAAAATTTGCAGACATATTCCCAAAGGCACTGGCACATGAATTTTTATTTTATTTTATCTTAGAGATTGTTTGGGAATGGTAAATGGTGGCAATTGCGATTAAGGGGGAGTGTTGGAAAATTAATCTAAACCACCGCGTTAAATTAACTAAAAACAACCACACCTCAATTAAATGTTTTTCAGGTTGCGGATTAAGTTTGTAGGAAAGGATATGGGTTAAATTAGGTTATGAACAGGAGGAAAATTACCCATTCCGCAACAGATTTAATAATCAAAGTCAAATGGAAATTTATGAATGGTTGGTAGTAACACATGGGAAAGCATTTACCCCCCAACTTATTTACTGCCTGCAAAGTTGAGAAAATCACGTTCACCCATAGTGTGTATTGATTTTGTCTTTTCATGTATTAATGTCTTATAAATATATGTTTTTATATAACAAGTTTGTAATATCTTATTGAATTTTGGTAGATGTAAGTCTCGAAGGACAAGTGGAGAAAATTGTGGAGAAAATTTTGGCGGGCGCGTAAAACTATTTATTACAGGTTTTACTGTGTGTTACTCTGCAATTCTCGGTGAATGCAAGTATTAGTAATAACTCTTGTTTGAATGGTGAAGGATTCGTGACCTCCATATGAATTAATTATTTTGTTTCAGAATTATAATATAAAGTTTGGTTTGTTGTGATTTGGTTGTGAAAACTTCATGTATGAGTTTTACCGCAGCAACTTTGTTTCACCTTGAGTAAATTTTTTTGATTTTCTTTGCTCCATCATATTCGTGCAAGTCAACATGTTTTAATCTCCACCAATATGTATTAAAATGAAGTCTCATATGTTTTATTCTTCGTTAATGTATTGTCCTGATTAAGACCGTTCCACAACTCTATGTGTTGGGGAAAAAATATCCTCTCTCAAAATTTTTAACAACATAATCATGGCCTCTGATGCCCCTAAGATTTCAATCATTTTTCATTCTACTACCTTAACCTGAACACTAAACACAATTGGAAACTGTTGGTCACTTTAATCTCTTATTGATTTAAACAATCAAGTGCTACATAAATTGTCAACCCAGGGAAGTCTGTTTGTTTCAAAGGCAATCACACACTGTATATGCTCAATCTCAAAAGAAATGAAAAATTGTAGTAAAAATTACACTAATCACACCTTGCTTCAAACAAACTGAATTTCTACTTGAGTTGCAGTAAAGACAATCTTTCTATTGCAGACAATCACCAAAAGAATCCTGGATTACATTAAAAAGATAACAATCTAGGAAAGGGAACCAATCTACAGAAGAAAAGACCAATTATGCTATAACAGAGAACATGACCCTATTCCCAAAGTAGGAATATTCAACACCTGTTTCTGACTACCATGCTTTCACAAAATCATTCTGTAAACAAGATTAACAATTAAAATAATCCACAATTACCTAGGAATGAATTTTATGAAAACAATGCAACAATTAATGGAAACAGAGTTTCAAAAATAGATAACAGTGTTCCAATATTGCATAAATGATTTTAGAAAACAGATTTTAACAAGGCGTAAATGAAAATAATTGTTAACACACTACAGAAATAAATGAGTGAATCTTGTGAAGAAGGTGGTCCCTTTCCTTCTCACAAGATTCCCCAAAAGAAGGAATTAAAACAAAATGCTCAGAACAAGCTTTTATTCATATGTCAAATGTAACATATTACAAAGGATTCATGTTCCTTCTCTCTAAGTCTTTTTCAAAATAAACCTTCCGTAGTCTCTCCTCTAATGTCGATGTCTCCTCTTTTTAAATAGGAGACATCTATTACACAATTGGTTACATCATAGAATATCCTATTCTTAACCCGATCTAATCTTCTATACTAAAATAGAATATTTTGTTCTTCCATAGCAAAATGCTGTTACAATGGTTATGATGGTACTAGGTCTGAGGTGCAGTTGTTACGACCAGTGTAACAGCTCCCTTACTTGTATTTTCTTGTTGTTGTCGTGCCTGAAATACTGCTTCAAAATTGCAAATCACGGGATGTTTTAGCAATGGGATTTGCGTACTATTTGACTGTTTCAGCAACACGGGCTTTAGATAGCCATGATGAATTAATTGCAGTCTTCAAACTGTCTCAGCAACTATATATTTTAGATTAATGATTAAATATGAAAGTAATGTAAAATTACATGTAAAACAAGTTAAACATATAGTAAAGAGAAGAATGTTATATACCTTTAGAAGAATGGATGAAAGTGATAATATAGGCTTTAAATATGGACTGGAAAAGAGTGGAATGATAGCAAAATGTATGGTAAAAAAGATACATTATAGGGTCCTAACATCCCCCCCAACTAAAAAGGTTTCATGTCCTCAGGCAAATTTAATCTGAATCAGAGTCTGGATACTGGCTTTTGGCATGCAAGTTACTTAGGCAGTAGCTATGGAAGGTGTTGTCTATTAAGGCTCTGAATCCTTGTGCATTTTGAGGCTGCTGCTTCATCTTTTTTTTCCAACCTATGATGAGCATGATATTCCTCTGTTGGCATCCACAAAATAGGAAAATGAAAGTGGTACCCTGTCCACTTTTCAGCGCATTGCTGAACACATTTGATGTAATTGGGTACTCTAGAGAATGTAGTTTCAAGATTAGTAGGACTAAAAGGATTATACTCCTGCTTTTCATTAGAATATTTTTTCCAAAACATATTATTTTCTCTCAAGGAAACAGTTTCTTTTTCTTTAATAAAATGGTGACAATCCTGGAGTACTGAAGCCTGTATTTGCCGTATATGTTCAGTCATCCCTGGTTTCTTCAAAAATTGATAATATTCTGCCACAAAGATGGCAAGCTTCTGTGGTTCTGGCCTTATCCAGAGAAGACGGTTATCTTCATTATGCCTGGCTGCAAGAAAAGCAGTCTGCCATGTAATCTAATTAGCAAGGAAAGAGGCAAAACCCTGATATGAATGTCGCCAATGAGAGGGTTAAGATTAAAGCTTCTGTTTTCAGGGATGGCTTCATTGTGAAGATACAATTCACACAGTAAGTGCTGATCACTGGTACCAACTTCTGCAAACATTTTCACAAACTGTTTAGATGTAAGCACCTCATGGGGTCTTCCATCTTTGATTGCTTTCATTTGAAAGAAAACAAGGCATTCTGTGAGGAATAAAGAGTAATTTAGAAATGGTTTCCTAGCAACCAATAATTTTTGTGCCAATTCAAACATCAGGAGCAGTTTTCCTTTTAGCTCTTTATTCTCCTTCTTATGAGCCCTAGATTGCTGGAGTGTTTGCTCCAAGATCTCCCAGTTTGAATATATATGATTCTTCCAAACTAATTTGTGCTGCTGCAAGATTTTATCTTGCGAAATGACATACTATTTCTTCCATTTATTCATTATTTTCCACTCATTCCATGGTTCGGTTTGTGTTTCAGTATTGTAAGTGGTAGGCTGAGGTATAGTCGGAGTAGAAATAACAACAGGAACTTCAGTTTTAACAGATACAATAGGCTGGGGTACTTGTAAATTAACTTCTTTTTCTAAAAATTTTGAAGGCCCTACTGGTTCTTGTGTAACAGTAGGGTGTTCCTCTTTGACTAGAGAAGATGTAGATGCTCCCAACATGGGGACTTGAACTATTTTATATCCTGCTTGCTGATAAATATTTCCACATTGGCTGCACATATATTCCTTATATTGATCATTTTCTGTGTCTTTGTCTGCCATGGATGCTGCATGAGCTAGGGTATACAAATTAAGCTCTTTTTCATAGGCTTCCTTTGCTCTCACCAATGCTTGCCTATAGGTTTCTAGTTCTGATGTTAGAAACTTGTTTTCTTGTAAAAGGGAAGCCAAAGTGACTGGACTTTGTGTATCAGTCACAGTCTCAATAACTGGTTCTTGTGTTTCAGCTGTAGCTTGTTCTTGTGTGGCAGCAAGACCTAGTTCCTTTCTGGCAACTATTGAATGAATAGCATCCTGGGCATCTAGTTCTTGTACATCAGTAGCTGGTTCTTCTGTTTCAGCTACTGACTGAGTAGCTGGTTCTTGTGTGACAGCTAGTTGTTTTGTAGAAAATGATGTCGCAGTACCCTGGGCATATGGTTCTTGTGTTTCAGTGCCACTGGGTGAGGCAGGGAAAGATTCCAGGGTCTGGGAGGGTGGTGGTGTATGGGGTTTTAAAAAAATGGTTTTAGGGTCCGGGGTAGTAGCAATGGTTCCTGCTCCAGTTGACGTCCTCATTTGTCTCTTAGGTAAAAAGGCAGAAAAAGCAGTAATTTGATTTTTCATTTTATGAGTCAGTTTTTTCTGAGGAGAAGGGCTATCAGAGGAGGTGGCTACTTTAGTTGCGGCTCTTGTTTTTCTTTTTGGTAGAAAGGCGGTTGTGATTCACCTTTTCATTTTACGAATATAGGATGGGGGGTTATCATCTTGAGAATCAGCACTGGGAATATGGACAGTAGGATCAGATGATTCTGCTAAGTTGTGGGATGGACTGGAAGGAGGGTTAATTGGATCAGTTGGTTCTGCGGGTGGAATTTCTGGATGGTCAGTGATGTTCTCTGGTTGTTTCTCGTGGGGATTTTCAGGAATTTCTTGAGGATTTTCAACAACTTCTTGAGGAATCTTAGCAGCTTCTTGAGGAATTTCACCAGATTCTTGAGGAATTTCAGTAGCTTGATGAGGGTCTATGGGTAGGTTGTTTAGTTTTGTTGAGAAAAACCCTTTTGAATTAGTAGCTGAACAAGACAGTGACGGGTGAGGGAAAGGAGTGGGAATTTTACCTGTCTGCGATAATGTGACATATTTCTAAGACACCAAAATAAATAATAAGGAATATTTAGTAGTCGACCATGTCGTAAATGATTTAACATGACAAAATCATGCTGGTAGACTACCTGGTAGCGACCTTCACAAGTGAGTTAATGTTTGACGAATTCAGCAACTTTCGGCCAAGGAGGCGGCAATGAGTTAATTCGGACACCTCGGCCTTTAGGCTCAACTTGTTCTCCTGATAGAAGAAAATCCTGTTGTGCATTCAGAATGATATTCTTTCGGCTAAACCATCGTGTGCCAGTGACCGAAAGACCTGAAATCTGTGCTATGTCACCCTCTGAGACTGGAATTCAAACTCCTTGGATAGTAGAATGATCTTCCTGAAGATTTCGTGCAAATTCAAGAACCTGTTTTTGATCAAATTCCTGAAGCCTATGAAAATATCCTACCCAGCTTGCGTGCCGAAAAATCTGATACACTTCTGGGTATAATTCGAGTAGAGCTATCGTGCCAGGCTCATGTTGAATATCGAGTCCTACCATAGTTAACTAGCTTCGGTAAAATGCATAGTCAAAAATCCAAGTTACCAGACGTCGAACAAAGTAAATGTTGCAAATGAGAACATGGAATAATGGTGAAGAGGTGAGGTAATAGGTAAGAAATATGATGGTAGTTGGCATGTTGTGAAATGATGGCATATAACTTCGACATTCTTCCCCAACTACGGCTGAAATAATGACTTTAAATGTATGGTGATTTGTGAAATCTTCTCATTTAACCTTAGTTTAATTGTACTTACATATAAAATTTACATATCTCATGTTTACCTTTGATTTGTACTTCGAAAAATATAGTGCTTGCTTATAATAGCTCAATAGTCATGGAAGAACTTTAGAGGCTTTTTGAAACATGAGGGAGATTATATTAGAGGTCTGTTTCATCATAGGAGAAGGTAGTGAAAGGACAGGATTAACATAAGGAATAAGAGAAGTGAGAATGAAAGAATTGAAGAATATGGTTTCATGATAGAAAATGCTGCATAGTCAAATCTTTTGGAGAAATAAATAGTGTTTCAGCAACGGGAAAAATGTATGAAATGCTGCTGAAGAGTGGTGTTTCAACAATGGGAAAATAGGGAAAGTGTTGGTCAGGAGTGGTGTGTTAACAGTGGGAAAATGGGGAAAATGTTTGCTGAAGAATGGTGTTTCATTAATATCAAAAATGGGGAAAGTATTTGCTGAAGAATAGTGTTTCAACAATGTGAAAAATATGGAAAATGACATGAAAAGGGAAAAAGGAATGATGAACTATGAAGGGGTTGAAGGGAGGGGAGCAATGCTTCTCAAAATGAAGCTTGGATCTGCTTATGGTGAAATTTTCCTTTCTTGGTAAGCCTTTCCTGAATCAAGAATCTGCAAAATAATCAATTGTAACATGCCAGCCCTTGACAGGGATTATTAGTTTAAGAAATCTAATCTAATGCTAAAAATACAATGCAGAAAAATTAAATGCAATGAGGAGTAGAAAGCTCCCCTAAAATGAGATAATGTGCATCTACCATGCAAGTGGCCTTGAAATCTTCTTTGGAAATAGGGCGCTGGTACAGACGAAGCCGATGACCATTTACTAATAACGGTGTTTTAGAGTCATCAATTTTTAGCAGCCTTACTGTTGCATTGGGAAAAACAGTATCTATTTCGTAAGGTCCCAGCCATCTTGTACGTAGTTTCCCTTGAAAATTTTCAAACCGAGAATCATACAATAAAGCCCAATTACCTTTTTGGAACTTCTTACGCTTGATGATTTTATCATGCCATTTTGTTCTTTGTTGTTGGATCATAGTTGTTTGATGAATGGCATCTAATCTTTTTTCATCCAATTCATGAAGCTGCTGCAACCTAGCTATCTGTACATCAGTCAAATCAAGGTTAACAGCTAAAGCAGTTCTTAAGGTTTTAATTTCAAATTCCACAGGAAAAACAACACTTTTACCATAAACCAATTCATAGGGAGAAAATTTTGTAGTATTCCTCCAAGTAGTTCTATAAGCCCATAGCGCTTCAGGGAGCCTTGAGACCAATCCTTCCGGTTTTCCTTCACTATTTTTGTTAGAATGGCTTCTATTACTTTGTTTGTACTCTCCACCTGTCCATTGGCTTGGGGGTGGTATGGTGTAGTCATTCTATGATGAATATGAGATTTCTGAAGGGTGGATTTAAAACCATGAGAAGTGAAAGGAGGTCCTCCATCTGTAACTAGCTCTCTAGGGATTCCAAATCTAACAAAGATTTCTTCAAATAAGAAATCTAGGACAGCTTCTTCATTAGCTCTAAGGAGTGCTTTAGCCTCCACCCATTTAGTCATATAATCTGTGTAGACCAATATATAAACTCTTTGGTTGGATGGAGGATTAATGGGTCCTACAAAGTCTAAGTCCCATCTTTCAAATGGTTCAAGTATTACCTGGGGGTTTAATGGAATTTCATCTCTATGATTAGGTTGACCCATTCTCTGACAACTATCACAAGCTTGGACATATTTCTTTGCATATTTAAAGAGTGAGGGCCAATAATAACCCATCCTAAGAATTTTATGTGTTGTTCTCTTATCAGCAAAATGCCCTCCGCAAGGGCCATCATGACAAGATTTTAGTATATCATACACCTCATCTTCTCTAATGCATCTTCATATTTCATGATCAAGTCCTGTTTAGAAAAGACACCCACTTATCCAGCTATACCAAGCACTTTGTTGAATGATTTTTCTTTTCTCTTGATGTGATAGGTGTGATGGTAACTTCCCTGTAACCAGATAATTGGCAATGTCTGCATACCACGGTGAGTGAGTAGATACTGCAAATAAATATTCATAAGGAAAGGAATCATCTACTGGAGTATTATCGTAAGCTTTTAACCAAGAAAGGAAATCAACAACAACATTTTTCTTACCTGGTCGATCTACAACTGTAATATCAAACTCTTGTAATAACAATAACCATCTGGTGACTCGAGCATTTGTGACAGATTTTTTCATTAGATACTTAATAGCTGAGTGATCAGTATGGAAAAAAGTAGAGTAACTAGTAATGTAATGTCAAAATTTATTAATAGCATTAATGACTGCTAAAAATTCCTTTTCGATAACTGTGTAATTAAGCTCAGCAGGAGTCATATTCTCACTAATGAAGTAGATAGCATAAGGAAGGTGGTTTTCCTCTTGTCTCAAAACAACTCCAATTGCAGTATCCGAGGCATCAGAAGATATATGAAAGGGAAGTGACCAATCAGGTCCCCTCAAAATAGGAGCTGTAGATAACTGATGCTTGAGTTCTACAAAAGCTTCCTGGCAAAGATTAGTCCACTTAAATTCAACATTTTTCGTAAGTAACACAAACAAAGGAGAAGCTATTTTGGAATTTTTTTTTAATAAATCTCCTGTAATATCCTGCATGTCCTAAGAAACTTCTCACATCCGTTTGTGTTTAGGAATAGGAAGATTCCGAATGAATTTTATTTTGGATGGATCTACCTGAATTCCTTGAGATGAAATAAAATGTCCAAGCACTACTCCTTCACTCATCATCATATGACATTTTTCGGTTCTTAAGGAGAGGTGAGATTGTATACATCGTTTAAGTACTTTATGAAGATTATGTAATGTATCTTCAAAAAACACACCATAAGGGGTAAATTCATCCATAAATATTTCCATAGAGTCATTAAGCATATCAAAAAATATTCCTATAACTGCTCTTTGAAAGGTTGCTGATGAATTACATAGTCCAAATGGGAGAACTCTATAGGCAAAATTTCCCCAAGGACTAGTAAAAGTGGTCTTATCTTGGTCTTGGTGTGAAATTCTGATTTGATTATACCCAGTAAACCCATCTAAAAAGGAGAAGAATTTCTTCCCTGAAAAACTATCCAACACCTGATCAATGAACGGTAAAGGAAAGTGATCCTTTTGAGTGGCTTTATTTAAGGCTCTATAATCTACACACACTCTGCATTTCCCATTTTTCTTAGGAACTATTACCAATGGGGAAACCCATTCACTGTCAGATATAGGATATATAAACCCTGAATTAAGCAATTTTTGAAGTTACTCTTTGACAATTTCCTTTAAATTAGGGTTCATTCATCGTTGGGGTTGACAGACTGGTCGACAACCTTCCTTGATATATATGCGGTGAGTACATAATTCAGGATAGATTCCCTTCATATCTGTATAGTCCCATGTGAATGCTTCCTTATTTTCAAGAAGTAACTTCATTAATTGCTGTGTTTCAACAACTGTCAAGTCGAGGTTTATGTTCAGTGTTTTTCCAGGTTCGATTTCTACTGTTATACTTTTAGAAGAGATGGTGGTTAATGTTTGAGGTAGATCTTCAGATTTAAGCTTTTCCTGGGTATATAATTTCAAAAGTGCAACCAGCTGATTATGTGTTTCAAGAGTCACAGAGGAGGGTTCACAAATAAAATTATTAATTACCTCATCCTCAGTGGTATCTTTAAGGCTTAAAGCTTTTCCGATAGTCAAAATAGGTTGAATAGCATGATCATCATAGTACATCCATACAAAATTATCATTATTAATCATGGGTGTAGCGTGAGGGTAAAGAGTAAGCTGCTTAGTTTCATATCCATTGGAAATTGTCATTGAACTAGATCTACAGCTGATAAAGGCATCATCTGTGGCTAACCAAGGCCTTCCCATAATTAGAGGATGTCCCCCCAACTTTTTCTTAGTCTGTAACACCACAAATTCAGGTGGGTAATTCCAGGATTCAACTGAGATAACTAGGTCTTCAATAAATCCTTTCGGTTTGATTGTAGAATGGTCAGCTAACTCTAGAATGGTTGGTGTATCTCTGATCACGTTCTTCAGCTGTTACAGATGTGAAGTTTCAAGGGTCATAATATTTATAGCAGTACCTAAATCTACCAGAACTTTAGGGATTATTGTTTTTCCGATTTGCACAGTGACAGTAGGATGGCTGGGATCACCATATTTAACTGGAGGAGCTTTACTAGACATTAATGCAGATAGATCACCCATAACATGAACTGTAAGGGGATATTTAGCTTTCCTATTGGGTTTCTTAACACAAATATCTCTCATCATTCTGGAATAAATTGGTACATCTCTTAGTGCTTGTAAAACTGGAATTTTAAGATACAGATTCTGTAATTTCCCTAAAATATTAAAAGCAGGTGGCTCAGGCGTTTTAGTTAGAACTAAATGCTCACGGAATGGTGGTTTTGCTGTTTCGACACTCTTATTAAAGGATTGTTGTACCTCTTTATTCGAATCATGTTTTTCAGTCTCTTCTTTATTAGAATCAGAAGAGGTAACATCATCGATAATGGGTTCAACTATTCTCCCAGATCGTAAATGAATGTTATTACATTGTGCAGGGAAAATAGGAAGTATAAGTTGGTTATGAATATCAATAACTTGCACAACTTTATTACTGGGGTTAGGATTTGGTTGTATAGGTAGCTAGGGTCTCATCATTTGATTATTCGGTGGAGCACCTGATGGTAGAGGAAGCGGTTGTTGAAATTGAGGAAATTGATTTGGAAACGGGAGTTTTTGACCCCTGCAATTCGGATTCCATTGGTTAAAGTAATATTTTTGTTGTGGAGGCCAAGGAGTCCACATTGCAGGGTCTATAAAGGGAGGGTTTGTTTGTTGCATGGGTGGGTAATTCATTTGATTGAAGGGCAGGTATTGAATTTGGTTAAAGGGAGGGTAATTTGCTTGACTAAAAGAAGGATAATTGTTCCAACGATTAGAAGATGTAGATGGCATATTAGAGTTCATACCTTGTCCTCGTGGTTTCCATTTCCTTCTCTGTGTCAGCAGATAGACTGCTTCAGCTTCTTCTTCGGTTGGTTGCAATGCTGCTTTTATTCCTGGTAAGGAAGGGCATTGTTGTGTTTCATGATCCTTCTCACAAAGGGTGCAAATTGGCACCTTATCCAATGGGCATTCCATTAGTGGGTGTTTATCTTTGCATTTGGAACAAAATACAGCCAAGGCTGCTTCTACTTCGGCTTGTTTCTTCTTAACCTGCAAGGTGTCAATCTGTGAAGCAAAAGAACTTAACATTTCAGTTTTAAATTTCTCAAGTAAATTACCTATTTCATCTCTTGTTGCTCATCCACTAGCTGATTTTTGAACTCTTGAATATGTGGTATCCCTGCTGTTTGATCTATTCCTTGCAGCTCCTCTTGAACATCTTTTACAGAGGTTAAAAATTTCATCATATGATTCTTTAGATATGTCCCCTTTACCAAGCATATTTAGCATATCTAGACAGTCATCCCTCACACCTTTCAGTAATATTGTTTTAAGAATATCCTTAATTACATCGGGATGATTGGATCTCTGCAAGTTCTATTGTAGTGTTTCCACAAAGTCCTCCAGATTCTAGTCCTCCTTTTGTACCATGTTAAATAGTTCCTCTCTTTTTTCTCTAGTCCGACAATAGTCTTGATATTTGAGTAGAAATTTTTGTTTCATCTGTTCCCATGTTGTGATTACATGGCCTCCAAGACTCATGAACCACCTTAGTGCATTTCCTTTTAGTGTTCCTGGAAATAGCTTCAGTTTTTGGGCATTAATAATGTAATCATAACTTCTGCATAATATATCAAACTCGAAAAGAAACTCATCAGGATCTTCAAAAGATAAACCATGGAAGTTAGGTAAGGTTGAAAGAGGGATATTCTTCATGGGAGTTGCTCCTCTAGGAAGATCACCAATAGGGAACCCCAAGGTAGAGAGATAATTCTCATCTTTTCCCTCTCTTTTAGGATCTACTTGTCCTCTGCTGAAGAATCCTTCATTGTTTCCCTCCATCGCTTGATCTCTTACTGCACTTGCTCAATCCTCAATGTTTTCTACTAGCTCCTCAATGTTTTTTGGTAGTTCTTCAACACTTTCTACTAGTTCTTCAACGTTTTCTGCTGGTTCTTCGACGTTTTCTACTCGATCTTCAACTTTTTCTGTTGGTTCTTCAACGTTTTCAGGGCTCAAAATTTCTTCTGTTTCATAGTTCGATTGAGGGGAATGTCGAGGCTTTATCCTTTGAGAGCTCAGCCTCTGAGAAGATTCAGATTTTGATATGATCTCATCAATAAAGGTGTTTCTTCCTCCCCTTCCTTTTCCTTTGCCACCTGTAGGGTTAGTTTTCTTATGGGCTCCACGTCCGCTCATGAAATCTGCACATCTGAAAGAAAAACATCAATGATATTGAACCTTATAATTTCCTTCCCCAGCAACGACGCCAAAATGTTGGTCACTTTAATTTCTTATTGATTTAAACAATCAAGTGCTACATAAATTGTCAACCCAGGGAAGTCTGTTTATTTCAAAGGAAATCACACACTGTATATGCTCAATCTCAAAAGCAATGAAAATTTGTTGCAAAAATTACACTAATCACACCTTGCTTCAAACAAACTGAAGTTCTACTTGAGTTACAACAAAGACAATCTTTATATTGCAGACAATCACCAAAAGAATCATGGATTACATTAAAAATATAACAATCTAGGAAAGGAAACCAATCTGCAGAAGAATAGACCAATTATTCTATAACAGAGAACAGGACCCTATTCCCCAAGTAGGAATCTTCATCACTTGTTTCTGATTACCACACTTTCACAAGCTCATTCTGTAAACAAGATTAACAATTAAAATAATCCACAATTACCTAGGAATGAATTGTATGAAAACAATGCAAAAATTAATGGAAACAAAGTTTCATCAATAGATAACAGAGTTCCAATATCGCATAAATGATTTCAGCAAATAGAGTTTAATAAGGTGTAAATGAAAAGAACTGTTAACACACTACGGAAATAAAGGGGTGAATATTGTGAAGAAGGTGGGCCCTTTCCTTCTCATAATATTCCCCAGAAGAAGGAATTAAAACAAAATTCCTAGAACAAACTTTTATTCATCTGTCAAATGTAACATATTACAAAGGATTCACGTTCCTTCTCTGTAAGTCTTTTTCAAAATAAACCTTCCATAGTCTCCCCTCTAATGTTGATGTCTCCTATTTTTATAGAGGGGACATCTATTACACAATTGGTTACATCATAGAATATCCTATTCTTAACCCGATCTGATCTTCTATACTAAAACAAAATATTTTGTTCTTCCATAGAAAATTTTTGTTACAATGGTTACGATGGTACTGGCTCCGAGGTGCAGTTGTTACGGACAGTGTAATAGCTCCCTTACTTGTCCTTTATTTTTGCTGTCGTGCTTGAAATATTGCTTCAGAATCGAAAATCACAGGCTGTTTCAGCAATGGGATTTTCGTACTATTTGACTGTTTTAGCAATGTGGTCTTCAGATAGCCATGATGAATTAATTGCAGTCTTCAAACTGTCTCAGCAACTATATATTTTAGATTAATGATTAAATATGAAAGTAATGTAAAATTACATGTAAAAAAAGTTAAACATATAGTAAAGAGAAGAATGTTATATACCTTTAGAAGAATGGATGAAAGTGATAATATAGGCTTTAAATATGGACTGGAAAAGAGTGGAATGATAGCAAAATGTATGGTCAAAAAGATACATTATAGGGTCCTAACAAAAACACCCTTCAAATGCTATACCATTAAACAAAATTGGCAATATAAAAATAAAAAATACTTTTAAGTTGAAAAAATAATCTAGAATGACTTTTGATTGATTGAATATTTTTATTTTTTAAAATAAAAAGTGGATTAACTATAAAAAATCGAAAGATATCTAAAAAAGTTAAATTGAATTCCTTATAAATCACCACTAATATTTTTTAGTTTTCTAAGTTATGTGAGTCTTGAGATGACTACACACTCAACCATTGGGTTGATTAATCGAGACCCAGGGGCATCTAAGCCTTTAAAATCACTAGGGGATCACACCCAAGTTGGGCCACACTAGATCTTAACATGACTATATTTTTACCTATAGTGTTTGGAATTGGTAACATTAACACCAATGAGTGCCTTCACAATATACCTTATCATTGTCTATTCTATGCCCCATGGGCATAGATTACCACTAATTATTTTAGATAATTTACTTCTATTTACATGATTTATAAATTTTAATTAAAAATTATTAGTTCAATTTTCCCCTCCTGACTTTAATCAATGGTGTATGAAAACTCTTAATTTAAATTAAAAGGAATGATCCAATCTTACCACTTTCCCTCGCCCCACCCTCCAACCCATTTTATGTGGGGCAAAAATAAGACCCGAGAAACTTTCAGGGCTTACACGATGAACCCAAAAAACCAAAACCAACCCCAAAAGAAAGAAAATGAAAATTAAAGTGGTTGGGCTAAAACGTTGATGAAATTTAAGAGAGAAATTATCAGAGATTTAAGGGGAGGGTTTTTATAAAATCCCATACCATGGGTAGATATAAGATCATCATTTCCTCTCTTTTTTTCTCATCTGACAACGAGTAAGAGCAGAGGTCAAATCTTGCAATCCCCAATGGAGAAGAACCAAAAAAGGAAGGAGGAATCATGCCTAAGGAGATAATCACTTTACAAGATGTGGTAATTAGATAGGTTTGGAGTTCTGGAAGCAACTCTTCTTGGGGCACGACATCAACAAATAAGGCATCCTCGAAGATTTCTCCACACAGGGAGGTGACAGGAAATATTTTTTATTTTATCAAGCAGATGATGAGAACTACAATCCACGGGCTTGTTTGACAGATTTGGAGCCTCGAGTTATCAATGAAATTCAAAATAGTGAATATTGAAACCTTTAATACCATGAGAATATATTTGTTTCAGATATGGAAATAACGGCGAGTGGATATCATCAGGAGGAAAGGACCCGTGTGCCATTGATCTTCCCAAACTAAAACTCGTAATATTACTAACCTCTCTCAACACAAACTTAATGAATTTTTAATTGAATATAATAGATATTTATATACTCTCTACATAGACCTGTATATACAATCTACAAAGATATGTGTATTAGAAATATTTTTTTTAATATCGTATGCATTACTTCTGTGACAGTTTATGGTTTAAGAGACTAGCGTCCAAAGAACATCTGAGTAGTGAAAATCGCAAGGGCCGCATCAAATTTTAATATTGTTTGATTTTATATTTTTTGTATCCCATCATTAAATATGATTTGTTAAAGATTTAAATCATTAAATCACCACCTTCAAGAGTGAAACCCTAACAGATCCAATTGGCTAACCAAACAAGATTTTAGGATATGTATATTATAGCTATTTCATTATTATTTTGTTTGTAATGTGTAATAAGCTTTTAATGTGTTCGAGTTTATGCATGTTGTAAGTAATGATACTGAATGAGTCCATGAGGCTGTACAAGCTAGCATCGCTATTTCCTCAACGAGAATTCTAGAACGTGAAAGTGGGCGATCTGGAGTTGCAAAAAGGAATGTATGTGTGGTTTATGGTGCTAGCATCCATGGTTTTCTGGTTCAGGAATGGGCTCATATCTGTTGAAAGCTTTAAATGACTGATACAAAAAAAGTCTAGTCCAAAAAGGCAACATATTTCAAACTATATGGAGATTATTGATGTTTTTGTACAACGTTACAATTCTCTTTTGACTCTCAAGAAACTAACGTCGATTGTTGACTGTGTTGTGGTTCTTGAAAATACTACTTTAAATAGAATTGAGGTGGATCGCCTCCACTTAGAAAACTCGAAATTTGCTCAAACAAACTCCTTGGTGTCAACCACATCACTGGAAATCCTTTAGCTTCTATCTTAATTTTTCAAATTTGTTCATCGAAGAGTTACAGGGCATCTAAGGTCTGATGAACCAATTGAAATTCGCATCCCATGAACCAAGATGCAATCAGTTTTGGCTCTCATAGGGAGCTATACAACACCTTGAGACTCAATTTAATGTCCATAGGGGTCTAGGCGAGACTGAATGAATAAGAATAATGTCTTCCAGGATAATGATATGGTTGGTTCAGTTTCCTCTTTGATATCAATGCCAAGATGCCACTTTTTAATGATTGGGTACAAACCCCTTACGGTGGAGAATCAGTCTAATAATATACGCAAGAAAACTATACTTGATGTAATGAGAATTATTTCTCAAGAAAATGAGGCACAATATATATCTATCCTGAACATTATTCAGAGAATCATAAAATCCTTCAGAGATTAGGTTAAAGGAAATTGGCTAATTTTATTAAATGAAGACCTACAAGTACCCAAGTTTTATCAAGAAAATATCCATATGTGCAATCTTCTCATAGGGTCAGTGGTCTTATACTTGCAAGCCATACAAGAATTTGACATCTCTTTATTAAGTGCATAAGCAAGTATTAGAAATTTAGGAAGAAGCTGGCCTTTGTGGATAACTGTCAGAAGTTTCCTACGTTTGCTAATAACGACTTGTCCGAGTTTGATGAATCCTGATAAATAGTTTAGAGCTTAGTGGATGAATAAAGAATGTGATTGAAAGTGTTTGAATTTGAAGAGTATTTTTCCCATCATGGGGCATTTTTCCCATCAAATACGTTAAATTTTTTAAAGTGACGGTCTCTTGTGACGTGTGTTGAAGTGGTTGTTGGCCCTTGTTTTTTTATCTAATTTTCTTATTAAGTACACTTATTTTCCCTTATATCTAACCATACACCATCCATATACACCTTATTTTGAGAAATTTATGCATACTGAGGTATATAAATTATGTTTTACAATTTTTAGATGTTTTTACAAAAAATGGATTTTAAGTGCATTTTTGGACACGATTAAAAATTCCCGTAATGGCTTCATTGAATTCATTCTTGCAGGATACCTGGGCCCAATATGAGCACATATTTAGAAATATTGGGAACCAAGGATGGACATGTACCTATATGTTTGGTGAAGCTGATCCAAAACATGCCCAGCCAAAGGTGGTCAAAATGACCTCTCATTCAGGAAATCCCTAAGAAATAGGCAAAATTTAGTATTTTGTGGGATTTTCTAGATTTTGAGTGATTGGACGGATGATATTGACCAATATCAATGGGATAAGGATAGACATGGCAGTTAGAGACATTTTAGTCAATTTTGTTTCATATTTTTCTATTTAAGCCAAGAACATTGAAGGCATGAACATGTAGAATTTGTATGATTTCACTTTGATATTTCTAAAATTTGTGAGTTAATTGAAGAAACCAGTTTTATATTCTTTCTTTTGTTCCATGTAGTGAATGATTGATTTAGTTCTAGTAGCTGAGAAGTACTTTCAGTGTGCAAGGAAAGGGTGGAGGCCCCCACACCGAGCTAAGTGCACTTTCTGGTTAATTTAGTTGAAATTTCATAAACTAGTTTTGCCTCATGTTTAAATAAGGTAATTAGATGAATGATGATATATTATGTTTGCTGATGAATCTTAATATAAATTTTAATACTGATATGAAGGGTCAAACCAATGTTTAAGTTAAACTCTCCTTCTATCTGATCAGAGAATAAAAACTATAATTCATCTTCCTTGCTTTTGTTTAAAGTGATTTTCTGAATTTCTAGTTTTCATACAATGGAATTAATGATGAATGAATTTATAAAGAAGGACAACAAGGACCTTATTAGTTAGGAGCCTCTTCTATTATTCGTTTATTCATATTAATCTATTGCTCATTAGTGATTTTTTATTTCTTTTCATGAAGTATTATTGTAGAGAAGGCCAACCTCGTTCTCCTAAGTTAGGAGATTCTTCTTCTGCCTATTACAGATTGAATTATAAATTATTTAGTTAAGTTTTATATTTGTAATTTGCATTTCCTTGAAATTCAATAATTCATCTTCTAAAATTTACTGTAGTTGAAATCCATATATTTTGGACATGCTTCCAAGTTTTACAAACCCATATTAATAATTAAATACTTGTGTTAGTTTACCCAGTAAATTGACCCAATATTTTTGGCATCGTTTGCAGGGAAGCATATTTCAAAGTATTCAAATAGGAAGATAAAAAGAAAAATAAAAAACAAAAACACATCAAAAACAATAAAAACATAGTTTTTATTTTAAGTTATGTTTCTTTATGCCTAGAGATAGAGATCACAAAGGTAGACTCATTAAAAAAAAAACCCCAACAATCCAATCATCCATAGGGGTAGGACCATTAGGACTAACAACACCAGTTGATGGGAGACCTATTCTAGAGGAGTTAGAGGAAAAAAAAATATCAGGACAAAGATTAACTCTAATTGAAAGACAAACCTTGTTGGCCTTGGAGGTAAAAATAAAGAAATCACCAAAATAAAATCATTTTATAGGAAGACAAAAGGAAAAAGAAAACCAATTGTTAAAAAATTAAAACAACCTTTCCTTGGAGAAATTAAGAGAGTTGAAGAAACACCAAATCATCCTTATATTGAAACATTAAAAATTTCTAAACATGAAATGAATGAATAAGGAGAAGGATCTAATATTCCACTTATGACTCCTGAACATAGATGAATCTCAGATATGACAAAACGAATGGAAAAGAAAAAGAGATGAAGAATGGAGATTAGAAGAAAAGAGAAAGAGAGAGGAAGACAGAAGAATAGAAGCACAAAGAAGAAGAGAGGAAGAAGAAAAAAAGAGAAAATGATAACAAAATACTACATGATAATGAACAAGAAAATGATCATGATCAGGAAGCTACTTTTAACTTCCCAATATTAGACAAGAGAAATACTAGGAGAAGAAGTGAAAATGAAAAAAATTACACCTTCTATATTGCCCAACTTTTATGGGATGTCAACAGAAGATCTTGACTCATTTATGTTCGAATTTGATATCTTATCTAGAACTTATGGATACAAATATGACACATAAAAAATTCATCTCTTTCCTGCTACTTTGAAAGTAGAAGCATCAAAATGGTTTATGGGTTTAGGAGAACATACCATTGCTTCTTGGGATGATATGAAGATATTTTTTCTTAAAAAGTATCAAGCCTACTGTAGGGATAGAGACTCAAAAGAAGATATTTTTAGAATGGCACAACAATAAGATGAAAGTTTGGAGGAGTAATTAGAGAGATTTATTTACAATCTATAAAAATCCAAACAACATTCTCCGAATCTTGATACCATCTGAAAAATTTTTCTTAAGGGTATCAAGGATGAATACTTAGATATTCTTAGTGTGATGGGCAAAGAATATATCTCAAACCTACCATTTGATGAGATGTCTCAACTTTGTCAAAAATATTCTAGGGGAAGATCAAAAAGTGGAAAAAGGGATGTCACATAAAGAGCTTCGAAATATGCAACAAGTGGAGTAACAAGAGAAGAAATAGGAAGTTTACTAGAAAATTTTAAAACTGATCTTTTAAGAACTTTTGGAACAAAATTTGATGTCTTAAAGGAAATAACAAGAAAGAAGAACAAGATCAAATATTAACAATATTTTGTCCAAAGTGTAGGAAAAAACATCCACTTTGAGAATTTCCTTTGGAAGGTATACAAGTGTGTTCACTTTGTACAAAGAATCATGCAACTGTAAACACACCAAAATTGAAAGAATTGAAAATGGAAGAACTACAAGGGATAGATTTTCTTTACTACATGGCACCAAGTAGACCTTGGAAACCAAGGATGCCTCAACTATTCCCTAAAAAAAACCCCCCAGAATTATCAGTTTCCTCCTCAGAATTCATGGAATACTCCAATGCCATGGCATGCTTGGCCTCCGTAACAATATAAAAACCAACCTACACAAGGTTGGACACGATATAGTTATGAAAACCAACCACATCAACAAATTTAACCTCAAAAATACCAATATAAATAGCCATACCAACAACCATAGCCTCAAGAACCATTCCAATACCAACAATTCCAGCAACATCCTCAACCAATGCCATTTCCACCACAAAATACTGCACCAATGCTAACTCAACCTCAGCAGCTTCAGCTACCTTCTAACCAACCACCTCCTAGACCAACTCAACTTTCAACTCAACCAGTAGCTAATCAGAGTAACAAAGTGGATAAACCAACATACAATGTGGAAGAAGCAACATGATTTCCTATATATTCTATTCTTCTCACATGTTATCACAAAATTGGATCTGATAGGCTACTTAATCATTCAACTTCATGTAACTATTTCGAACCTAATATTTCGACTGAGGCTTAGCCTCCTCAGCCTGAGAGGGCTCTCTCAAGGGTTAATTATTCGGATAACAATATAGATGGCTAACTCTATTTAGGCAATAAATAGTTAAATGATAGATTTAGGTTGAGAATCACATCAGCATCAATACATTGGGCTTATGGAGTCAAAGAAGCTCAGTAATTTAGTGAATCTAGTTAACATGGAAGTTGAGGCATATTAGAGTTTCAATCATCAGATACACACACATGAAACTATAAAAACATAGTCAGTTCACTTATATAGGAAGTCAAAGCATCTAAAAGATGAATTCTGAGTAATATAGGTGAACACCACTACAATGAGATAATATAAGAGATGAAAATAGAATAGGAAAACACTAAAACTCCTTCTGAATCTCAAGTTGGGCAAGTAGAAAATATCTGTATTAGCTGACAACCAGTCAATTCAAAACAAGCACAGTTTTGCCGAAAATGTCCAACCCCTTACAAATTCGACCTCTTGGCCTTTAATAGACCTTTTAAAACATTATATATTCCACCTCTAAGCTAGATACATCGAATTTCTAGCTACTAACACCTTGCATAACCATAAGACATGGAATTTATTACAAAAAGACACCTAATCTACTTAAGCAGTCCTATTCCAAAAAGGACTCAAACTGCTTAATGCTATCTTTAACAACCTTATCTATTAAAATTTACATCATTTCCAAGTGTATCATCACATGGTCGAATCTGGAAGATGGGCTTCATTTCTTCATGACCATATTGCTGACCTCCATCAAAATAGGAAACAAAACCTTGTTTTTTAGGCATAAGATATTTTGCATTCTTTGAACATTATGACCATCATGTACCCTTCATTTCATGGTCCTTGGTTGTTGGAAGTTGTCATAACACGTCCCATAACTCCTCACTAACCTCCTACTGTCTAAAGAAACTTTAAACCGTGCTCAAAATGGTGTAATGTTAGGCGCTATGAAAACATAGCAGTTTCGTAGCACTGCTATTTCAACCTTTATTCTTCAAATATTTGACTTAATTTCTCCAAGATTATTTCAATTTCCCTTTAATAGATTCTCCATAGAAAATTCAGCTCTTGATTCATTCTTTAACCCTTCAAAAAAAAACCAAAATAAGCAAGAAAAGCTTCTACAACAGTTTCGTAGCACTTTTCTACTTTTTTACACTAAATGCACTACGAAACTGTGGAGTATGCAATTTTGTCAAAACTTTTCAAAATGTAAACTGTAGTTATGCCAAAAACTAGACATATACATGTCTCCATCATTCAAAAAAGCATATCAACTATAAAAACATAGTTATTCTAGCTTCCTTGAGGTTCCTTCTTCATTTATACTTGGTTGAGCTACTGGTTCTTCTATGACTTTCATCTTAATGCCTCTGCTCTTTAACTCATCATGAATCAACTCCAGCTGTTGTTCTAAGTCTTCCACCTGATCTTTAAGTCTTCTATTAGAAGCTCTCAGATGAGTATTTATTATTTTGACAATCATGGCTTCCTTTATTGCTAGAACTCTCCACTTGAAAAATTGCTCTACACTACTTGGAGTTTCAAAAATAGAATTAGTTTTTCCTTCCCACAGCGCCTTCATCCTTTTAAATTGTACTTTCTTGACACTGTGCTTTCTAGGTCTCTTTTTCATGACAACAATCTCCTATATTTCCAACCTTAATTTCTCCTCAAGACATTGAAACTCTGTTTTCTTTGTCATTTTCTCTTTTCCCCTTTGTGTTCTGATGATTGTATGCTTCACTATATGTGCTGAAAGATCAAAAATTTCTTTAGGATATTAAACTGTCGCAATGGGTATTTGAACTTCTTTGTTGCCTTCCATCAATTTCCTAGCATGCCTAGTCATAGGCTTTATTTCTTGAAAGATGAAACTTGCATTTTCTCCCTCAAACTATAGCTTCTTTGCAGACTTGGCTTTTCTCATTTTATGCTCCTCTTCTCCAATGAAATCATCTTGGAGAATGGGTGTTTCTTCTATGTCAATGGCATGAAGAATATCCTCTAGATTCCCCTTTTTTATTGGGTTGTCCTCTGTAGCAACTATATTTCCTTTTAATTCCATTGCTTGGCTTCTAGTTACTCTTTTGATTTCTGTTAGGTCCCTATATCACTAGTATAGTCCCTTATTATTGTTACTGTAACCCCCTTATTGTTATTATTGTACCCTTGTAACCCCCATTTTGTTATTATTGTGCCCTTAAATTGTTATTGTTAGGTCAGCTAGGATTAGATTGTGGCCCACTAGGATTACATTATGGCCCCATGGACTCCTATATATAGAAAGGAGGTTTTGTAAATTGTATCATCCAAGAATTGTTCATTTATGTAATGTATTGTAGGTTGCCCCCTCGAAGTGGCTCATTTCTAAGGCATTGATATCTCTTTTCTTCTATTTTTGGAGCTGGTTACACAACATTTGGTATCAGAGCTTTGGATTTCAGGATTTCGCTGCTCCAAACAGGTCATCGTGGCATTTTCCCTATAATTTTTTTTCTACGAAGTTTCAGAAGCTGAAATTTTTAGGGTGCGAAGCTGAAGTCCTGAGGAAGATTTTCTAAAAATTTCAGAGCTTGGTTCGCAATATTTTCGGAGATATCATCTGTGGAAGTTAGGTCTTTTTTCAAGCTCCTAAACAGGTCATCGTGGAATTTTCGCTATAAGTTTTTTTCTACGAAGGTTCAGAATCTGAAATTTGTATGGTGCGAAGCTGAAATCCTGAGGAAATTTGTCAAAAAATTTCAGAGCTTGGTTCGCAATAATTTTTGAGATATGATCTGTGGAAGGTAGTGCTTTTTCAGGCTCCTGAATTTCATCTCAAAGAGGTAATCGTGGGAAAAGTTCAATAACTCTATCTCTAGGCATTGGATTTGAGTGCCATAAAAAGTGGTTGCAAGTACATGGACTGTAGTTTCTTGAATATCAATGTAAGAGACAAAGGATGAAACAGTGACACGTGGCAATTCCTACAAGTTCGCTCTACTGAACCAGTCCAAAATTAGGTCATTGTGGGAGATTGGACACAACTTTCTCTTGGAGAATCAAAATTAGATCAGACCAACGGAATTTGAAAGAAGCTCCAGAGGGCTACGACAGGGCTGAATTTAAGATATTGAAGATTTTCAATTACAGAGATAATTCAATTTCAATATCGAGCTCCTCAAAGCAAGTAAAAGGTGTGTATTTTTTTTTTCGAATTGCATAAGTCGTGTTTGAAGAATCAAGTTGAATTGATTCCAAGGGCATATTGTAGAATAGGTATCAATATTGGAATCTAGAATGGCCCCTAAAAAGAATTCAACACCCATTAAGCCTTCAGAAGGCTCTACCATGACTCATGAAGATGAAGAATTGCAACATGATCTATCAGAATTACAAGAGCAAGTGCAACAAATTTCACTCTCGCAAAAAGGAACAAAAAAATGAAATGGAAGTTTTGAAGAAAGGCGTGGAAGTGAAGATGGAAGGTTTGAAGAAAGGCATGGAAGCTAAGATGGATGGCATGGAAGTGAAGATGGACGGTTTTTGAAGAAAGGCGTGGAAGCTAAGATGGATGGCGTGGAAGCTAAGATGGATGGCATGGAAGCTGGCATGGAAGCTAAGATGGATGATATGAAAGACAACATGGAAAACATGAAGAATGATCTAAAAGTAGACATGGAAGGTTTGACAAAGTTGATACAAGAAATGTTTCCTAATGGTGAAAAGATAGTAGAGGAAACTCATGATGAGAACAAAATAAATGTTAATCGTGACTTCATAAACTCTAATGTTAGCGGGAAGAACCACCATATTCCAAAAATGGATATGAGGAAGTTTGATGGAAAGGATCCTGTAACATGGATACTACAGATGGAGCAATATTTTGATCTCCATAACGTGCAAAACACACAAAAGGTACGCATTGGAACTTTACATTTAGAACAAAATACATTTGTATGGTATTGATGGCTTTGCTCCCGTAAAAAAATTGTCACTTGGTAAATTTTTACGGAAGAAATGATAGCACATTATGAGGATACAAAGAGCAACACCTTCTTTAGCCAATTGATAAATCTCAAACAAAAGGGTTTAGTGGGGCAGCACATTGAGGAATTACAAAAATTGAATATAAGGGTAACTGATATTCCAGAGGAACACAGGATCGATCTCTTCATAGGCACTTTAAAGGATAATATCCAACATGAAGTTCGCGTTTTGGAACCAGATTCATTGGAGAAGGCATTCGGGTTGGCAAGAAAAGTTGAATGTAAAATAATGGCGACAAGGAAGCCTACCACTCAATTCTATAAAGAAGGAAGTGTTGCTACGCCTAGATTTCCACAACCTACAAGGTTGACACCACAACAATTGGAAGAAAAAAGACCAAAAGGGCTTTGCTACAGTTGTGATAGCAAATACAGTAAAGGTCATAAGTGTGCTGAGAAGAAATTATTTTACATAGATTGTGAAGAAGAAGAAGAAAATGAACAAGAAGAGGATATACACCAGGAACCACCCCTAGAAGAGGAGGAAATGAATCCGACCATATCGTGTAATGCACTGGCAGGAATTACCACTCCTCAAACTCTCAAGATAGAAGGACATATAAAGAAGAAAAGGGTAATAGTGTTGATTGATTCAGGTAGCACCCATAATTTTATTCATTATAAGGTAGCCAAGGAATTAAATTGTTTTCTATACCCAGCACCAAAATGTCAAGTGATGGTTGCAAATGGAGGAACTATAAATTGCTCTGGAAAATGCCATAATATCAAGCTAACCATGGGGGAATATGTATTGATTAGTCCAATGCTTGCCATTCCTATGGGAGGTGCTGATGTTGTACTAGGAGTACAATGGTTACAATCTTTGGGGACGGTAGCTTTTAATTTTCAAGAACTTTTCTTGAAATTTTTTTCAGAAGGAAAGGAAGTTGAATTACGGGGTATTGAGGGGAAGCCAGGAAGGATAATAAGCTCTAATGTCATGACAAAGCTTCTAAAGAAAGAACAGCGAGGCGTAATTGCACAATTATGCTCACTAGAAGTTCCAACATCAAAATCATCTATTTCTGCAGATCTCCAACAAGTCTTGGACAATCATTCCAAGGTGTTTGAAACTCCCAAAGGACTCCACCTATTCGTGATCATGATCATGCTATTCATTTGATTCCAGGAAGTGTTCCTCCAAACATCAGGCCTTATAGATATCCTTACTTCCAAAAGAGCGAAAGTGAACGTATGATTGCAGAAATGTTAGAGGCGGGTATAATTCAACCTAGTCAAAGTTCTTTCTCTGCTCCTGTAGTATTGGTACACAAGAAGGATGGATCAGGGCGAATGTGTCCGGATTATAGGGAGCTCAATAAGCTCACCATTAAAGATAAATTTCCCATTCCTGTGATTGATGAATTATTGGATGAATTACATGGAGCAATTTATTTTACCAAGTTGGATCTTCGTTCGAGATATCATCAAATTAGAATGAAGACTGAAGATATTCCAAAAACAATATTTCAAACTCATGAGGGTCATTATGAATTTTTGGTCATGCCTTTTGGCCTTACCAATGCACCTTCTACATTTCAAGGGTTGATGAATTCCATTTTCAAACCCTTCCTTAGAAAACTTGTGCTAGTATTTTTTGATGATATACTAATCTACAACAGGTCTTGGAGGGATCATGTTGAACATGTTGACAGGGTGCTCAAACTATTGCAGGAGAAACAATTATATGCAAAAAAATCCAAATGTTTCTTTGGAGTACAAGAGGTGGAATATCCGGGTCATATTGTATCTCACGAGGGTGTTAAAGTAGACCCTAACAAAATTAAAGCCATTAAGTAATGAAAAGTCCCCACAACCATAAAGCAGTTCCGAGGATTTCTCAGGTTAACAGGGTATTATCGCAAGTTTGTTAAGAATTATGGGAGAATAGCGGCACCTCTAACAACATTATTGAAGAAAGATGCATTTTCATGGACTCCTGAAGCAACTAAGGCCTTTGAACATCTTAAAGAGGCAATGTGCCTAGCACCAGTCTTAGCTACGCCGGACTTCACAAAAACCTTTATTGTGGAATGTGATGCCTCAGGAAATGGAATTGGTGTTGTTTTAATGCAAGAAGGAAGACCCATTGCTTTTGAAAGTCGTCCAATCAAAGGAAAGTATTTACAGAAACCTATTTATGAGAAGGAAATGTTAGCAATACTGCATGCACTAAAGAAATGGCGAACTTACCTAATTGGAAGACACTTCAAGGTAAAAACTGATCATGATAGTCTTAAACACTTTTTGGAACAAAGACTATCTTCAGAAGAGCAGCAAAAATGGGTCACAAAGATGTTGGGTTATGAATTTGAAATAATCTACAAAAAGGAAAGCTTAATGTTGTTGCAGATGCACTCTCAAGAAAGAATGAAGAGGTGGAAGCATTTCTTTGTGCCATTTCTATTATCCAACCAGATTGGATAACCAAAGCAAGAGATGAATGGAAGAAGGACAAAGATGTATGGACACTCATTCAAAAAGTTGCAGCAAGATCCTAGTACATCTGATACATTTAGTTGGAAAAATGATTCCTTATGGTACAAAGATCGCTTATATCTTTGTAAGAATTCCCAACTAAAACAAAAGATTCTTCTGGAATTGCACACTTCTCCTTTAGGAGGACACTCAGGATTTTTTAAAACTTACCACAGGGTGAAGAAAGAATTTTTTTAGGATGGCCTTAAATCTGATATTCAAAAGTTTGTGGCGGAATGTTTGGTTTGCCAGCAGAATAAAGTGGAGACAATTAAGACCCCGGGACTTCTACAACCTTTATCCATTTCAAGTCAACGTTGGGAGGAGATTTCAATGGATTTTATCACAGGTTTACCGAAGTCCGAAGGCAAGAATGTCATCATGGTGGTAGTTGATAGACTTACCAAGTATGCACACATTTGTGCATTATCTCATCCATTTAAAGCAAGTACAGTTGCTACTACATTTGTGGACAGAATTCAAAAGCTACATGGAAGCCCAAGGGTTATTGTGAGCGACAGAGATCCCATTTTTACGGGAAATTTTTGGAGAGAGTTATTTTCTTGTTTGGGTACTAAATTAGCTCATAGCTCATCTTATCATCCTCAATCTGATGGTCAAACTGAGATAGTAAATAAATGTTTGGAAGGATATCTTCGTTGTTTTGTATCTGATAAACAAACACAATAGGTCAAGTGGTTACCTCTCGTTGAATGGTGGTATAACACTTCCTTCCATACTACAGCAAAAATGACCCCATTTATGGCACTTTATGGATATCATCCACCATCCATCACATCATCTTTAAGAGAAATTTCGAAGGTTCAAGCAGTGGAAGATCACATCGAGCATCAGCAAGAAGTTCTCCAACTCTTAAAGGATAACCTGAATTTGGCACAAAATCGAATGAAACAACAGGAAGATCAACATCGCAACGAGAGAAGTTTTGATGTAGGAGATTGGGTATTTTTACGGCTACAACCATACAAACAAATGTCCCTCAAGCAAGCTAAGAAGGATAATAAATTATCATCAAAGTACTATGGTCCTTACAAGGTGTTGCAAAAGATTGGTTCTATGGCATACAAATTGGAGCTTCCTGCTTCTTCGCGAGTACATCCAGTTTTCCATGTTTCATGCTTAAAAAGGGTTATAGGTGAAAATCTTCCAGTTCAAACAATATTGCCAGAACTTGATGAGGAAGGAAAAATCATATTGGAACCTGAAGCGGTCATGGAAACAAGAACTCGACAACTACGGAATCGATTAATTTCAGAGTATCTCATCAAGTGGAAGAACTTACCCACTGAAGATTCTACATGGGAGGATGAGAATTTTATACAGAAGCACCCAGAGCTACTCAAGCGTTGAGGACAACACTTTTTTGAAGGAGAGGGCATGTTAGGTCCCTATATTACTAGTATAGTCCCTTATTGTTGTTAGTGTAACCCCCTTATTGTTATTATTGTACCCTTGTAACCCCCATTTTGTTATTATTGTGCCCTTAAATTATTATTGTTAGGTCGGCTAGGATTAGATTGTGGCCCACTAGGATTACATTATGGCCCCATGGACTCCTATATATAGAAAGGAGGTTTTGTAAATTGTATCATCCAAGAATTGTTCATTTATGTAATGTATTGGAGGTTGCCCCGTCGAAGTGGCTCATTTCTAAGGCGTTGATATCTCTTTTCATCTATTTTTGGAGCTGGTTACACAACAATTTCCTGTTTTCTAACAACTTGTTTCTATTTTGCATCTTTTACAACCTTTGACCTCTGTTTTTCATATGGGAGAGTTTGAGTATCAAGAATTTGCACCTGCTCTGGCCCTTTCTTAATTTTCTTTCTTGGCTTCACTCTTGCAGTTATTTCTGGTTTTGCAGCCATAGGTTGACTTGGTTCTGCTCCTGGTGGTGATGTAACTCCTTTAGATTTAGGGTTTCTTGTAGGGGTTAGGGTTTCCAACTCAAATCCATTTATAAATAAGAAATTTGACCAATCTCTGCCTATCTTCTGAAGTTCATCTAAAATTAATAACTTCATTAATCCATGATGAAACAAATATGTTTCACTCCCTTCAGAATTTTCTTGCACCTTATTAGCCATGTTTGCAAGACTCCTATGAAGATAAAAAGGTAAATCCAGTGAAATATTACTAGTGAAGTGTAGAAGAAATTTGAAATTATATGAATAAACCTTCTGATATCTACCTTCACAGCTAAAATATTTCTGAATGTTGAGCAACAATTTTGAGTAGTTATCTTTGATGCAGCCTTCAGGGATAGCATTATTAAGGTCCATGTCTATGTACTCAGGCTTCGTGAACTCTTTACATGGCTCCATATCAAATTTGAAACTTTTAAACCAGGTTTCTTGACCTCTTGGTATCTCAGTAACAACAAAAATGACCTCTGGTGTAATAGACATACTTAGCATCCCAACCTCAGTGGTTGTTCCATTGAAATTCATGGAAAATTCCTTGGATACTTGTGTGTGACAACCCTAAAACTTCTTACAAAACCATAGGCAACCTACTCCTCTGAATGCTTCCATCACTGCTAGGTCTTCAATTATTGCCTTCATGTATTCAGGTTCATGCGTTAAGCAGTGTCCTCCTCTATGAATTTTATTTTCCTCTGCCATGTTCTTGAACAAATCTTTCAGCCTCACTTGAAAAATGTAACAACAACCTCGCTTGAATAATTTTAACAAAAACCTCGCTTGAGAAAATATCAGCCTTACTTGATATGGGTATAGTAAAACCTTTATGTGAACCAGCCACAGGTTTGGCTTGACACTCAGAGCTCAGGAATTTCGAATGGAGGAGAAAGGGAATGAGAATGAATAATTAGGAAATATTTTGAAATTTTAATTTGTCTTCTCATAACTAAATTATGACTCATTCATAACCTATAATGACAATGATGACTACAAACATGGGTGTGTACATTGAATTTCATCATTACATGAGTCAACATGACACTATCCTACCCTTTCCCAATGGTTTCTGACATCTGCCAACTCAATTGACAAGACAATTACAAATCCATGCTTTTGTAGCACCTGCAATGTAATTTTTCATGTTTGCGCTACAAAACTATCAGTGCTTTCGTAGCGCAAAACGACTTTTTTCAATGGGTGGCACTACGAAAACTTGGGTTTTTGGCTAATTAAACAATTTTGACACAAAACTTTGGGAAATGACCTAAAAATTAAAATGATGAATATTTGACATGAAATAACTTTAAAGAAGGCTTTACTTGAATCTTAGGATGAGCTTTAAACTAAAAAAAAAAAATCTAAAACCTACCCTTGATCACACCTAAATTGACTCCTAGAACCCAAATTTGATCCATGAAATTTTGTAACCTTGTCACAATGATGTGTTGATATTTTTTGGTGATAACAGTGGCTCCACTTGGGATAGTGTGTCCCCGTGGTACACTAAGAACCAGTAGTTCCAGTGCTGCTATCTATTTTATTTCCAAAACATAAAAACTTTGAAATTGCCAAGCTTTCTCCTCAAGCTCTAATGGTCTTCACCTCAGGCTCAAGCTTGCTGATTTAGCTTTCCATTATTAGCAGAAAAAATCATAAAATGGAATATGTACAATGATATGAATGCTCAAAAGATTTTTTGGAAGAGTAATGCTTTAAAAAATTGCCATTGACAGGTCCTCCAGCATATTATTTTCCATCAATCTCCTGTAGTATGTAAGTATTGTTTCCATGAAAAGCAACTATCTTGAAAGGACCTTTCCACAAATTCTCAAACTTACCATGTTTTCCTTTCTCTTCAATCTTGGCCTCCCATTTTAGCACTTCATCCTGAATTTTAAAACTTTCTTCCTTTATCTTCTTATCAAATGTCCTCTTGATTCTGTTTTGAGACTGTTGATTGCTGTTATAAACTTCATCCCTGTTTTCTTGCAGAGCTATTTATTATTCTCTGAACTGCATTAGGTTCCTTTTCTAATCCTTGAATCAGCTTCAATACAGGTACCCCTAAAAATGTAGGAAAAATGGCTTCAGATCCATATACCAATTCATATCGTGAAGTTCCAATTAGCCTTTTGTGCATATCCTATTAGCCCATAAGGCATACTTCAGCTTCAAATGCCAAGCTTTCTTATTTTCCTGCAACACCTTTTTAATGATCCTCATAATGCTCTTGTTAGAAGAATCAGCAAGGCCATTCCCTTGCAGATAATATGCAGTAGAATGCCCAAGAGTAATATGATATTAATGACATAAATTTTTTAGCTTCTTAGACTTAAATTCCTGAGAATTATCAGTTATGATCTTCATGGGACAACCAAATCTAGACAAGATATTATTTTCCAAAAAATAAATAATGACATAATCATTTTCTTACCTAGTTGGGATTGCTTCAATCCATTTAGTAAAATAATCAATCGCTGTGAGAATCCAGTGATGCTGACTTTATGATGATGGAAGAATTTCTCCAATAAAATCTACCCCCATTACTGAAATGGAACTTCCACATATATAGGCATTAAAGATAAAGGTACAAGCTTCTTCTTACCATAAAAAATTTGGCATTCATGACAGGCATCAATCTTTTTGTAAACATCCTTAAACATTGAAGGCCAATAATACCCTGCTCTAAGAATCTTGTTCACTGTGGCCTTCCAATAATGATGACCTCCACAATATCCTTTGTGAAACTCCTCAATCACTTTATCAACCTCCTCTTCGAGAAAAAAATTAAGCAAAATACCATCAGTATCCTTCTAAAACATAATTTGATAAAAAATGCAATACCTCAAGGATTTTAGCTTCAAAAATCTTGCCTTAGACTTTGTTAGTTCAACAGGTGCTTTATGATGTTGTAGGACAAAAATAATATCCCTGTACCAATCTTAAGTGATGTAATTTTCTTCAATAGGGACTAATTCTTCTTCCTCATCTAAAGTTTCTGATATTTATGCAATTAAATTTATGTCAAGACTGTCAAAGTTTGACTGTGCCATCAACTTTGCTAAGCCTCGTCCTTTCACCAATTTTGTTGGCTTAATCTCTATATCATATTCCACCAATTTAGCAATCCATTTTCGCCTCTTACCATCAGGATTGGCTTGAGTGAGGATGTCTTTCACAACAGTATTAGGAACAAAAGCCACAATATGAGAATGCATAATATAAATTCTGAAATATTTGATACCCTTCACCAAGGCATAGGCTTGATTCTCTAAGATATTATACTTCATCTTAGAGTTAGCTAATGTCCTACTAAAAAATGAAATGGGCTGCTCAATACCTTGTTGTCCCTTTTGCAACAAAACTCCAGCAATAGTATTTTTGATGTGAAAGTAAAAACAAGAAATTATTTTTAAAAATTCAGACTGATCAATACCAATGCTTGTTTGGGTGCCCTTTTGATCTCCTCACATGAGTGGTTTGATTCTGCTATCCACTTAATGTTAACTCCCTTCTTCAACATCCTTGTTATATCCTTGACAATCTCAACAAAATTAGGAATATATCGCGTTAGAAAATTTACCTTTACAAGGAAATATTGAATCTCCTTCCTGCTTCTAGGAAAATCCACCTTCTAAATAGCATTGACCCAGTTTGGATCAATCTTAATCCCATATTTAGAAATTACGTGTCTAATTAATTTACCTGAAGTTAAAGAAAAAATATTTTTGGTGGGATTTAGAGAGATGCCAAACCTTCTACACTTTAGTAGAATTCTTTCTAGGTGTTTCAAGTGATCTTCTTCCCTCTTTGAGAATACTATTATGTCATCAAGATCAACAACCATGATGTTGTCCTTCTCTTCAGAAAAAGTAATGTCCATTGCCCTTTGAAAGGTAGCTCCTGCATTCATGAGACAAAATGGCATCTTGGCATACATGAAAGTGCCCCATGGTGTAGTAAAGGTTGTTTTTTCCTGATCGTCTAGATGCACAAGGATCTGATTGCAACTTGAAAAACCATCAAGCATAGAAATCCTTTGAGAACCAACAATATTTTGCCAAATTTGGTCCATGTTTGGGAGAGAATAATTTTCCTTCAGAGAGGCTTTATTCAAGTTTCTGAAGTCAACACATATTCTGATTTCTCCACTCTTTTTCCTAACTGGAACCAAGTTTGCAAGCCAATTTGAGAATCTGATTGGGATAATGATTTTAGCATCAAAGAGTTTCTTGAATTCCTTCTCAATCAATGGCATGAGAATTGGGTTAATCCTCCTCAACTTCTTCTTGAAAGGCCTTTCATTTTATTTGATGGGAATAGTATGCTGAATAATAGCGGGGTCATATTCTCTCAAATTAGCATAATTTCAAGCAAAGAAATATTTTAATCTATTCATCATCTCAATATATTTGTACTTTATATCAACTGAAAGAAACTTTGAAAGTTTAATCATTTTGGGCATAACTATTGTACTAAGATTACAATTCTCAACCTCTTCATCATCGGCTTGTATATTAGGAGATTTAAAAATATTATTATGATCAAAAATATTTTCAAGAGGTATAAGACCCTTTGGTATGGAATTATTCTTTAGCTGCAAAACTTCAGGATTTCCTTTAGATTCAGCAAGCATATTTTGCTGGTCTACTTGTATATTTTCAAACTCTTCTTTCAGCTCAATAAATTTCTTCACTTGTTGATCATCCTCAAAAAATTTCCAATATGTAATATTATCAGGGATAGCTGGTCTATGGCGAACTTCAGCCTCATATTTTTCAGTGGAATGAATGGGAATAATGAAAATACTTATGGAGACAGCAAGAGAATCATCAATGGAGTTTTGGCCTCTAGTTTTGAAAATGAATGAATAAGCTTGAAAGTTTTCCAACATGTCCAAAACTAAGTTTCTATATGCCCTCATTCTTATATCCTTTTTTTGATAAGAACCTTCAACTTGTTTAATGACTAATTCTGAATCTCAAAAAACAGAAATTTTTTGAGCATTCATTTTTTTCAAGACTTCTAAACCCAAAATCAAGGATTCATACTCAACCATGTTATTTGTGCAATCAAAGTTCAATTTGTAAGAAAAAAACTTTATTTCATCGCTTGGACTTGTGATCCAAATGCCCGCTCCTGCCGCATCTTTTCTTGCCGATCCATCAAAATATAATGACCACCAACCTTCCTCCTTCTTCTCACTAACTTGCTGATCTTCTGTTTGTTGATTTTCAGACTACTGAATTTTAGATTGTTGATTTTCTGCCTTCTTCTCATCCTCTACTTCATTAGTCAACTCATTGAAAATAATAGAAGATCCAAGTTCAGTGTCAAGAGAATAAGCTGGAAAATTATGAGGTTTGTCTTTACTACTCACCATGTAATCCATTCTTGTCTCTTGATACAGTCTCCTTTGCTCACTAAAAACATGTATGGTGTCATAGGTAAGGTCCATATGCATTGTACCTTTTATTTTTGTTGCCCATGACCTTGATAATAGCATGCCAAAATTTGGTGGGTTGTCTGCTACCATGATGTCCATGACCACTGTCTTAGCAGGGACTTGTGTAAGACCAACAACAACATCCTTAATTAAACCAATGCATCGAACTCTTTTCGAATCAAAAGAAAACAAGTTATTATATGGTCTATTTATCTCTAACCCCATAATTTCAATGATTACTTTGGGAATAAGGTTGTGAGAGGCCCTTGAATATAACATAGAATTATCTAAATTCATGTCATGAATGCTAAGGCTCACATAAAAATGAGGCAGCTCATCATTTTGTTCATCTTCTAATCTTGGACCCAAGTAAATTGTTGGATGATCCTCTTGTATATTTAAAATATCAACAGCTCTTGGTTGTGAATTCAACATATTAACAATCTTTCTTCTATACTCATTGACTTTAAGAATCTCACCAAACGATACTAGTATTTTGATCTTAGAAATTTCATTTTCCAAACTGAAAATAGAAATAATTATTTCAGCTTCTTTGATAGTAGGAAGAGGTGGTGTGTCTTTCTTACCTTCAGCAACCTTAGGAGTATCTTTCTTACCATTAGCATCCTTAGGCGTATCTTTCTTATGCTGTGTTTCATTTGCAATGATAGGTACATTTCTATTTTTGATATTGTATTTCTTCTGCATTTCAAAGATAGCATGTTGATACCCTTTGAGATAATCTAATGGTTCCTCTCCATGATTACCCTGGTCTGATTCATCATGCTCCTCTTTAGTCAAGAAAATTCTAGACATTTCTTCATCAAAATAGTGAATAGACTCTTCAAGAATTTCAGGATCATCTTGTCCATCAACTAAGTTCTGTTGGAAAGGAGGTCTCACTGGAGGATCAGGCTCTTGATTTATGTTTTATCTTGGTCTCTGCTGATTCCGAGGTCTCCTAAAATGAGGGTTTCTAGACTGAGGTTCATGTTGTGCAGGAGGAGTAGAGGTATTCCCAAGGGCTAGCCTATCTATCAAATTTTACATTGTTTTCATCATTGAATCAAATTTAGCATCAGAGGTAGAGGAGGAAGGCTTCTATTCTTCTTTTGACTTAGTCTTACCCATTTTTGAATTTTTGGTTGCTATCATATTAACCTCCACCTTCACTGCATCATTTTGCATTTAAATAAGTGTAGGGGATTCTCTCTCTCTCAGCAGTATAGAAAAGTCATAATCAAAAGCTTTGGCATATCTCATCTGAGCTAAGGCTTGTGGAGGCTTTAAATGGGCAGGAATAGAGTCATAAACCTTATTAAACCTTTTTGAAAAGTTTTGAACAATTTCGTCAACATCTCTACTTAAACTGTTATACTCAATGAGGGCTTGTACTAGATTAATTTTATTTCCCCATTTTCTCAAAAAGGTATCTTCAAACTCATTCCAATTATGAATACTTCTAGGATTAAAGGCTTTGAACCACTTCCTAACTTCACGAGTAAAAATTTGAGCAAACAATCTCAACCTAACATCTTCATGATCAACCTCCTCCCTGTCTATAAAATCATTAAATGGTCTACATGTTCCTCTGCTGTAATCTCTTCATCACTTCCCCAATTTTTGATTCTAGCAGCATATTTGCTAGGGAGGTCATGTCAAATAACTGGAAGAACAAGAGGGGCATATCTAGCAGGTGTAGCAGGTGGAGGATGTACATTTGTAGCCATGGTAAAAGGGACTGTGGCAGATTTTGGGATAGTAGCATTAGAGGATGAAGAACTGTTATGAGGAGGATTTTTTGGTCTTTGTTGTCCGATAACAATTAGACTCCAGTCACGAAGAGGTAAACTAGATTTACTTTTCAACAAGACTTCAAAAGGGTCAAGCTGTTTCAACTTATTTAAAAAATCTCTTTCCAACAACAACTCAAAAGTAACAGCTTCCCAGAACTCCTCTTTGTCTTCTTGTGTTACTAGGGCTGAGGTATCCATACCTCTCTTATGCAATTCTAATATGATTTCAGTTATTTTTTTTTCACTTTCAGACCTAAAAAAGATTTCCTGGATTTTATCATCAACTCTTTTATCTTCAGGACTTCTTAATATTTCAGAGGACAAGGATTTCGAATGTGATGGAGTACCTGATATTTCGGAAATTATTTAACTGCCTCTGGAAATGGTGTTTGGATTTTCCACGATGGTAGGTGGATTTGGGTTAGGATTACTCCTCGTTTATTTCCTTCTTGAAGCCACCTTTGATCATATAAGTTTTGAATGGAGTCACCAAGGTAGATGCAACCTCGGAAAAATTTCTGAGCTCCTTCTACCTTCAGAAGTTCAGCTTCAAAATTTCGGGAATGTATATTCTTCAGGCTCCTGGCAGATGCACTAAATTGTTATCACAAAATTGCATCTGATAGGCTGCTTAATCAGTCAACTTCATGTAACTATTTCAAACCTAATATTTTGACTGAGGCTTAGCATCCTCAGCCTGAGAGGGCTCTCTCAAGGGTTAATGATTTGGATAACAATATAGATGGCTAACTCTATTTAGGAAATGAACAGATAAATGATAGATTTAGGTTGAGAATCACATCAGCATTAATACATTGGGCTTATGGAGTCAAAGCAGCTCAGTAATTCAGTGAATCTACTCAACATGGAAGTTGGGGCATATCAGAGTTCTAGTCATGAGATACACACACATGAAACTGTAAAAACATAGTCAGTTCACTTATATAGGAAGTCAGAGAATCTAAAAAATGAATTATGAGTAATATAGGTGAACACTACTACAATGAAATAATATAAGAGATGCAAATAGAATAGGAAAACACTAAAAATCCTTCTGAACCTCAAGTTGGTCAAGTAGAAAATATCTGTATTAGCTGAAAACTAGTGAATTCACAAGAAGCACAGTTTTGCCAAAAATGTCCAAACCCTTACAAATTCAACCTCTTAGCCTTTAATAGACCTTTTAAAACAGGAGATGTTCTACCTCTAAGCTATATACATCGAATTTCTAACTACTGACATTTTTCATAACCATAAGACATGGAATTTATTACAAAAAGACACCTAATCTAATTAAACAGTCATATTCCAAAAAGGACTCAAACTTCTTAATGCTATCTTTAAAAACCTTATCTATTAAAATTTACATCATTTCCAAGTGTATCATCACATGGTAGAATCTGGATGATGAGCTTCATTTCTTCATGAACATATTGTTGACCTCCATCAAAATAGGAAATAGAACCCTATTTTTTAGGCATAAGATATTTTGCATTCTTTGAACATTCTGGCCATCATGTACCCTTCATTTCATGGTTCCTAGTTGTTGAAAGTTGTCAAAACACGTCCCATAACTATTCACTATCCTACAGCTGTCTAAAAACACTTTAAACCCTACTCAAAATGTTGTAATGTTAGGCGCTACGAAAATACAAAAGTTTTGCAGCACTACTATTTCAACCTTTATTCTTCAAATATTTGACTTATTTTCTCCAAGATTATTTGAATTACCATTTAATACATTCTCCATAGCAAATTTAGTTCTTGATTCATTCTTTAACCCTTCAGAAACTGACCAAAATAAGAAATAAAAGCTGCTACAGTAGTTTCGAGCGCTTTTCTGCTTTTTTACACTAAATGCGCTACGAAATTGCTGAGTATGCAGTTTTGTCAAAAATTTTCAAAATGTAAAATGTAGTTATGCCAAAAAATAAACATATAACTATCTCCATCATTCAAAAAACCATATTAACTGTAAAAACATAGTTATTCTAGCTTCCTTGAGGTCCCTTCTTCATTTATACTTGAATGAGCTATTGGTTCTTCTATGTCTGTCATCTTAATTCCTCTTCTCTTTAACTCATCATGAATCAACTCTAGCTACTGTTCTAAGTCTTCCACCTGATATTTAAGTCTTCTGTTAGAAGCTCTCAGATGAGTATTTATTATTCTGAAAAACTTGGCTTCCTTTATTGTGTGAACTGTCCACTTGAAAAATTTCTCTGCACTACTTAGAGTTTCAGAAATAGAATTAGTTTGTCATTCCCACAATGCCTTCATCCTTTTAAATTTTACTTTCTCGACACTGTGCTTTCTAGCTCTCCTTTTCATGACAAAAATCTCCTGGTTTTCCAACCTTAATCTCTCCTCAAGACATTGAAACTCTATTTTCTTTGTCATTTTCTCTTTTCCCCTTTGTGTTCTACTGATTGTATGCTTCACTGTAGGTGTTGAAAGATCAAAAAATTCTTTAGGAGATTCAGATGTCTCAATGGGTATTTGAACTTGTTTGCTGCCTTCCATCAGTTTCGTAGCATGCCTAGTCATAGGCTTTCTTACTTGAAAGATGAAACCTGCATCTTCTCCCTCAAAATCTAGCTTATTTTCAGACTTGGATTTTATCAGCTTATGCTCCTCTTCTCCAATGAACTCATCTTGGACAATGGGTGTTTCCTCTATGTCAATGGCATGAAGAATATGCTCTAGATTCCCCTTTGTTATTGGGTTGTCCTTTGTAGCAACTATATTTCCTTTTAATGCCACTACTCGACTTCTAGTTATTCTTTTGATTTCCTGTTTGCTAACAAATTGTTTCTATTTTTCATCTTTGACAACCTTTGACCTCTGTTTTGCAGATGGGAGAGTTGGAGTATCAAGCACTTACACCTGCTCTGACCCTTTCTTAATTTTCTTTCTTGGCTTCAATATTGCAGTTGTTTTTGGTTTTACAGCCACAGGTTGACTTGGTTCCGCTCCTGGTGGTGATGGAACTCCTTTAGATTTAGGGTTTCTTGCAGGGGTTAGGGTTTCCAACACAAATCCATTTATAAACAAGAAAGATGACCAATCTCTGCCTACCTTCTGAAGTTCATCTAAAATTAATAACTTTATTAAACCGTGATGAAACAAAGATGTTTCACTCCCTTCAGACTTTACTCTCACCTTATCATCCATATTTGCAAGAATCCTATGCAGATAAAAAGGTAAATCCAGTGAAATATTACTAGTGAAGTTTAGAAGAAATTTCAAATGATATGAATAAACCTTGTGATATCTTCCTTCAAAAGTAAAATATTTCTGAATGTTAAGCAACAATTTTGAGTAGTTATCTTTGATGCAGCCTCTAGGGATAGCATTATTGAGGTCCGTTTTTATGTACTCAGGCTTCATGTACTCTTTACACGTCTCCATATCAAATTGAAAACTTTTAAACCATGTTTCTTGACCTCTTGGTATCTCAGTAACAACAACAATGACCTCTGATGTAATAGACATACTTAGCATCCCGACCTTAGTGGCTGTTCCATTGAAATTCATGGAAAATTCCTTGGATACCTATGTGTGACAGCCCTTCAACTTGTCACAAAACCATAGGCAACCTACTCCTCTAAACGCTTCCATCACTGCTAGGTCTTCAATTATTGCTTTCATGTCTTCAGGTTCATGCCTTAAGCAGTGTCCTCCTTTGTGAATTTTATTTTCCTCTGCCATGTTCTTGAAAAAATCTTTCTGTCTTGCTTGAAAAATGTAACAACAACCTTGCTTGAATAATTGTAACAACATCCTCTCTTGAGAAACTATCAACCTCTCTTGATATGGGTGTAGTAAAACCTTTATGTGAACCATCCACAGGTTTGGCTTGACACTCAGAGCTCAGGCATTTCGAATGGAGGAAAAAGGGAATGAGAATGACTAATTAGGAAAGATTTTAAAATTTTAAAATGTCTTCTTATAACTGAATGATGCCTCATTCATAACCTATAATGACAATGATGACTACAAATGTGGGTGAGTACATCAAATTTCATCATTACATGACTCAACATGACACTATCCTACCCTTTCCCAATGGTTTCTGACATTTTCCAACTCAACTGACAAGATAGTTACAAATCCGTGCTTTCATAGTGCCTGCAATGTAATTTTTCATGTTTGCACCACGAAACTATCAGCACTTTCGTTGAAAAACGACCTTTCTCAACGAGTGGCGCTACGAAAACATGTTTTTTTGGCTAATTGAACAATTTTGATGTGAAACTTTGGGAAATGACCTACAAATGAAAATGATGAATATTTGACATGAAAGAACTTTAAAGAAGTCTTTACTTGAACCCTAGGATGAGCTTTAAACTAAAAAAAATTAAAAAATCTAAAACCTACCCTTCATCACACCTAAATTGACTCCTAGAACCCAAATTTGATCCATGAAATTTTGTAACCTTGTCACAATGATGTGTTGAAATTTTTGGGTGATAACACCACACATGATGTCCACTTAAGCTCTGGGAAAGTGTTACACAAATATTCTCCACCAATAATAGAAGAAAAAACTGAACAAGGAGAACAAACTCAAAAATATCATCTAGAAAATCAAATTCCGAAGGGAAAATATGTTATGACTGAAACACCACCCTATCCATAGAGGTTAGTACAACAGAAATTTCCAATGTTTATGTCTAAATTTGATATTTTGGATGAATTGAAGAATGCTTATGTCAAAATCCCTTTGTTACATGCAATAAAAGATATTCCAATTTATGAAAAAATAATAAAGGAGTTATGCATAAAGAAAACTGGTAGAGGAGAAAGAGATCCACCCATAATCTAGGTCATTGGAAGATTAGCTAGTCTCATTTCTACAAAAACAACAATTGAAAAATATATTGACCCTGGGACCCATATGGTTACCATCTCGCTCAATATTTTTTTCGCCACAAACATTTTAATAGATTTGGGAATAGCTATAAATGTTATGACTACAAAGACTATGAAACATTTGAATTTGAACAATATGAGAACTACTACTACAATTTTAGAGCTTGCAGGCAGATCTAAAATTGTACCAGAAGGAATATTAGAAGACATCATTGTATCTCTGGATTCATGGGAGTATCCTGTAGACTTCCTAATTTTGTAGCCAAAAACAAATTTAGGAGGTAATCCTTTAATTCTAGGCAGACCATGGTTAGCCACAATAGATGCCTTCATTGGATGTAGATCAGGAAGTATGATTATTTCACATGGGGATTAAAGGAAACATGTTACACTCTATCCTCCAGAAAAATATCCTTATTTACTATCATGGCTTGATGAACAACAACAACATGAGACTCAATCTGTTCTCAGTATTAATCAAGTCTAAAACTTTAGAGAAGAGGAAGAAATTGAGGATTCATTATACCTTTTCATCTCAGAACTTAATATTTCGGAGCAACTTAGAATAACACAATATGAAGCTACAAGTCATATTTTAAATCAGTTTTTCCAAGAAAACTGTACTATTCAATCATTGCAAAATTGATTTGAAAGTATTTTTCCTGTTAACTCAATTACCAATTCACAGAGTAAAATCATGGAAATCAGTACTGGAAGGAATTTGAATATTGGTAATAATTTACAATCATCACAAGAATGAGAGGTAATAGCACTATTACATAAATACTCAAAAGTTTTTTCCTAGGATTGTACAGACATGGAAGGGATTCATCCAAAGACATATATTCACCAAATTTACAATGATGATCATATCAAACAGGTGAGACAAAAACAAAGAAAATGAATCCTATGATGACATAAATAGCAAAAGAAGAATTACTGAAATTTCTACAAGTTGGATTCATCTATCCTACTTCTGATCGTCAATGGGTTTCTCCCTTAGTTGTGGTGTCTAAGAAAAATTGAAAGTGGATAATCTGTGTAGACTATAGGGAGATCAATAAAACCACATTAAAAGTTTATTTTCCTCTACCATTTATTGATCAAGTACTAGATTCATTAGATGGGAAGAAATTCTTTTCTTTTCTTGATGGATTTAGTGGATAGAATCAGATTAAGATAGCATTGGAAGACCAGGATAAAACCACATTTACTTATCCATGGGGAACATATGCATATAAATTTTTTCCCTTTGCGTTATGTAATGCACCTGCTACTTTTCAAAGAGAATTCCTTGCAATATTTGTTAATCTAATCCATGAATGTGTAGAGGTCTACATGGATTATTTCACTATATATGGTGGAACATTTGATAATTTTTTGAAAAATCTTAATTTTTTTTGAAAAGGTGCATAGAGACAAATCTATCTCTCAGTAGTGAAAAATGCTTTATGATGTTAACTGAGGGGAGAGTGTTGGGACACCATATTTTTTCTTCAAGAATCAATGTGGACACTATAAAAATACAAGTCATTGTGAATTTAAAGCCACACAAAACACAAAAGGAAGTAATAAGTTTCTTGGGATATGCAGGCTACTATAGGAGATTCATTGAAAATTTCAGTAAAATATCACTACCTCTATTCACGTTACTTGTAAATATGTTGAATTCCAATGGACGAATAATTTTCAAAGTAAATTTCAAATATTAAAAGAAAAATTGTCAGTTGCACCCATTCTTCGAGGACCAAATTAGTCATTGCCATTTCATATATCTACTGATGCATCTGACACAGCTATAGGAGCATCAACTGGAAAGAAAGAAAACCAGTTTAATTATGCCATATACTTCATAAGAAAAAACTTAACACTGGAAGAATTGAATTATACAGTTACGAAAAAATAAATGTTAGTTGTAGTGCATGTATTTAATAAGTTTAGGCATTACATAACAAGTTATCAATTATTGATTCACATATATCATTCAACCATAAGATACATAATGAACAAAGAAATTACAAATGGAAAAATTACTAGTTGGTTGTTATTAATGCAAGAATTTAGCATCATTGTACAAGATCTATTAGGTAAGGATACTCAAGTAGAAGTATTTCTATCAAGACTTCATTCACCTAGAGATCCAAATCTTGTTTAAGATAATTTCCCAGATGAACATCTATTTGCTATAACTATTAAAACTCCATGGTTTGCAGATGTAGCCAACTATTTGTCATGTGGAATACTACCGTCCCATTACACAAATAAATAGAAAATAACAATAATTAGAGAAAGTTATAGATATAGTTGGGTCAGTGGTGACCCCTTTTGTACTATTTGTGATCTACTAATAAGAAAATGTATTATAGAAGATGAGATTCTAGATATTTTGAAAGAATTTCATGACGAGCCATGTGGAGGTCATTTTGTAGACAAGTGGACAACATATGAGGTGCTCAAACTTGGTTACTATTGGAAAAAAATCTTCAAGGATTCCAAAGCCCATGTTAAGGGATGTGACAATTGCTAAAGAACTGGAAGACTTGTGGTATCAGATGAAATTCCATTAATGCCACAAGTACTCATAGAACCATTTGAGTAATGGGATCTAGAATTTGTGGGACCAACACCTTCAAATAGAAAGTACATTCTAGTATGTACATATTATGTTACTAAGTGGGTGGAGGCAAAGAAAGTGGAAAGAGCAATAAAAGAAAAAATGGTTTCTTTTATATTTGAATAATATTTGTAAGGTTTGGAGTTCCGAGACAAATTATTATAGATCAGGGAGCACAATTCACCTCCAAGCTTGTAAGGGATCTTACAGAAAATTACAAGATCAAACACATAAAATCTACTCCATACCATCCCCAAGCAAATGGAAAAGTGGACTCCACTAACAAATTTTTGGAGAATATCATGAAAAAAAGCTATGTAGATGAATAGAAAAGTCTGGTCACAAAATTTAAGAGATGCACAATGGGCATACATGGTCACAAGGAAAAACACAACTGGATTTAGTCCATACTAGTTGGTATAGGGTAAGGAAGTCTTGTTTCCCATTGAATTTCAAATACATACATATAAAATTGCAAGAGAATTGGGAATGGAACTATCTGAAGCACAACAACAAAGGGAGATGAAATTAAATGAATTGGATGAAATAAGACAACAAGTATAGAGCATACATCTCTAGTGCAAGAGAAGAGAATAAAATGGCATGATCGATTCATCAAGAATATTTTTTTTCAAAAAGGAGACTGGGCACTATTGTTTGACTCCAAGTTTAAGGATTTCAAAGCAAAGTTTACAACTCATTGGCTTGGGCCATATGAGATAGAAGAGATCTTTGAAAATGGAGCAGTCAAAACAAAAACAATAGATGAAGAGTCAATTTCATTTTTATTTAATGGACATAGGCTTAAAGTCTACAATAAGCCTATCAATAAAGAGGATTTTCTAAAAAGAATTTTAACAGAAACTAATATGTAAATAATGGAACAACATAATGATATGCCTTCCTTATTTCTAGAAGAATAGAAAAAAAAAGAGTTTGATTGTGAAAATCCAGGAGACTAGCACAATACAATATCAAATTCATATCGGAGAACCAACTTGTTGGGCCAATATGAATTCTCTATTTTTTTTTGTTTTTACTTCAATATCATTTTTTAGAATTAATCCTCCAAGAAATGTAAGACTTGAGGAAAAGTCTTAACATAAGAAAGGGGGGAGTTTGTAATAAAACTATGAAAATAGTTTGAGAAGCTATATTGCAGAAGGAACCTGAATAACATGACAGAAGGGACCTGAGACACCATTGAAAATATTATGCAGAAGGGACTTGAATTACATGATAGAAGAAACTTGAAACATTGTTGAAAATTACGTGTCAGAAGGGACCTGAAACATTATTTATAATATCACTGTAGAAGGGACCTGAACAACATCAACATTCAAGGCTGAAGGACATGTCAGAAGGGACCTGAAACATCAATTAAAAATTGTAGAAGGGACCTGAACAACATCAACATTCAAAGATCCTCAATCAATATCAGATGTGAAAACATGAAAGAAAAAATAAGTCTCTACATTTCATCAAAATTTATCTTGGAAGAACCATAATTATGATAATGAGAACATTGTCAACCATCAATATGTATTTTGACCAAAGGATGTCATCAAATAGTATTAACATCAAGCTATTTTATGGAAGTACAAGTAAAATAAGTGAATTTTTTTTTCTTTTAAGACCTTGATTTTTAAAAAAAATTTAAGAAATTTTGAAGACTAAATTAGCTTGATATGCATTTACCACATTACATTTTACCTATATCCTACCTACATTTCAAAAAACTATCTTCATTGTCCTACCCATCATAATCATACTCATTATAATCCTATCCCTATTCATTACCCCTACGTTAACCCTCCTACGTTAACCATCATTCCATACCATAAGATTAATCCCAGTCATTTTTTAAGCGTTTGATAAAAAATTAAAGACTCAATATTCAAATTCTTGTTGACATACAAAATAAAAAGGTTAGAGTCATAACGGAAAATTTAGTTTTAAAAATGACCATTATAGGGTCATTTTAAAATTAAATTAAACAATAAAAGTTGAATCCTAAGCTATAAAGCGCAATATGAAAATATATCATATGAAAAAGATAAATGTATGGAATGAGCGCAATATACAAATGAAAAAGACTAATTATGAAATGCAAATAAATTGCTACGAAGGACATCAATTATGATGCATATAAACTAAGGTATAGGCATGTAAAGCAATGAAGGTGGCTATGATTGAGAAACAAAATGGAATAGAACGTGGGATATGGTGACAAGATGTATATAGACACCGTGGAGAAAGGACATCATGCAAGTCAGAGGAACGTAGCCACGGAGGCATGTGAGTCAGAAGTCCGCATATGAAATGGTCAACATATTTCAAAAAAACAGTGTTGTGTCACAATTGAAACCCTTTGAAAGCTAGTGTAATCCTCCACCATTAAAAAAAATTGAGCTCTGTGTTGCATTATCTTTCACCATCATGGCCATAACCAGGCTCAGAGAGAAGAAGACAAAGTTGTGAAAACCATAAGCACGCGTTCAAACACCTTGTGAAATAAGAAATCGTTGAGAAAATGAAGAAGATACTGTGGAGAAGACAAAGAAAATTAAGCCGAGAAGGAACAACATAAGAAATAGAAAAGAGGTGTGGAGAAAAAAGAAGAGGGTGCATTGATTTTAACGGATATTGGAGGCCAAGATATCTTTCCGTCGTGTTGATCAAACAATCCAACAATCCATAGAAATCTCATGGAGAGAATAAGTAAGGATTGATGCTAGATTTTCCTCATTGATAAATTTATTTTAGAATAAGTGAAACTCGAGATTGTGTTTTTTAACAAAGAGTTAAAACTCCAAGTTATAAATTTGAGTTTCTGCCACTATTTAGCCCAACTCTCCCACCTATGAAACATGAGGATCCTGAGATGTTAAAGAGGATCTTTAACAGAAGTGGTATTGTTAAAACACAAGAACATGAGGTTTAACTCAGATAAATCTCAGAGATTGTTCCAGAACAGGTAAAATGAAATAGAATTCCTCCACACATAGTCATGAAATTGTCACATGAAAAAACAGAGTTTTACAAAGTGGGTGAATTTTTGAAAAACACAATGAGCCATTTGTTGTTGTTTTACACAAACAGTGAGCCAAAATTGTTTCAGTTTTGAATGCACAATGAGAATTTGTCTCTGTGGAAGAAGGATCAAATATGAATTCGTGAGTAGAAGTTCTCTATAGGATGAATTTTTTATAATTTTTACAAAGTGAATTTCATTTTAGAGGTAAAGAATTCACTTCTACATAACAAATAAAGGATATATATATATATCTATATATATATATATATATATATATATATATATATATATATATATATATTTTTTTTTTTTTTTTTGGTAAAAGAATTGAAATGAGAGATAGAGTAGAATTTTTTTTTTTACAATGTTTTTATGATATTTATACATATTTTTATTATTATCATCTTTTGGAAGCAGTCGGCTCATTCTTGTAGAAAAAAAAAGGTTGAAGAAGATTAATTTCATTTGATTTTGAGCAGCATCAAACAGGAGGTAAGCATAATCATCATGAATAAAATGCATGAATAACTCAACAAAGATATATATGTGTGCATAATTTTTATTTAATTTGAGAATGTTGACAATGCAAGTATATAAATTTGTTTTCAGACCATATGGCTACCAGAATAGAACCAAATGAATTCCACATAGAGAATTGGGAGAAAGAGACTATACAAAAAATATACCAGGCTGAACTAATAGGCTTCCTCCAAAAATTTAATGGGCACAATGAAAGTATCACCAAGGAATTCATAAACAATTATGCATAAGAACAAACCATGGTGGGGAACATAGTTATTCAATTAAGCCCATAATTCATTTCTCAGGCTTTAGATTTTCCACTGTCAGGAGAAAAATATCATAAGGGCTTACACTTCAAAGATAAAGGGTGGAATTTATTTTTGGAAAAACATAGGAAAGGATCATTTGATAGGACAAAGGGCATCTCGAGGGAGTGGTTCAATGATCCATGGGTAGAATTGGTGCTAGTCATACATATATTTTTCACATGTTACATCAGGCATAGTGTAGTGCATATTTATCATATCAGACTACTCCAACATATAAAGGGAGAAGTAAAAATCATTTTACCATACTTATTCTCCAAGAAATTGGTTAAAATGATAAAGAATGTGAGAAATGAGACTAAAAACAAGGAAACACAAATATGCTACCAGTGGCTTGTGAAAATTCTTGTAGAATATCAAATGAAAACCAAGGGTGTAGTGTGGAAAGAGTTTTTATCTAAACATCATTTTGAGGAAAAAATAATAGAGGAGACATTGATACCAGTTCATGAGACAAGAAGAATAATGAACTCTCCCTTCTATCCTAGGACAAGGTCTAAGAAACAATAGGATGATATCATGGTTGAGAGGGAAAATTATTTTCTATCTATTCCCAAGAGACATAGGAGGAAAATTAAAGAATAAACAAGTAGCAAAGAGAAATACCCTGGAATACAAGTTGTTGAAACACCTCCCACAACAATAAAAAATTGATGAAATCATTGAGAAAATGAAAGGAGAAGTCCATGATGAATCATTGGAGAAAGATTCATACTTTGAAAATGTTGGGATAGGAGCCATCTCATTTTCCAAAGATACAAGATAAGAGGAGAGAGAGATGCACCTTAGCAAGATAAAAGAGTTAACAGATCAATTGGAGGTGAGAAGAATTCTAGAAAGTAATTTGAAGAAGGAAAACAAGACATACAAGAAAATAAAATGCAAAAATGATCAAAGAAAATGAGAAGTTGAATGATAAAGTTGGAAAACTGGAAACAAAGAATGCTCTTCTTTCCAAGAAAGCTTACATGTGTCTTAATGACAAAAACGCATAGAAGTACAAGTATGAGAGACAAAAGGTCATAGCTTCAATCTACAAGGGGGAACAATACAAAGGAATTGATTGTATTCTAAAAGAAGCACAAAAATAAGCATCAGGATCAAGTACAATTTTGACATCAGAGCTCAAAGGTTCCAAGAGAAGGAAGGAAGCATGAGGGCATGCTTGCAAATCATCAAGGGGGAGATGTTGGCCCTCATTTTTTATCCAATTTTGCTTATTAAGTACACTTAATTTACCTTCTATCCAACCATATTCCATCCATATACAACTTATTTTAACCAATTTATGCATATTCAGGTATATAGATTATGTTTTCCAAATTTTAGATGTTTTTACAAAAATTGGATTTTAAATGCATTTTTGGACAAGACTAAAAATTCCCGTAGTGGCTTCATTGAAGTCATACTTGGAGGAAACATGGGCACGAGATGGACACATATTTATAAAGCTTGGGAACCAAGGATGGATGTGTACCTATTGGTTTGGTCAAACCGAGCTAAGACAAGCCACGTCAAAGCTGGTCAAACAGGACCTGTCATTTAGATAATCCCTAGGAAATAGGAAAAATTTAGTATTTTGTTGGATTTTTGAGATTTTGAGTGATTGGATGGATGAGATCAACAAATATATATTGGATAAGGATAGACATGGCTGTTAGAGACATTTTAGTCAATTTTGTTTCATATTTTTATGTTTAAACCAAGAACATTGAATGCATGAACATGTAGAATTTGTATGATTTCACTTTGATATTTCTAAAATTTGCGAGTTAATTGAAGAAACCAATTCTATCTTGTTTCTACTATTCCATGTGATGAATGATTGATTAATTTTCGGTAGCTGAGAAGTACTTTCAATGTGCCAGCCAATGGTAGAGGGCCTTCACACCAAGCTAAGTGCACTTTCTGGTTAATTTAGTTGAAATTTCATAAACTAGTTTTGCTTCATGTTTAAATAATCTAATTAGATGAATGATGATACATTGTGTTTGTTAATGAATATTAATATTAATTTTAATACTCGTATGAAGGGTTAAACAAGTGTTTAAGTTAAACTCTCCTTCTATTTGATCAGAGAATCAAAACTAGAATTCATCTTCCTTGCTTTAATTTATAGTGATTTTCTCAATTTCCAATTTTCATACAATGGAATTAATGATGAATGAATTTATAAAGAAGGAAAAAAAGTACCTTCTTAGTTAGGAGCCTCTTGTATTATTGTTTTATGCATCTTAAGCTATTGTTCATTAGTGATTTTTTTATTTCTGTTCATGAAGTAGTATTGTAGAGAAGGTCAACCTGGTTCTCCTAAGTTAGGATCTTCTTCTTCTTATTATTACATATTGAATTAGAAATTATTTAGTTAATATTAATATTTTTAATATGCATTTCCTTTAAATTAAACAATTCATATTCTAAAATTGATTGTAGTTGAAATCTATATATTTTGGACATGCTTCCAAGTTTTACAAACCTGGATTGATAATTAAATACTTGTGTTAGTTTACCCAATATATTGACCCAACAGTGGTTAAAACGTATTTTAAATGTTTTTTTTTTTAACTTTCCAAAAATTTATTAATACTTTATTTCAATCTACATAAAGACACCACCAAATGGACATTGAACTGTAACCCATGTCGATGCAGTAGTGATTTCTATTCGAAATTTTCAATGTGTTGTAGGCTGAGATTGATGTTGCGTATCAAATTCCCATCAGTCGTAAGTGCATGGACAAAAATGGTAGAAGTCGAACCTACACTGAAACGTTTTTTATAGCTCTCAGTGACTCTGGATAGAGAAATAATTCAATCACTTCCATTTAAAACCAGGTCTTTTACCTATTATGGACTTAAGAAGCGTCCATAATTTTTTCCATATGCACCAAACTATTGTATAATTCATATAGGAGGAAGTCAATGTGAAATATTAAAATATTAAAAAAATTAGAATTCAAGGCAGAGATATAAAGAAAGTTTGGATTATTTTCGAAAAGGTTGCAAGACAAGATATGTGGTGGTTGATGGTTGTCCAAAATAAATGTGGTATCATTCCACCATCCAAAAATTTCATGTAAATGCTAACACACCCTAGGAAATTCTTACTAAATGTATATCGGTTCTCCTGTGTAGAAATATCTCAAAATAATTTTTTAGGGGTTATCCTTCTTAGTAGTCAGATGACATGACAAAAGGACTCGACAAGAGAAAAGTTGTAGCATAGTCATTTTTTATTTCTACCACAACCATCACCATCTGTGAAATTTGTTTTTTTCCTTGATGGGTTGTTTGGCTATGGAATTCAAACATAACCAAGTTTTTAAGAGATACTATACATTTTCTTTCACCTTATGAATTCTCACAGAACCAAGTCAACTGGAATGAAAAGATATTCATCGACAACTATTTGGAGGCTTTGCTAGGTTTTTCGATTGCTAAACTTGTCACCTTTATAATTTCTATCAATAAATGCAACAAATTCCATAACGTGATTGCTTGAAATTTTTGTTCTGCAAATCATTTCTCAGTGGCTGCAATGTCATATCAGTTTGACACAAAATATTAGGGATCCAACACATTTACAATCGAACATCCATGGGGTTTTTCACTATCATAGTGTCACCGAGTCCCTCCCCACATGAGGTTTGTGTATCTTGAAAGTTGAAAAAATTCTAATTTGTGCTATAAATTTCGAGGAAGTTCGATCATAGGTATTTCAAATTAAAATAAGTAATAGCATTAGCGATACACATTCAAATATGGGAAAGATAATTTGAGAAGCCACGTCTTAGACATATCCATAGCCATGGAGAACAAGTATCCCCACAGACTTCGAATCCTCTTCATGTATAGATAATAATTGATGAGAAGATCGGGCACTGTAAGACTGAGTGCTCACATAGTTTTCCCATGTATCCCCACAGATTTCGACACCCTTTCTGATTCTAAAGCTATATGTATAAATAAAAATCGATCAAAATATCGTGCACTGTAATACTATGAGTGCTCAGATAGTTTAGCCCTTGTAGCCAAACTGGCTATATAGACTCGAAAAAATGGAGCTTCTGGGGTTTTGATATGCCACTTTTCATGTAGTGAAACTGTCTAGCTAGAAATGAAAATGTGGAGCTTCATGGGTTTCGATATGCCACTTTCTATGTTTGTTGCAGATGATTTTTCAGCTATGGGGCTTTCTCAAGGATAATGGTGATAAAATTATTTTTTTATAAATTTTATTAGCTCTATAATTTTTTATATGATATATGGATAACATTTATTTGTTTTTGTTTTATTGCACGTAGGCTTCCAAACGGGGACTTTGAGTTGCATCTTAATCCCAAGGACCTCAAAGGCATAGTCCTTGTAGGGCGAAACTCCTTACCAAAACTAATGACCCAAAGGTTTTTTGGATTAAATAACATTTGGACATGAACAACATGATATGTTAATGGAAGTCCCCGAAGGAGACCAAGCTGTGAGACTAGGAAACGAGGTGTCCATCAGTGATTATCAAGGTCACAACTCTTAACACATGCAATATTCATTAAACTTATAAATGTTTTCAACATTAAAATAGTGGCACTAAACTTGAATAATTGCTATAATAGATTTATTAAAAACTTGAATCGTTGGTACAACACATTTACTAATAAGCAGGGTCTTATGGAGTAGCTGATGAATGAATTAGATAAATGAAAAATGTGTGACATTTCCATATTAAATTTATTAATAAGAATTTCCTTATGTAGCAATTTATGAATAAATGAGATAAATGAGGAAGTTGTTAAATTTTCTAATGTTCCAAGCTAGGAGGATTTACTGACAGTAATGTTTCTGGTAATAATATTCAACAATTTATACCTTGTTTACTATATCATTTTCCATTGTAGTGATTGATCTTAATAAGTCTAATCCAAGTGTTCTTAAAAATTGAATCAATATACTATTCCATCCATGTTAAATCTTATGTAAAGGGAGTCTGAACTTATAGATTTCCATTTCTCTAAATATCAGTTAAGATTTAATATATGAAGCAAAAAAAAATATATGTTTGGGCATTGTTTTGTTCTTTGAAAAATTAGCCTTCTCCTTCACTGATGTATAATTGGTGAAGGGTTAATTTATTTTCAAACCATCACTCTTAAAAGGAAAAAAATTAAACATAACATTTATTGACAAGAAGCATTAAGACCGAAAACATCAAAAACAAATTATTTGACCAGTAAAAAGTAATCCAGATTCCAACCATGCATGTGAGTCACCAGATTATATCAAGTGAGGCATGGAGGATCATAATCAAACATTGACTGGTGACAAGAGTAGGACAAGAACTTTGGATACAATACTTGCATTGTGAAAGTACTATATGTCGTAAGTGTCGGACATTTGAGGATCGGTTTTCCATTTATACATAATTTATTTTACAAATATGCCAAAGTATAACATATCTGCACTATCGAGATTGTCACCAATTTTTTAAATGTGCTAAGATTCTTTGACAGGATGTTAGCTTTTGTAACACCACTTTAGTGCATGGTTAGAGTTGATATTAAGAAATGTAATGCTCCTAATGAATTAAGGTCACTACCTTTTACCTATGGCAACAAAAAAATTATTTATATAATCTCATCATTCAGAAATTTCCGAGGATACAAACCCCATGTACCGAGAGAAAATTTTCTCAAGCAATGACAGTAAAAGTTGAAGAGGACTTTCAGCAGTCCATTATTGATGAATATCCAAATCCTGATCCAAAATATGAATATATCATATGTGCGCTACCCAAGGAATGCTCACCGAGGATTGTGGCTGCAAACCTCAAGGCGAAAGGAAGGATTCCCAACATTGTCTTTGGGTGTGAGAATGGAGAAGATGGTGGGAACAAGAAGCTCATAATTTTCAAAACCAATCAGATGAGGAACCTGCCAAGGAAAATGGGCGAGATGAGGTTTTGTTAATTCCATGTCTAAGAGGAAGAAATCCAATTTATATTTTAATATATATATATAGTAATCCTATCATTCGTCCTTGCAATGGATTTGACCTTTGGTCACTAAATCATGATATACTATTAATAATATCAGTTGGGTTGCCTATCCATTTTGACATATTCAATAGAAAAAATTGTGAAATTTTTGTCACAGGATATTCTCCGAACACTTTGGCTAACTCGAATGAAGAAGAAAAATTTGACAATCCTTCACAACATTAGCAATATCGTTAAACCCAACATGTAAATATATATCTTAAAAGTTTTTAACTTGAAAAGTTGTCGGTCATGATGGAAATTTCTGAATATTTCAAACAAAACAGAGGAAGCAAAGTTCCTCAACTCAACACAAAGAAATGATAGAAATTTGGATAAACAGAGATGGAGAAAAGCTCTTTTTCATTAACCATAAAAATGACTATTAAAAATACAAACTTCTTCAGAACTACAGTTTTGAAATAAAAAAAATACTCCTTACTCTGTTTTATCAATTTCTGTTTTTACACAGATTTGTGTTTTAGCAACACACAGACAGTTGCTAAAACTCCACATAGTCTGTTGCTGAAACACAAAGACAGTTGCTGAAACACTCTGGAAAATGTATTGCTGCTCCAAAACACAGCGACTCTGTTTTTCCTCTGTTTTCTCTGCTCTGTCTTCTTCTCTGTCTTTTTCTATTTCTCAAACTCTGTATATGTTGAAAATCTACTGCTGTTCATTGCATTTATATGTTGAAAAACATATTTGACTTAAAAACATTAAAATAATGAAAATAGCAGCGTCTTAAATGCAGTAAGCGGTGGGAGTTAAAGTGATGCCTTTTGGAAAAATGAAGTCGGTTGTTTGCAGGGACATTGACTCTGCAAATTTAATGCATGACTTTGAGGCATCCGATCTTTCTAAAAATATCCACAGAAATCTGATTTCTGTCCACCTGTTTCAGTTTGCAGTTGGAATTAAATTCCAACACTCCCCTTTAATTTCAACTGCTGCTATCTTGTATACCCAAACTTTCTCTGAGATGATCAAAGCTTTTCTTTCCCAACGGTTTTGTCAAGATGTGAGCTAATTGATCCTCTGTTCTGCAGTACTGCAAAACAATCTCACCATTGTTAACCAATTCACGTATGTAGTGAAACTTGGTGTCTATGTGCTTTGTCCTTTTATGAAAAACATAATTTTTAGACAATGCTATCACCGAGCTATTGTCACAGTAAATGGTTGTGCCCTTTTCTTGTTCATGACACAAATCTCTGAGAACTCTTCTGAGCGATACTACTTGGCATGCTGTTGCTGTTGCTGCCACATACTCTGACTCTGCTGTTGACAAAGCCACAATTGGTTTCTTCTTGGAAGCCCATGAGATGGCTCCCAATCCCATATGAAACACATATCCCGATGTGCTTTTCCTATCATCAACACTTCCAGCCCAATCATTGTCAGTGTAACCTGTCAACATGAAACTTTCAGAACAGGAGTATAAAATACCAAACCCCTTCGTTCCATTCACATACCTTAGAATCCTCTTAGCTGCTTGCCAATGAGTCTCTTTCGGTCTTTCCATGAGGCTGCCAACTATGTTCTTGTACAACTTTGGATCAAAATCCTTGCTGCTGTCTTCTTTGCTCAATTTCAACACCATTATAGTTGGAGTCACAACTGCCTTGCTGTTCTGCATGTTAAATCTCTTCAACACTACTTCTACATATTTAACTTGGGAAATGAAAAAACCATTTTCACTTTGGTCTACTTCAATTCCAAGAAAATATCTTAAGAAGCCTAAGTCAGTCATTTCAAATTCACTTTTCATGACTGCTTTAAAATTAGCAATGAGAGAAGCATCATTGCCAGTAAAAATTAAATCATCTACATATAAAAAAACAATAAGAATCTTACCGTCATTCCCCTTTATGTAGAGTGTGGGTTCACCATCACACTTCTCAAACCCATTCTCAATCAGGTAAGAATCTATTCTGTTGTACCATGCTCTTGGAGCTTGCTTCAACCCATAAAGAGCCTTCTTCAGTCTGTGGAATTTATGCTCTTGGCCTTCAACTTCATAGCATGGAGGTTGTTCAACATATACCTCTTCTTTTAACACTCCATTTAGGAATGCAGATTAACATCCATCTGATAAATCTTCCATTTGTGTTGTGCCGCAATAGACAACATTGTTCTGACTGTTTCCATCCTTGCTACTGGTGCAAAGGTTTCATCATAGTCTCTGCCTTGTTGCTGCTTGTAGCCTTTGACAACAAGTCTTGCTTTGTGCCTATCGATCTTGCCTTCAGCATTGCTTTTGGTCTTATAGACCCACTTAACTCCAATGGCATCTTTGCCTTCAGGGAGGTCCACTAACTCCCATGTTTTACTCTTCTCAATTGCACCAATTTCTTCATTCATTGCTTCAATCCATTTATCTTCATTTAACGCATCTTCAAAATGAACTGGGTCATCAACATGACAATATAAAGCGAATAATGAATTCAGACCGATATTGTTACTTACCTCTCCTTGTTCATAAATCTCACTCATATTTCTGAATCTTGGTCTTCTTGGTGTGCTCGGAGTTCCATTCGAACTTGAGGGCATTTCTGATCCCTGTGGTGTGCTTGGAGAGGCACTTCCTTGACTTCTCAAGGCTGTTCGAATTCCAGCTTGTGGTGTGGTTTGTTGTACTTGCTGTGGTGGAGGAGGACCCACCAAGGAAGGATTATTTGTTGCTGTCCCTTCCTCTTCTTCTTCGTGAGACACAATTGTATTCACGTTCACTGTCTTCTCTAAGCTTCCATCCCAAGCTTCATCCTCAATGAACTGCACATCTCTGCTTACTATCAATTTCTTGGTGGATGGATTATAGAGTTTGTATGCTTTTGACTCATCACAATAGCCAATAAAGACACACTTCTCCCCCTTACTATCAAGCTTCTTCCTTAGCTGATCCGGTACATGTGCATATGCTACAGAGCCGAATACTCTCATGTGAGTGACAGTTTGCTTTTGTCCACTCCATGCTTATTTTGGTATTTTGTTCATGACAACTTTAGTTGGGCATCTATTCAAGATGTAAACTGCACAAGTGACATCTTCTGCCCAATACTCATGCGGAAAGTGTTTTTCCTTCAACATACTCCTGACCATGTCTAGAATGGTCCTATTCTTCCTTTTTGCAACACTATTTTGCTGAGGTGTATGCCTCGCGGTGAACTGCTTTTGTATGCCGTTCTCTCTGCAGAAACATAGAAAGTATTTGGAGATGTACTCTCCACCTCTATCTGTTCTGAGCACTTTGATATAATGCCCACACTTATTTTCAACAAGAGTTTTTAAGTGGCAGAATTTCTCAAACACTTCACTCTTCTGTTTCAGCACATACACCCATGTCTTTCTGGTGTAATCATCAATGAAAGTTAAAACATATTTATTTCCAGCAAATGATGGTATTTGCATCGGTCCACACACATCAGAGTGAACAATTTCCAAGGGTGCCTTTTCCCTTATACTCTTTCCTGCTGGAAATCTTTCTCTGTGTTGTTTGCCCAAGATGCAGCCTTCACAAAGGTTGTCTGGCTTCTCAATCAATGGCAATCCTTTTACCATTCCCTTTTTGTGCAACAGATTCAAGCCTCCGAAATTGAGATGTCCAAATCTCAAGTGCCACAACCAATTTTCATCTTTCACTTGTTCTTGAAAGACTTCTTGTGTTACAGGTGCAATAGTTCTTCCTTCCTTCAAATCTGCCGTGAGTTTGAGAGGAAACATTCTATTGCTGGTCATCTGCACCTTTGCAATGATCTTCTTACTTGGAGGTATGTCTTTGATTGTACACACATCATCTTTGAAGAACACATTGTAACCTTTTTCAATGAGCTGTCCAATGCTCAAAATATTACATTTCAGACCAGGTACATAGTATACCTCTGGCACAATCATCTGTTCTCCATTTCTTGCTAGGATACTGACTCTGCCTTTACCCTTGACAGATATCTTACTATTAGTTCCTGTTGTTACCTTAGATTTCACACTTTCATCCAGATTGGCAAACATTGCAATATTTCCAGTCATGTGATTACTACAACCTGAGTCTAAGAACCAAAAATCTTCTTGTTTGTCTTGTGCAATGTTACATGTTAACAGCACAATATTTGGATTCTTATCTTCTTCATTTGCAAAATTAGCATTTTTCCTACTATTCATGTCATTTTTATTTTTCCTACATTCATTGGCATAGTGCCCATATTTCTTACAATAATTACATTGGTCTTGGGATTTGTAATACCTTTGTCCATGAGCTTGCTGTTTGCTTGAACCTTCATCTTGGTTCTAATTGCAGCTCCTTCCGCTTGTGCTTGCATGATTATTTCTGCCTCTGTTTTGGCTTCTTCCACGAACTCTGTTATTTTCTCTGCCTCGACGTCTTCCTCGGCCGAAAGACATCTGAGTCTTGAATGCTTGCTCAAAAGAGGAATCTGTTCCTCTACTCAGTCTGTGTTCATGAGACATAAGAGAAGCGCTGAGTTCATCTACTTTGAACTGTGAGAGATCCTTTGTCTCTTCTATTGCTACCACAACAGCTTCAAACCTTGAGGGTAAAATTCTCAAGATTTTATCTACAATCCTTCTTTCTTCAAGAATTTCACCATGAGATCTTATCTGGGTTATCAACCCAATAACCTGCGTGAAGAATGAATCTACTGTATCAGATTCCTTCATGCTGAGTGTTTCAAAGTCTCTCCTCAATATCTGCAACTTTGCAGTCTTCACCTTCTCCATGCCTTGATAGGCAGTTTTGAGAATATCCCATGCCTCTTTGGATTTTGTTGTTGCTGCAATCCGTGGGAAAACACTCTCATGTAATTATTGAAAGAGAAAAAAGAGGGCTTTGGCATCCTTCTTCCTGTCACTCTTCAACAGGTCTTTTTCTGCTACTGTCAAAGCAGCCAATGCTGCTGCATCTGCAGGTTCAGGGTAGCCAGTTTCAACTAGCTCCCATAATCCTTGAGAAGAAAATAATGCTCTCATATTTATGGACCAATAACTGTGATTCTTCCCATTAAACTATGGAAGTTGGGAATTTGTCAAACCAGTTCCAACATCTGCCATCTTAATCTGTAAAAATAAAGAAAAGATATTGACTGTATAATAAACAAGCAAGAACTTTCTCTGCTGGAGAAATCTGCTCAATAAGCTTCTTACAGCTCCTGTACTGGAAAAAACAAACTCTGTTTTTGTCTCATTGAGTGCCTAGACTAGCTCTGATACCATGATGGAAATTTATGAATATTTCGAACAAAACAGAGGAAGCAAATTTCCTCAACTCAACAGAAATAAATGATAGAAATTTGGACAAACAGAGATGGAGAAAAGCTCTTTTTCATCAACCATAAAAATGACTATTAAAAATACAAACTTCTTCAGAACTACAGTTCTCGAATAAACAAAATACTCCCTACTCTGTTTTTTCAATTTCTGTTTTTACACAGATTTGTGTTTCAGCAACACATAGACAGTTGCTGAAACTCCACACAGTCTGTTGCTGAAACACTCTGGAAAATGCATTGCTACTCCAAAACACAACGACTCTGTTTTTCCTTTGTTTTCTCTGCTTTACCTTCTTCTTTGTCTTTTTCTATTTCTCAAACTCTGTATATGTTGAAAATCTACTACTGTTAATTACATTTATATGTTGAAAAACATATTTGACTTAAAAACATTAAAATAATGAAAATATCAGCGTCTTAAATGCAGTAAGTAGTGGGAGTTAACGTGATGCCTTTTGGAAAAATGAAGTCGGCTGTTTGCAGGGACATTAACTCTACAAATTTAATGCATGACTTTGAGGCATCCGATCTTTCTGAAAATATCCACAGAAATCTGATTTCTGTCCACCTGTTTCAGTTTGCAGTTGGAATTAAATTCCAACAGGTCATCGAAGGTCTAGGTTGATTTGTGACTTGTACAATTAAAAGGATGAAGAATGACATTGCTACTTGGTCCTCCTGCCTCGGGCAAGCCAACTCTGCTCTTGGCACTTATCAGAAAGCTTCAAAACACCGTTAATGCAAGTATTCCTTCAAATATCAATTTCGTGCTGTTATCTTTAATCAACGATATCAAATAATTTTGTATAAGGTTTTGGCTAAGGTCGAAGGAGAAGTGAAGTATAATGGACATGCCCTAAATGAATCCATTTCAAAGAGAATTCTACTTACACAAGTCAACTTACTCTGAAATAGGACTATCATAATAAGAAGGCAGCTCAAGAAGGTCTCATCTTTGTCTTTTTAACTAAACTAATTGTGCCCAACTGTTAAATTAGAATACCATATAATTCAGTAAAATGGGATTATTTGGCATTATCTTGTTTACAACTAACTATCAGTTTAGAGAGTATACTTAAGAAAAATATTCTACATAGCCAATGTTCCATGACTTTTGCACTAATGTGTACAAATATCTGATTTGTACTTACTTATTGATTCAATCATTCGAACAATTGAACCTATAACTATATTATGGCTTTTCAATACTCATTCTTAGAGCTAGTGGATAATATTAGTAATAAAAATTACTAGGTTGCATAGCCCCATTGTGACTTTTTCGACAGAAAAAATGGTGGGATGTTGATCACATGATGTTTTGGGAACACTTCATTTAAGGAGGACAAAGAAGAAAAAAATCACAATCCTTCACAATTTCAACAATATCGTTAAACCTTACATGTTATTAACTTGAAATTGATGTTGGAAATCAAAGCTCTGGGTTGAAGTTTGGTTTGAAAATGAAAATGATGAAGAATTATGTTTCTTCTTGGGCCTCTTGCCTTGGGAATGACAACACTTCTCTTGGCACTTCCGAGAAAGCTTCAAAACACACTTAAAGTTAGTATTCTTGCAAGGCTTAATTTCGTGCTCTTATATTTACTCAGCGATATCAAATAATTATGTATAAGGGGAGGTCAAGGCTGCTCCTAATTATGAGGAGATAATGGAAAAGGGTAGAGTGTTTCCTCACTTGATTCACATTAATAGAGCCACCAACGAAATTGTTAATGTCACCGCCATTTGAGCCCTTCCGCATGCTCTGCGGAAGGTTGATATGATAATTTTTTATAGAGGAGTAGATGAATGCCCGGGAATTAGGAAAGGTAGGTATTTTAATACGATAAGGAGAACTGTCAAATTTATTTTGCCAGCTAATCTTATTCCATCATACATTGATGTGGATTTGAGTGAATTGGATATTGGACAAAAAATGTTAATGTGTGATCTTAAAGTCCACCCTTTGTTAAAGTTGTTGAAAGTTTACTCTAATTTTATTTTACGTAAGATAATGGGATCAAATTTCAAGGCTTAACATGTTGGATCCTAAGTTGACTTGTAAATTGTCGAACACTTTGTAGAAGCTGCTCGTGCCTTTCGATATTTGAAATATGTGGTTTTTTTTAATAAGAAAAAAAGGGAGGGGTTTATAAAAACCCTCTTTTGCGATGTCAACCTTGATAATGCACCTCATGAGCACTGATAATGAGCATAGAGGACAAGATGAGGTGTTGTTCAACATATGCAAGGAGAAGCACCTAATCACTCCCATGATGCTCAAGCACTTAATATGAACAGGGAGGCCATTTCCAAAAAGGCTCTCCATATGTTTATTGAATTGGTAAGCATCGAACCACAGTTCCTCCACTGGAAGATTTTTAGTGTGGGTAGAAGCATGCCTCATATTTCAAAGGTGGAGACTCTAGAATAGGGCTATCGAAATCTCGCCATATATTTAATTATTACCCATGTAGAGGCTCGAGATGGCACCCCCTAAATGATGTGAAAGTTCCCTTAGTTCATTGGTAGCCCTTTTGCAATGCTTATGAAAATTCTTCTCAATATCGAGGATGATCTTGCGTGGCATGATGCCAATACTGAAGAGGAGGATTCCAGTGAATTAAGAAATTACTTTATTGGTCAATAGTTCTTGGATCACTTTCGAACTTTCTATAGGAGGAAATACCATCGTTCCCACTCCCTCCGCGTGGGTTCCTGCATATTTGTCTTATCTTGATTGGAGAAATAATTCATGATGCTCTCATTCCTCTCATCGATATCGTGGAATTATATGCCAACGTATGCCCACATCGAATATTCATTTTTCATATTTTCTTATGTAAAAAGTTGACTATAGAAACACACATCAATATCAATGGATGTTTCACATAACATACAACTCTCTTCACTCAAGTTCTGGGCACTAAAAGTTATTTATTGCAGCAAAAATTTACCCAAAGTTTGCACCTAGCCTCATCATTCTCGATATGCCAATCCTTTTTTTTATCCCTCTTGACATGCCAATTTTGACATCATCCTTTTTATAGATGCCATTTGTGTGGTGAAGACCACAAATGACAACTAGAAATGGAAAGATGGATGTCTTAACGGTCCATCCATCACATAAGTCACCCAAAGTCACACTATATTTCATTTACATTTCATTTTTAATGAATAAACACATGGATGGATGATTGTCTTAAGGTCCCCTTATAAGATGATTTTCTCTAGGCACTACGCGAAACCCACCTCCACCCTCCGCTTCATCCATATCATTCAATTGGATTTTCTGAGAGTATATTATAACTTCCCTAATGGATTTAATGAAAAACCCAATTGATGGATGATTGTCTTAAGGTCCCCCATTGGATAGATGATTTCCGTAATAAGTTAAACCCATGCACCAAACATCACTCCACTTTAAGTGTATTTTTCTATTGGTTTTTTAAAATATATTATAAGCTCCATATTGCATGTCTATGTTTGTAATAAAATTCCCAAAAGTACAAATTTTATGGAATTTATTGCAAATTTCATAAAATACAACATTTTCGCAAATATTCTCACATGCCTAAAAACACAATAAATGAAATTAATATAATAAAAAATATTTTCCAAAACATAGTAATGATACTAATGAATCCAATAGAATGTGAGGAAAGGGGATCCTATGATTGGTAGTTTAAATTATTGCAAACACTCTAATTTTCTCAACATGGTTTCAATAAATGTGCCCAAAAGTTTTGTTTCAAAATAATGAATTTGTAGGGAAGAAGAGATACTTCCATTATTTTTCATAAATTTATTTATTTGTTACTTTCTAAATTACATATTCAAATATTCTTATTTCTAAAAGCACAATTAAAAAATCTGATAGAATATGAGAAAACGAGATCCTTGTATAGTATCCCTTTCTTGGTATTGCCCTTGGTATGCAATCCTAAGTTACAGTTTCAATGATGTGAATACAACTTGGCTCGCCCAACGAGTTCTAATTAGGAACTAGAAGAGTCTGAATAAAACTTTGCACATCATCTATCAGGACCTTCTAGAAGGCCTCAGATAACTGAGTTTTCAAAGCTACTTAATTCCCTCAACACTACATTGGAAAATATGAAAAGGATGTCGATGGGAGATGAGAGGGTATTTCCAAATAGTTTTGACTCATTTCAACCATCAATTAAAATACCTGGAAATAATTTACAACCATATATGTCGTTTTTGGATAGCTAGATGAAATTTGACGTGGTAGGACAGATAGTAGGTTTAGTTCACGGAGAAATGGTTAGACCATCTATAATTAAATATTAGTAGCCAGCCATTGTGGGAGTGTTGTCAAAACAATAATGTTCATTTCAGTAATGGATTATAATATACTGGAATCGAGTGCAAGTCCTATACCTCCAACCTTAGTGATGGATCTTCCAGTAACAACAACCACATTGCCACTTTATAAATTTGGAGAAAGTACTCAGTTGTCTATGTTATAGTCTCAAGGGAAAGATAAAAGACAATTTTTATTGTCAAAAATTCATTCAGGCACTACTACATCTTTTTCAAGTATTTGTTCTCATAAGTAATAGAAAATAAATCCCACATCTAGGAAAGATTCCCATTCACAAGTAAATATTTGTGCTACATGCCCACCTACCTAATAACAAAGTGATTCTTGTAGTGATGATCCTATTGAGAGCCAAGCCTCTTAACCATTTGATGATCCTCACCATAAATATGTTTCTTCTAGCGGGTTGTCACCAATGAGAACAATGTAGATTGATTTTGATAGAAAATCAATGAAAAGGCTAAAGATTGGAGATGTTGGTAATGGTGGTATTGATCCAAATCTGAAGGAAAAATCCATCGATCAAACAATGCATCCTCATTATGGGATCTAGGATAGTTCAAATTTGGGACTACAGAAAGGACAACAAAACACCATGTATATTTTACAATCAATTATGAGGATGATTTCTTTTTCTCAACGAATCAAAAAGAGACGTGAAGAAGCCTACAATCAATCCATGGCTTCAATTATGTAGAATTGGTTACAAATTCAAGGCTACAATCATAATGTTATGGATATTCACAGTCATCTTTGTTGTGTAACCGGCTCAAAAAAAGAAAGAAAAAGGGCTCACGCCTTAGAAATAAGCCACTTCGAGGGGGCAACCTCCAATACATTACATAAATGAACAATTCTTGGATGATACAATTTACAAAACCTCACTTCTATATATAGGAGTCCATGGGGCCATAATGTAATCCTAGTGGGCCACAATGTAATCCTAGCCGACCTAACAATAATAATTTAAGGGCACAATAATAACAAAATGGGGGTTACAAGGGTACGATAATAACAATAAGGGGTTTACACTAACAATAATAAGGGGCTATACTAGTGATATAGGGACCTAACATGCCCCTCTCCTTCAAAAAAAGTGTTGTCCTCAACACTTGAGTAGCTCCGGGTGCTTCTGTATAAAATTCTCCTCCTCCCATGTAGAATCTTCAGTGGGTAAGTTCTTCCACTTGATGAGATACTCTGAAATTGATCGATTCCGTAGTTGTCGAGTTCTTTTTTCTATGACTACTTCAGGTTCCAATATGATCTTCCCTTCCCCATCAAGTTCTGGCAATACTGTTTGAACTGGAAGATTTTCACCTATAACCTTCTTTAAGCATGAAACATGGAACACTGGATGTACTCGCGAAGAAGCAGGAAGCTCCAATTTGTATGCCATAGTACCGATCTTTTGCAACACCTTGTAAGGACCATAGTACTTTGGCGATAATTTATTATCCTTCTTTGCTTGCTTGAGGGACATTTGTTTGTATGGTTGTAGCCGTAAAAATACCCAATCTCCTACATCAAAACTTCTCTCGCTACGATGTTGATCTGCCTGTTGTTTCATTCGATTTTGTACCAAATTCAGGTTATCCTTTAAGAGTTGGAGAACTTCTTGCTGATGCTCGATGTGATCTTCCACTGCTTGAACCTTCGAATTTTCCCTTAAAGATGATGTGATCGATAGTGGATGATATCCATAAAGTGCCATAAATGGGGTCATTTTTGCTGCAGTATGGAAGGAAGTGTTATACCACCATTCAGCGAGAGGTAACCACTTGACCCATTGTGTTTGTTTATCGAATACAAAACAACGAAGATATCCTTCCAAACATTTATTTACTATCTCAGTTTGACCATCAGATTGAGGATGATAAGATGAGCTATGACCTTTCAAAGGAGTTTGAGATGAAGGATATGTGTCTCCTTCATTATTTCCTTGGATTGGAAATATGGCAGCGAGAAGGTGAACTATTCGTGTCTTAAGGAAAGTATGCTTGGGTGATACTTGGTAAGTTTCACATGGAGGACTAAAAACCCATGGATACTCCTCTTCCATGAAATTGGAGGAAAGAGGATGCTACATCAGCAGAGGTAGTGGATGCTCGATGAAAATATGAAGTTGGGTTACACTTTTTGCCCCTTTTTGAGAAAAAAATTTCATTTTTTTCTATTCTTCAACTTTCTGCAAGCCAAAACAATTTTTTTGTTTAGAATTTCATTTTGCGATAAAAATAATTGTTGTCAGAAATTTCATTGGCTTTCTATTAATTATTTTTTGGAATTTTTTTATATACATTTGATATGTCAACTTAGTGTTTCTTTGAGTGTTTGTTTTTTAACAATCAAAGGATTCATAAGAAGTCATGTTAATACGCATTGGTGTATTCCTTGAAACTTTGTGTTTTTGAGAAAAAAAATGTGTTACAATAATATAGACAGAGTCTACTTCAGTTTCGTTATATTTACAAAACCAACTAATGCATATCACAATTACTAGAATTTTTTGAACCGATCCAATATGAAAAAACTGCATATTTTGAATATGTTTCGTGACGCAAAAAATTTCTCAACATATAAGTTATAAACTAAAAATATAAAAAATACCCATTACAGGCGACAGACCAATGTAATGCACCATATTTTTTTCAATTTTTTTTATAGTGTATTTTGGAAGATACAAAATATTAATTTCACTAAATCATAATGACCTTCAGAAATTGTTTGCACCCGTTTTACCACAAAATTAATTAAAATTAGTAGATATTTATGAAATTACATAAAAGTTATATTTCCTGAAAGTAGATTAAATTCTGAAAATTCTTATCTTGGTTCTGACAATTAATTCAGAATGATTCATGGAGTTTAATCAGTTCAAAGTTGAAGATATGTATTCAGAGCTTGCCTCTGCGTAATTGCAGATGTGTTAGTTTGGTCGAACTTTTAAAAAAGTTCGGCCGAATTGTTTTTTACGCCAACGGCTCGTCAATTCTAACGACACAAAATTTCGGCCAAACATTTACTTGAGTTTCCATCGGCCGAAAAATACAACGAAGCCCCTCCAAAAAAAAAAAAAATCGCATCAATATAAATTGACATAAAAGCATTCATTATTTTCGCATAATTTCACCTATATGTCTCCTGTAGAAAAACCTATAGGTTCTTGTAGATTGTTTCAGAAGCTTGGCTGTTCTGTTGATCCCCTATAGAAATTGTGGATCCTTGTTGGGACTTTAAATGATATTGCATAAAATACAACCCAAAGCGCTTTGAATTTCAGTGGAATTTGTTGAGGTTGATGTGAGGGAGTGGAATGAGTGCACAACGATGAGTTGGCCCCCATCTACCCCTTCTTACTCCACGTCCTCTCACTAGAGTAAACAATATTGACCCACTTTCTCAAGTATTTTTCATCTTTTGTCTTGTTCTTATCCCACACGTGTGGGTGTATTTGGTGAAAAGGTGAAGTCCACTTCTAGATGTTAGTGAGACCTCTTACTAACTAATTTTTACTTATAAATTCCTCCTCTTCTTACACTTTTAATGTTTCCTCAAGTTTAGGATAAGTTTAAAGGGAAAGGTTTGAGAGATGCATACATATTACTTACCTTTAATTACTCATAAATGTTGTTATTATTGGCTTTGAGGTTGCTTCTGATGACAGTGATGGAGCTACTAGATATTTAGCTTATGCTTGTTTGTTTCCTTTGAAGATAATATTGGGGATTATGATGTTTCTTGTGGTTGCCTTTGAAGATCATGTTGGGGATTATGATGTTTTCATTACTATTATGGCCGAAATTTGATGTTACAATTGGTACTTTTGATATTACTATGGGCGAATTTGATGCTACTGCTAGATACTATGGTGCTTTTGCTATTGTTGTTGGTGGAAAATTTATCGTGTAGAATCCTATAGGAAATCTTGTAGCTACTCATAGTGATTTTTCGCCTTGGAGCTTCTTCTGAAGACTTTGAGAATTGTGATATGTAGTGACTTTTGTAACAACCCTAGTGAAAATTCCATGTAATAAAAGTTAATAAAGGAAATATAATAACCATGGTTATGGGACATGTATTCCAAGCTAAATGTTGGGAAAAACATCCTAGTGTCGGTGTTCATTTCAGTTATTATGGCTAAGGAAATTGGAAAAGGAAATGGCAAAGGCATTGGAAAGGTAAAGTGACATTAATTGGAATTTTTTTTATGAAAATAATGGAAATTAGGAGAAAATGAAGGTGAAAGGTCACAATTTTCATGTTAGGAGGAAAAGGAAATAAAATAATGAAAAATGAAGAAAATAGAAGCCTCGTTAATAAAAAGGCTTATGAAGATCAGTTGGTATCTTTTATCAATCCAGTTTTGGAGCTCTCTCTCTATTCTCTCTCTCACACACTCTTGGACACTTAGATTTTTCTTAGAGAACTTCATCATTGGATTAAGAAAAGAAAAGAAGGAAAAGAGGAAGGAAAAGATTAAGAAGGAATATAAGGATCAAGCAGTTATAATGGGATTAATTGTCAGTATTGATTTGCATGTATGATTTCCTTGCTAGATTTGGCATGCATGGTTATGCATGTGTGTTATTGGTTCTCTTGTTGTAATTGGCATGGGGTTTTCCAGGTGTAACATTGTTCTTCATGCTTTCCTTGTCATTTCTGGATAGCCATGGTGGGGTTCTCTTGTATTTGGTTGATTTATATTTCTGGATGGACTGGAAGCTAAGTGGGGTGGTCTCAAGTTTATTCACAAGGTTTAGGAATCCCGGGATGGGATACAAGGTAAATATTGTATGTGAACACCTCAATTGAGCCTAGTAATCCATTAACTGGTGAATAATGGGATACACAGTAAAGCTTAGTGGTGGTTTCCTTTGATTAGGCCTAAGAATCCTAGGTTGGGATACACGGTAAAGCCCAGTGGGTGGAGACCTCGTAGGCCTAGGAATCCCTTGATCGGTAATCGCAGAATACACGGTAAATATAAGAGATTGAGATGAATAAATTCCTCATATTTTAGGTGGATATATCTAGAGGCATCCATGTTTGTTTATGTCCTAGTGATCTTGTGAGGATTGCGATAAAGCCTACTTCTATTGATGAAGTTGAGGTGGCTTAGCCTTGGGAAGCCCTGGTTGATTATTTTGAGTTTGAGTCCCACATTCATGCTTGGAATATGGCACGGGGGTGATTGGTTTAAGAGAGATTTGGTTTATCCAATCTATGGTTGGTTGGAACGTGGAAGTCCCAAACCTGGTTGGCTTTTGCATTAATTAATAAGAGTTCATTTCCTTGGTATATTATGTGTAAATGTGTTGTTTCATATGTGGCATTTATGGTTGTTGTATCCTTATTATTTTTTTATATATGTTGGTTATGAGTATGTTTTATGACACTAATAATGTATGGATCTCATCATGTTTTTATTTATGAATGAATGAACAATGAATCTATGACCTTATAGTTGATAATGCATCTATTATGATAAGGCATCAATATTTCTTAGTGATTCTCAGATAAGTATGAGACCCCTATCCTAAGGTACATGTTATTTGACCCGTAGAATGCATATTTGTGACCTGCTGACGAAATTCCTATCATGAATAGTAGGGTTCAATTCAAGTCCTTGGTCAAGTATTTACATTTGTATCATTATTTCCATGATACTTTTCATTTTTGGATGTTTCATGGAGTTCTAGGTAGTGGCTTGAGTCCTGGCGCTAAAAAAGGGGCAAAAAATCTGGGGTCACAAGCACAAAACTAATTAGAAAAGTCCACAATCGCAGGCATTCCTTTGCCATGGGAGTGACTGGAGGGTCCCAGTCGCATGCATGCCCATTTCATGGGAGTGACTGAGCCTTTGATGCAATGAAATGTTGGGTTGTCTCAAGGTTTAAGAACTTGGAAGGGATGGATGGCTCTTGAGTGTTCTATAGCAAGTGTAGAAGGTCAGATTGGTTGTGTTGTGTCCGTTCGACTTCTTTAGCTGTACGTGGGGAGTTGAATCAGATCATAGTAGCCTATCGCCACATGTTTACCCCAGCAGACTGGTTAACTGGGGTAAATGTGGGAGGAGGGTGTTACAGAGTGGTATCATAGCATGGTTCACCCCTTGGATTGGATGGGATGTGTGTTGGTCATGCATTCATGTCGATTTCATATGTTTTCTTATGCTTGTGTTTTATGTACTAGTTGTGTATGCATGGTGTCACGTTACACTCCTCCTCTCCTCCTCCTTTCACAAATGTAAACTATGAGGCATAGGGTAGTTGTTGCATATATGAACATTTAGATATGATAAGAAAAATGTGATACTTTATTGTAATTTTCTCTACAAATGTGATGACAAATGCGCCTTAAATGTTGACAATTTCATGGTTAATGTAGTATAAGTTACATGAAAATTTACAGTCTTGTATACAATATTAGGAAGTTATGCCCAATATCCAACACCATAGAGCAAGACATGTTCACCAATTCAACAGTTTCTTCCAAATCTCTCTCAGTGCTATATTTTTTTTCTCAATAAACTTGTTTGTACTATTCTTTAATTGATGAAAGCCATTGTTGTTGCATATAGGATCATTTAGTTCTGATAAGAAAATTGTGATACTCTATTAAAATTTTCTGTACAAATGCGTTGAAGTTATTTTCTCAATAAACTTGTTTTTACTGCTCTTAAGTGATGAAATGCATTTAGTTTTATTAAGAAAATTGTGATACTGTGTTACAATTTTATCTACAAATGTGTTGGAGTTGTTCTTTGAAATCTTAAGTGATGAAATCCATCGTTGTTGCATATAGGAGCATTTAGCTCTCATAAGAAAAGTGTGATAGTGTGTTATAATTTTCTCTACAAATGTTTTGGAGTTGTTTTCTCAATAAACTTGTTTTTACTGCTCTTAAGTGGTGAATGCATTTGGCATATGTACATGAACTTGGAGTAAACTCAATTTTAATAAAAAATCTCTTTATTTACATCTATGCTAGATATATTGTACTTGAATGTATTTAAAATATCTTATTTGAATTACATGGTCATTTCATGCTTGTTTGGGAGGATTATTAATCACCAAAGGATTTTCACCCCCAAATTCCTATTTCAATATCTATAGCAATTTTTTTATATATGTGAACAGATTATGTTGGTTTAAATATATGTTTTCATCCCCAATTTCCTATTTCAATATCTAAAACAAAATTTCCTTGTTGATAACTCTTATCATCAATCTCTTTGAAACCTCCACGACCTGCTTCCATGGAAGCAAAATTTGTCTTCCATTCATTCACGATAGCTCCTTCTGTGGAATATCTTATTTCTTCTAGGCTACTCTTTCCTATGCTATTGCCTTATGGCGTTTCTTTTGCAACATGTAGTGCAATTGCTAGTGATAACATGTAAGAAGGAAACTCCCTTTAATACTAATAACACGTAAGAAAGAACAAAATGGTAAAAAAAGTCATTACATGATAAAAGTAAACTCTAAATCTATTTTTTTTATTTTTTTGATATATATATATATAGATAACATATTTTATAAAAACATATTATAATTCATGATTTTATGCTACAAATAAATTTTTCTAAATTATTTAAGAAGCATCTACATGATTTTATCATGCACATTATTCTATTAAAAAAACATAAAATAAATTTACAAAAGGAAAAAAAGAATAATAACTACCTAAAAGCAAAGATTATACACATTTTATATGAAACGGATATAAGTTTTATGTAAATTTACATAATAAATAATGAAGCTCTAATATTTTTATGCAATTTTTATATGTATGTGATGTTTATTGGATATATTTAAATACGTTTCAGGTTTTCAAAATATTAAATTTAATTATATATTCAAAAATACATTTTAAATATAAAAAATAATTATATTTAATGAAAATAAATAATTTTAATAATTCTTAACTTTAAGATAGTTTATAAAAATATTAAATTTAATTATATAATCAAAAATATATTTTAAACATAAAAAATTATATTTAATTAAAATAAATAATTTAATAATTCTGAACTCTATTATATCCTAGATAGTGATTTCAAAAATGAGGTGAAAAGTTTCAAGGAAATGTCATAAATTTATTTTTGTAAAACAAAGTTTTTAATCTCATTTATTTGATTTGGTTGTAGATATCTCAATATTTTTTAAAATTGATAAATAAGAGTGGAAATTGATATTTGGAGGAGCTTTGGGTTTTTGGGGACTTGAAAGTCATCATAGAGCACATGACCAAAGGAACACACCTAAATCTTGTTTATCTTACACACTGGTTGGAGATGATTCATGCTTTAAAGTGCACATTTGCCTCAATAACATATTGTGATGCAAGGGCTTTCTTCAAAACTTATAAGACCCATGAGTCTTATTTCTCATTTACTAAAATGAGTGAGTTCCCTTAATCATTTTATTTATTTTCCTAAAGTTTAGTTGAGTTTGAGGAAATTTAATTGTAAATTGATTTATGGAGAATATCTCGTGAGTTGTAAAATCTTAGGGATGAGTAAGGAATCCTAAGAATAGTGAGGATTTGAGGGATTTAGAAATCTAATCTAGGATTCTGTTGAGTAAAGAGTGGAGCTGAAGAGATATGTTAGGAGACAGTGAGAGATTTTTGGATTTGAACTAAATTGGTTCATGAATCCTTTCTTTTATAAATTGTGAGCTTTTGAAGCATTAGAGGGACAGAGAGATAGAGAGGAATGAGAGATTGGACAGAGGTATAGCTAATGGTTCAAAACCAATAGCTAGGTCTTATAGAGGAGGTTTTGATAGTAATGAAATAGAATGTATTTTCGTTTGTAAATATTTTATGGAAAATACCAAAAACACTATGGAATTGTACATATCGTGTATCTGTGTGACCTTGTGGTTTATTTACTTTGAATCTAAGAAATATTTGGAATAATCTGTGCAAATTACTGTGTTTGATAAATGACTGGAATATGGGTTATTGTTGTCGCTTGTTGATTGATTATCAGTGATAACATATGAACAACTATTGTATACAAAATCCGTGGAAAACCCATTTCTTGTCGATTTGGTGAACCACATATACGATCATAAAGTAATACTTTGATAAAATCTGTGTATAGATGTGCAGAGGGTTTGATTCATGTGATGGTTCACGAGTTGGGTAAGTCAAACAGTGAATGAGTGGAATAGGTTTCGGAACTACACGCGTTTTGGAACCGTGAGTCAAGGTGAACAGTGAATGTGGTTTTGAAAACCACCAAAGGCCTTATCACACCGCTTTTGGAGGACAAGTGGTAATCATCAGATCGAACGCGATATAGTGGAGGAAGTGACATGTGGATGTCAAAACCATTTTATCACACGGTTATTGTTCGTGTAAGTTGCTGAGAGTTGGAATGCGAACATCGTCGAATTGGGAAATGTAATGCGATAATCACCTGATTAATGAAGGGAAGTTGCGCGGAGGTTTATAAAGTGTGGACCATATGTGATTTGATTTGCAAGAGAGCCTCAACAGATGTGAAATGCCTTAAATTAGTGGAATGGTAAGTATTTTAAGACTTATGTTGAGGTTAATGGAATTCTGTAAGGATATGCGAATTATGTGGCCAAGGTTAATACATGTTGGGGCTTGATATATCTATCCAAAGTTGGTTTCATATAGTCAGAAGATTAAATGAATGGGTTTTTAATTATGGTTTAAAACCATAGGGTATAAAAAGGAAACAACCTCCGTCGATAAAGTTTTATTGCTTGAGTTTTAAACCCAGAACTAAGGAATATAAAAGAACTTCCGCTTGTGAATAAAGGAGAAAACCTTGGATAAAGGGGTTTATTTAAATAAAAGTCAAAGTCGGGAATGGAAAATGTAAAGGTGGGTATTTTTTTATGGTTGATAACCATAAACTATGAAATGGGAATAATTTTCGAGAATGAGGTTACCTCTATCTGAGGTCTATTTGAGATGTTAAATTTGGAAACACATATTGATATGTGTAGATGTGGGTTTTGAAGCTTTGGCTGCATCATTTGTGGTATCAGAGCTAGACTAATGCTCTGTGAAATTGATTGAAAAAGATTGTATTTTATTCTCAGCATGTATATGATTTGCATTGTGATGAATCCGATATAGAGGAAGCACAGGACACAAGAGATTGTATGCAAAGAAAAATTCTGAAATATTGCAGACAATGAGAACTTCAGCAAAGGCAGATTGTGAAAAAGACTTGAGGAAGATAGGATCAGGTAAAAAGCTTTGCAGAATTTTAATGATATGTGTATGTGATGAAAGCAACAACAGAAGTTTCAGCCAAGTAGCTGTGAAAAAGAAATGAATGAAGAAGTTACAATAGAAATTTTGTAAGGAAGTGAATATGGATGTCCTCAGCAAGAAGGGAAATTTAGTTGATAGAAGAATTGAAGTGCAGACAGTGAAAAGTAAAGCAGCATGTGTATTGTCCAAGCCAGTGGAAGTTCAAAGAGATCAATCATTTAGATATCTCTCAGGCATGAGCCATATTTTGATGTTGTTCCATTTGAATTGTTTCTATAAGAAATAAAATGATAGCAGCAACACACAGTATAAGGTTGTGTAAAGAGAGAGAAGAGTTGTGTTAGTGGCAGTGAACCTAATTATTCCAACTAAAATTTGGACAGGGAGAGTAGCTGAAATGTTCTCAAGAGAAGGTGAGTGGAGGATATAAGCCTAGGAAGAGCAGAAGAAGAATTCTCAAGAGGTTCCAAAAATAGAGAACTAGTGCTTACCAAAAGACCAAGTCCAGAGAGGGGATTAGTGAGGTAAGTGGCAGCAGGGAGGACTTGCTGTTGCAGAGGCTTAGTGCAACTCATAGTGAGTGAGGAGCTCATAGAGATGGAGAAGAAAGTGACTACTGATAGTCATAATAGGGGTTCAGAGAGAAGCTACAAAAAAATAAAGAAAGGTGCCAAGGAAAATGGAAAAGGTAAGGGAATGAGTCAAGAAGTGTTTGACAGAGAAATTGCAGAATTGAAAGCAAGTGTTGATGCAATAATAGTGCTTCTTGAGAAGAGTATAAAGGACCAAAGTTATGGTTGGACTACGAGAAGAAAGAAGATAAAATGGAAGCTGTTGCAAAAGCATATAAACAGAAGAATGTATATCAGATTAAGAGAGGAACTCAGAATAGTTGAGTTAGAGATGGAAGATGACTATTATAGACCTGAACAAGAAGATTACTTTGCTGAGGAAGGAATCATTGATGAATTTCTGAACTGTTGGACAAGTTCGGATCAGCAGTGAGATGTGATGATTGAGACATCAAAGAAAGAGGAGCCTAGTTTTGAAATTGATGATTTTTGTATATATGCATGTGATGAACAATCTTTACAAGATATGTTTATGCAGGTTCCTGAAGAAATGAAGATGTTAGAAGAGGTGACTGTAATGGAACAGTTCTTGGATGAACATGTGTTCAAAGACACTACAGATGTACAAATGTTGAAAACTACCATGAAAGCTGGAGGTGATGAATCTCGTGAGATTTGGGAAAGGAAGGACAAACAGTCTGAAGACAAAATGAAATTGTAGATTGCAAAAGAAGAAGCTGAAGAGAGGTATGAAGATAGCCTTATGACAGGAACAACCAAAAGTATGTGTACAGTCCAACCATTTGAGGTAATGGGATTATCTCTTTCATTTTTACTCAAAAATTATGGACTTGTATTGATAGTTAATGGACAAGAAATTTTCTTGGAAGAACATAATGGAGCATTAATGGAAAAGGATCTTATTAAAGATTGTAGTATGGAAGATGGTAGGATAGAGATTTATAAAGAGAATTCAGTCCAAGGAAGTATAGCTAGTCCAGAAAAGGCTATGAAGAGGAAAGAAAAAGAAGACAGTCAAGAACATAAGGATCAGTTGGCAAAGGTTGATGCACAACAGAAATTTGAAGACAGTGTTACTTGTATAACTTGCAAAAAGAATAAAGGTAAATGTAATCAACAGACTGGTGAGAGACAAGCAACCCGAGAGGATGGAGGTAAGGATGGTTTCATGAATGATGCATTTACAGTGAGCAGCAAAGGGTTTCAATGGAAACTGATATTCATGGTATTGACAGTAATTTTTATTCTAAAAGAAACTTTATTAGGGAAGGAAAAATCTGTTGCACATGATTTTGTTTCATGTAAGGAAATAAAGAGAATTAGAGATTGGTAGACTTTGATTGAAAAGGAAAAGGCATGGAAAAGACAATTTAGTGACCTACAGATTTGTAAGGGAGAATAAGGAAGAATGAAAAAAAGTGTGAAAGGAAGAAAGAATAAAGAGAAGAGCAGAGAACAAAATTTTGAAGTTAGGCAGCATTTAGAGAAAAGTGAAGACAAAGCAGACTTTTTCAAGACAAGGCAATATGGAGGAAGATATGACAATTTTGATGTGTCATATGCACATCAAGAGGATGACAAATTAGAGAAATTATGGAATAGAATTGATGGAAAATGTAATGCATTTTCCGATTTTGAATTATTAATCTCTGAATGTGTTTTCTAGGATGAAGGACAAACTACCCTTGGAGATATGTTTGTTTATGCAAACATGAAGAAATATGTATGTTCAAGAGATGCAGAAAGCCAGTTTTCCTTATGGGAACAAGAGGATGATAGTAAGCAGCTAGTTGATTCAAACATTCAGGAAGAAAGAATGAGAGTTGGTATAACTCTTAAACAAATCATTGCAGAAGAGAAAGAAGGTTGCAGAAGATGTAAAAGTATAGTCCACATATAGATTTTGTTTTTAATCCAAAGGAGGTTTGAATTTCAAGATTTTATCTTGAGTTTGCAATTAAAAATTTGCATGAACAATTCAATTATATTTTATGTAGATATGGAGGTATTTTATGTAGATATGGAGGTATTTGAACCAATTATCTTTTCAATAACTGAATTATTTGCAGTTGATGGACAGTATGAGGTTGAAAGATTATATGTTCTTGTATCAAACAAGAAAAAATCTTCTTTTGAGATTGGAAAGATGCTACTTCAATTCTTGGATAAGTGGATGGTGGAAATTACAAAGATGATAAGCATAAGAATTTGTCAAAATCAGAAAATCAATGAAAGATGGAATAATATACAGGACAACATAAAAGAATTGATTTGGGGATAGAAGACAATGCTAGTGATCAGGTCAAGAATCAGAATGAACAGTCAGATACAGGACAAGAAAAAATACATAAAGTTGGAACTCAATTTTATTGAGATAATGCCAAGACAATAGCATACCATGGAGCAGAAATTTATATTGTTTGAGAAGTTGTTTATGCAGGATATCATCGTCCAAACATTATGCAGAAGAGATGGTTATGACAACAGAGAAAAAGGACATCCACAACACAGATTTTGGCATCCAGGAGAAAGAGAGAAGACAGTGAATGCACCTACAATTGAAAGAGGACAGACAACCGGTTGGAAGATGAAATTTGATGAATTTTACAGCAGAAGCAGTTGGGTGACTCATGAACAGGAGTCCATGGAATTTTTCAACCTAAGGAGTTTGATGCAGGGGTATTCTTCAAAACTTATAAGACCCATGAGTCTTATTTCTCATTTACTAAAGGGAGTGGGTTCCCTTAATCATTTTATTTATTTTCCTAAAGTTTAGTTGAGTTTGAGGAAATTTAATTGTAAATTGATTTATGGAGAATATCTCGTGAGTTGTAAAATCTTAGGGATGAGTAAGGAATCCTAATAATAGTGAGGATTGGAGGGATTTAGAAATCTAATCTAGGATTATGTTGAGTAAAGAGTGGAGCTGAAGAGATATGTTAGGAGACAGTGAGAGATTTTTGGATTTGAACTAAATTGGTTCATGAATCCTTTCGTTTATAAATTGTGAGCTTTTGAAGCATTAGAGGGATAGAGAGATAAAGAGGAATGAGAGATTGGATAGAGGCAGAGCTAATGGTTCAAAACCAGTAGCTAGGTCTCATAGAGGAGGTTTTGATAGTAATCAAATAGAATGTATTTTCGTTTGTAAATATTTTATGGAAAATGCCAAAAACAGTGTGGAATTGTACATATCATGTATCTGTGTGACCTTGTGGTTTATTTATTGTGAATCTGAGAAATATTTGGAATAATCTGTGCAAATTACTATGTTTGATAAATGATTGGAATATGGGTTATTGTTGTCGCTTGTTGATTGATTATCAGTGATAACAAATGAACAACTATTGTATGCAAAATCTGCGGAAAACCCATTTCTTGTGGATTTGGTGAACCACATATACGATCATAAAGTAATGGTTTGATAAAATATCTGTATAGATGTGCAGAGGGTTTGATTCATGTCATGGTTCATGAGTCGAGTAAGTCAAACAACAAATGAGTGGAATAGGTTTCAGAACTACACGTGTTTTGGAACCGTGAGTCAAGGTGAACAGTGAATGTGGTTTTGAAAACCACCAAAGGCCTTATCACACCGCTTTTGGAGGACAATCGGTAATCATCGGATCAAACGCGATACAGTGGAGGAAGCGACACGTGGATGTCAAAACCATTTTATCACACGGTTATTGTTCATGTAAGTTGTTGAGGGTTGGAATGCGAACATCTTCGGATTGGGAAATGTAATGCGATAACCGTCCGATTAATGAAAGGAAGTTGCACGGAGGTTTATAAACTATGGGCCATATTTGATTTGACTTGCAAGAGAGCCTCGACAAATGTGCAATGCCTTAAATTAGTGGAATGGTAAATATTTTAAGACTTATGTTGAGGTTAATGGGATTCCACAAGGATGTGTGAATTATGTGGCCAAGGTTAATACATGTTGGGGCTTGATATATTTATCCAAAGTTGGTTTCATATAGCCGGAAGATTAAATGAATGGGTTTTTAATTATGGTTTAAAACCATAGGGTGTAAAAAGGAAACAACCTCCACCGATAAAGTTTTATTGCTTTAGTTTTAAACCCAGAACTAAGGAATATAAAAGAACTTCCGCTTGTGAATAAAGGAAAAAACCTTGGATAAAAGGGTTTATTTAAATAAAAGTCAAAGTCAGAAATGGAAAATGTAAAGGTGGGTATTTTATTATGGTTGATAACCATAGACTGTGAAATGGGAATAATTTCCGAGAATGAGGTTACCTCTATCTGAGGTCTATTTGAGATGTTAAATTTGGAAACACATATTGATATTTGTAGATGTGGGTTTTGCAGCTTTGGTTGCATCATCTTGCCATGTATACAGGGAGAAAAACAATGAAGCCGATAGACTATCAAAAAGAGGCTTGAATGGCAGATTTGGGGAAATGAACTATGAGCTGTTCAATTCAAATGGACCTAGAGCATAGGGTAAGGTAAACTTCAATTAAGGCTAAATGATGCAATTTTTTGCAGGAAAAGGAAAGCAAGAAAGCATTATAAATGTGGATCATAGTGAAGATGACTGTCTAGAGTAAGGTTACTTCTCTTTGGTGCTTTTCTCTTGTCTAATATGAAAGGGAAATAAAAGATAAGATGCACTCTTTTTTATAAAGATTGTTTTTTCTAGGAGAAACAGTGATGATCTGGTTTTTGTTATAAATTTTAAAATGATGTAATCTAGAAAATTTTGAAAGTATTATGAATTACTAAAAGACATGTGTCCTGATACACTATGTAAACCAGAAATATTTTTAATGCAAAAAAAAGTGGAAACTGTTTTGACTTTTACTTCAATACATCAGATTTATGAAAAAATCGACATAAGTTCAATTCACTTTTTTATTATTATTATTTATTTATTTATTTATATAGAATGGAATATAGCCTAAATGGCTGTATTGAAAGCGATATTGCTACCGAGGCAATCATGATAGTTAATGACGTTGATAGTTAATGACATTTGATATAAATATATGAAATTATGGTGGGTTGCCACTTGATAAAGGTCTGGAGGTCATGACGTTAGATGAAAGCGGTGGAAGATCAAATATTTCACACAGTTTTTTTTTCTTAATATTAATTTTATAGTTTTTTTTTCTTAATATTAATTTTACCAATGTATTGGAGGAACGAATTTAAATTTAATTTTACAAAATAAATGATTAAGCTCTAACATCTCTCTATGGGAAATTTCTACATTTAAGCCATGTGTATTGAATGGATTTAAATATATTTAAAGTAACAGATTGTATTACTCATGGAAATCATATTATAGGTTATAATTAATTTTAATATGAAAAATGTTCGAGGTGGTTTGATAATAGTGTAGTTTAAATGTTTTTTTTTAAATATATTTGTTTAATAAGGTTTATTTGAAATGTTGTTAAACTGTGTTGAAATTATAAATTTGAGTTATTGAATTTATATAAATTAATTATTTGTAGAGTATTTTTTGGTGCAATTACTTAAATTTTTATTATTAATAAAAATAGTAGAAAACGATGAACTGTGTGTAACACATTTCATTGAATTAACAAAATAAAATAAATTGTGGGTTTCCATAGCATGAAATTTTTTATTTGCTTACATTGCTACAATTTGATTTGGTATAAATATAATGATTTTACTACAACAACAACTATTGATATAAAGTTGTGTTTAAAAACCTTATTTGATTTATTGTTGTTAGGCTAAGAGGTAACCCGTCAAATGAATTGTGATTTTTCATTAATATTTCTCATGGATATATACGTGGAGGGAGAGACTCTTGGACTTCACCTCTGAGTGTCTCTTCATATTCCTAATCTCCTTATTTTCTATTTACATTATTTTACATGAATTTCTTAATCCCAAAGATTAGGTGTCAGCATCCCCCCTCCCTTAATATAAAGGGATGTTGGTGAGTCCAAGCATCATTCTAAATCTTTCAAACTTTTCTCTTCCAAGCGCTTTGGTTAAGATGTCTACAATCTTCTCATTTGTGGAACAATGACATAGATGGATTTTCGTGGCCTCAACATGATGTTGAATCATATGGTATTTTGTATTGATGTGCTTCGTTCGATCATGGAATTTTGGGTTCTTGGAAAAATTTATTGTAGAAGTGTTGACAATCATGAGAGGCATTGAATGCATTTGTTTCTCCTACAAATATTCTAAAAATTTCCTGAGCCACACAATTTCCTTTGTTGCTTCAGTTGTTGCCGCATATTCTGCCTCAGTTGTGGAATCTGTTGGAACTAATTATTTGTGTGATCTCCAGGAGACAACGCTTGATCCAAGACTCATAATATAACATGAATTAGATACCCCAGTTTCTTTGTCTCCATCAAAGTTTGGATCAAAGTATCCAATCAAGCTGAAGTCACCCACCTATATGTATACTTGAGTCCAAAATCTTGAGTTCCCTTCAAGTACTTTAGAACTTTTTTTTGCAGTAGAACAATGTCCCTCACAAGGATTTTGCATAAACATGGAGAGGATCCCAATAGCAAACAAAATTTCCAGTCTGGTAGTAGTCAGGTAGTTGTGAATACCTAAAATTTGTCTATACTTTGTCACATCCTCAAATTCTTTTCCTTCAATGGATGTGAGCTTCAAGTTTTGTTCCATTGGATTAGTGAAATGATTGTGCTATGCATGCCAAACCTATTCAAAATATCTCCAATGTACTTCTTATGAGAGAGGAATATAAACTTCAGATGTTGATTTAATTCAATACCAATATAGTAGTGAGCATATCACAAGTCAATAATTTCAAAACCTTTCCTTAATTCCTTCTTTATGGATGCAATTTACCTCTCATTGTTCCTTGTCATCAAAATATCGTCTATATACACCACAAGATTTACAATTGTTTTGCCAACTTTCTTGAAAAACAAAGTTGCATCATCAAGATCATAATGTTTGAAGTTGAGTTTCAAAATATGCTTAGTTAACTTCTCATATCAGGCTCGCGGTGCTTTCTTAAGGCCATACAAGGATTTTACAAGCTTGCATACTTTTTGTTCTTGACCCTTCATGACAAATCCTTCTGACTGGGACATTTAAACATTCTCTTTCAAATTTCCATTCAAGAAAGCAGTTTTTACATCCATTTGATGGACATTCCAACCTTTCTGTGCTACCAAGGAAAAGAGTGTCCAGATGGTAGCCCATTTTGTTGTGGGCTAAAAATTCTCCTCATAATTGACTCCTTCCTTCTGTGCAAAACTTTTTCCACAAGTTTGGCTTTGTGCTTGTCAAGTGAGCCATTTGATTTATACGTGTTCTTGTAGAACCACTTGTAGTCTATTGGTTTGGTTCCAAATGGAGGATCAACCAGCTTCTAGGTGCCATTATTTATCAAGGCATCATATTCTTTTTGCATCGCTTATTTCCATTCATTATGAGAAGGGACTTCTTTGAAGGAAGTTGGTTCAAAATATGTAGAAAAATACAGTTAACAATCACAAGAAACATTCATATAAATAGGTGAATTTGAAACGTCTACATCACCTCCATTTTTACTGGTTGTACTTCTTGTTCCTTTTTTTCCAACCTCATCAAGACGAACACTTTCAATTGTATCAACCATTTTGGATGAAATTTCTAAGATGGCCCAAGCTTCTTAGTTGGCTGAGTTGGGGTTGAATCAAGATTTAGTATCCCAGTTCTGTCAATCACATCACTCAAAGTGTTATCAATGGTTGGAGCTTCATGTGGGGGAGAGAGTGCTTCAGAAGAAGATTCCACAGATTGATCTAGTATAGGAATCCCCCCTTCAGGATGTCGAATATGATTATCAAATTCTTGAAAATACTTTTCATGTTTGAATCTATCAAAGCGATCAAGAATCCGCTCAAAAAAATTGTCAGCCTTGGAATATTCAAGAAATATCACATCTCTAGATACTACAAACTTCTTATTAACTTCATCATAGAGACAGTAGGCTTTGGAGGTATTTGAATACCCCAAGAAGATACACTTGACTCCTTACACCAATTTTGTTTCTTTGTTCTTTAGGTATCAAGACATAACAGGTGGAACCAAAGACCCTGAGATGCTTTACCAAAGGAATGTGTACATGCCACATTTCATAAGGAGTATTTTTTCTAATATCATTAGATGGAAACTTATTCTTTAGATACACAACACATAGAACTACATCAACCCAAAAAATCAGTTTAAAATTCTTGAAAAACATCATGGAACGCCCTATATTTAAGATTGTCCTATTCACTCTTTCAGCTACACTATTTTGTTTGGGACTATAAGGAACAATTGTTTAATGTTTGATCCCATGCTGGCAAACATAGTTTTCAAATTCATTTGAAGTATATTCTTTTCGATTTTTAGTGCGAATAGAGCCAATATGAGATTGCGCATCATTTTCAATCCATGCATGAAAGTGCTTGAATGTTTGAAAAACATCATATTTTTTCTTCAGTAAATAAACCCAACACATTTTGGTGTAGTCATCAATTAATGTCATCATATATTTATTACCATTTTCAGCAGGAACATGCATTGGGCCACATAAGTCTGAATGAATAAGTTCAAGTTTTTTGTGTGCTCTGGAATGACAATCATGAAAATGCTATTTGTTATGATTTCCTAGAATACAAGCATCACATTGCATAAGTTTCTTAAGAATTGGAGGCAAACCCGTAAAACCATTTTTCTTCAACAAACGAAGGTTGTCAGAGTTCAAGTGTCTAAATCTAGCATGCCATAGAAGACTTAATGGAAATTTACCTTCATCATAGTGAGAACTGTATTCAAAGTTTTGTGCATGAGCAAAGGTACCTTGTAGCTTCAAAATTATTTCTTCTTCTTTCCCTGTCATGACAAGTGAGTGATATGATGCTTTTCTGACCTCGAACTTTCCATCAAATATATGAATGGATTCTCCTTGCTGGCGGATGTGGACCAAAGAAAGAAATTTTCTCCTCAGCTTTGGGAGGTATAGAACATCATGTAGAAGAAAGTCTAGAAGACCAGGTAATTTGAGCCTAATGGTGCCAAGCCCTGATGGCTTGATTTTTGACTTATTTTCAAAATATGTTGCTCCATCAACATTGTTAGTGAATGAGAAGGTTTATAGGGAGGGTCAACGTATAACCAATGTTGACTGAATGGTGGTATGGGAGTCAATGTTATAGCGTATGGAGCGGTATGTGGAGCAAAGTCAAGAGAGGCCACCTAAAAATGATGAATGTGGTATTAACACTGATTAAACCAGGAGTATTGTTTGTATGAGTGGTGTGAAATTCAGGGTTATAATATATAGTGTTATGGAAACTATATATGTGAATCAATGGTGTCGCAACGTTTGAGCAGGAGCAACCGGTGGGAGGAGAAACCAGTGGGAGGAGCAACTAGTGGTGGAGGGGTGCCACAATGTATGGGTATGCTGAGATTCACGATGTCGGGGTTAACAATGGTATGGATGCGCAATGATTATGACTATGGCATAGGTTATGACTGCCGGTAAGGTGAGGCTGATTGTGGAAGAGTGGTAATGCTATCGGTGAGGCCGAATGTTGAGTATGGGTCATGGAAAATTTTAGGGGCTAATATTCGTAGGTGGGCTAATTTTCCATGTTTTTTCCAAAAAAATTATTCGCCAATTCCCATTTTTTTTAAAATTGATTCGCCCAAATTTTATAGTATAAAAAAAATTTACCCTAAAAATCGCCAAAAAATTATATACACTAATATAAGATGATTACAAAACTAAGTATTTTTACAAAAATAAAATCGAAATTTTTACAATTCACATATTGGGGACTAATAAGATTCGCCAAGATTTTAAACTTTAAGATAAACTTCCATCCTTAAAATTTTCCCTAGTATGGGTCAGATGGTGGAGAGGAAGAGGGTGTGAAGGAGAGTATGGAGTATGATACCAGGAGTCAAGGTATTATACGTGGAAACAATCACAATGCCGTGGAGGTGGTATTTTAGGGAGCCCAAACCAAGATTGATTACCACGATACAAACATCACCACAATGTTTTATTACTACAGAGGGAGAGCAGTGGCGATGCACAACCTCATAGAGTCACAATATGAACCAACATATATCAAATTTAATGAAGAAACACACAAAGAAAACATTCAACGCAGATAGAATACGTTCAAACTATTCAATGTTGTGGTATTCATTAATTTCAACACACAGTTTTCATACCATTCAATGAAGCCATAATCTAGTGACGCACCAGTTTGATCATGCGCAGAGGCACCAACTTACAGTCATAAATCGACAAAACCAAGGAGAGATCTTAACATAGAGAATGGATCAATGGAAGAGGTGTCAGATCTGCAAAATAGACAAAACATAAGCATGAGGGAGTTACAAGAGCATAACAACTAACTTTGGGAGTTGGCTCTGATACCTTGTCAGGCCAGGAGGTAACTCCTCAAATGAATTGTGATGATGCATTAAGATTGCTCATAGATATATACATGGAGAGAGAGACTCTTGGGCTTCACTTCCGAGTATCTCTTCATATTCTTAATCGCCTTATTTTCTATTTACATTATTTTACATAAATCGCCTAATCCCAAAAATTAAGTGTCAACAATTGTATTTGATATTTTTCAATATGTTGTTATTAAAAAGTATAAAACATTTTTGTTTAAATTTAAGTGAATATATTTATGTTAACAATATACTAATAACAATAATTATTTATTAAAATTTAAAGAAAAATAGCTCCACTCTTTTTCATCTAATAATTAAAATGTACTTATTAAAACACTCCTAATAACATGTAAGAAGGAACAAAGTGATAAGGAGAAAAAACAAGTTACAAATAATAATTAAAATGTACTTATTAAAATAATAAACACTCCTAATAACATGTAAGAAGGAACAAAGTGCTAAGAGGAGAAAAGAAAGTTACAAATAAAAATGGTGAAGTAAACTCTAAATCTACATTTTAATTTCTTATTTTATTTTATATATATATATATATATATAAATTTTCAGAATATATATATTCCCCAAATAAATTTGTAAAAATTTATATAAAGCATCTTTTAAAAAATATATTATAATCCATGATTCTATTCTGCAAATAAATTTGTCAAAACTATTTTAAAAATACCATTGTGTGTAGTACATGATTCTATCATTGACAATGTTTTATTCCGGAAAAAAAAAAAAAAAAAACATAAAATAAATTTACAAATATACAAAAGGAAAAAGAATAATGATTATCTATTAACAAAGATTATACAATTTATATGTGAAACCGTAAATTTACATATTAAATAAAGCAGCTTTAATATTTTTATGCAATTTTTATATTTTTGTGATGTGTATTGGATTTATTTAAATACATTAAAGGTTTTCAAAATATTAAATTTAATTGTATATTTTAAATATATTTTAAAAATAAAGAAATAATTATATTTAATTAAAAAGAATAACTTTAATAATTCTTACCTGTAGGAAAGTTTTGATAGTGATTTCAAAAATAAAAGTTTTGATAGTGATTTTACGTTGAAAGCCTTAACATTTGATATAAAGATACGAAATTATGGTGGGCGGCCACTCGATAAAGGTCCGGAGCTCATTACGTTGGATGAAGGCGGTGGAAGATGGACAGTTGTATTTTTGTTAATTGTATTTATATGAGCCTTTCAGCAATTTGAATGGCCTAATTTATCTTACTAATGCCTTTATAATAAAGTAATGCAAAAAAAATACAGTGATGTGTGGTTTGATGGAAAGTTTCTTTGGGTGAAACCCAAGAGACCGCAATTTAAATCTTATTGAGTATGTGGTTTGTTATGATCTTGGCTCAAGGAGTAAGCTCTCCCTTTCCCGAGGGGTCTCGACTCTTGCTCTGACTTGCACACTGTTACATACATCCTAGTGATAACCCTACTTTATTTTTTTTTGGTTAATATTAATTTTACTAGGAAGAAAAGAATGCTCACTCTCTACAAGAGAAGATGATACAAACTTTCGAGGGAACGATTCTCAATTTAATTTTACAAAATAAATAATTAAGCTCTAACATCTCTCTATGGGAAATTTGTACATTTATGTTATGTGTATTGAATGCATTTAAATATATTTAAAGTAACCTATTACATTACTCATGGAAATACATATTATAGGTTACAATTAATTTTAATATGAAAATAATTAATTTATAATAATGTTTTTTTTAAGTATATTTGTTTAATAAGTGTTATTTAAAATGTTGTTAAATTTTGTTGAGATTATAAATTTGAGTTATTGATTTTTTTAAAATTAATTATTTGTAAAATTTTAAAATATATATGAAAATTAATTATATTTAATTAAAGAAAATAATTTGATGGAAGGATGGGGTGTATTATAAAGTCATTTTGGCCATAAATTTGGTGGGCAAAATATTAGTTATGTTAAGAGTTGGTGTGGCCCAGGTTGTGTGCAATTTCTCTAGTGATTTTGACAACTTAGATATAGGTCAAGTTTGATGTAATCTGTGATGAGCTCAGACCACTTGACAAAAAAAAACAACAAAAAAAACTCCTATAGCTTTTAGTTTTAGGATAATACTAGCACTAATATTTATTTCAAAAATGAGAAGTTTGTAGTGTTTTTGAAATTTGAGAAATAAGAATGAAATATTAAAAAATGAGAGTTTTGTAGTGTTTTTGAAATTTGAAAAATAAGAATGAAATTGTTTGATTATTTTTACTATAAGATTAAGTAATGTATGATGATAAAACAAATATTAAGTACCATGTACTCACTTAAGATTGACTCATTTTTCATCTTGTCAATTGAATATTATTTTATTTTTATTTAATGAACAAAATGCAAAAGTCACTCAACATCATGTTTACTATAATAATAATAAAAAATAAGCAAATAAGTAAATGATTAATTTATTGCATAATTTTTAAAATTTATCTTAATTTATTGCATAATTTTTAAAATTTATCTTATTTTTGTTGGTTAGTTTTTAATAATAAAAGAAATTGCATTATGCCCATCAGTTACACTTACACCTCATTGAATTTTGAAAGCAACAGTTACACTCACACCAGTGATTGAATTTTGAAATAAATAGTGATACCTAGGCAATCATGATAGTTAAGGAAGTCAAGGATGACACAAATAGAAAGATAATTAATGAAGGTGAGAGTTTAAGTGGAAGAGGTAAGTTAACATGTAATATAAAAATATAAAATTATGGTTATCAATATCTTTGCAGCTATAGCTCTATTAACGCACTATATAAATATATGAAATTATAGCTATTTTTAAAGTTATAATTTCATTAATGCACAATTAATATGTAATATAAATATATAAAATTATGGCTATTAATATTTCTCGAGCTATAGTTCCATTAATGCAACTATTTTTGAAACTATAATTTCATTATTGTAAGAATATTATATACCAACCCTTAAATTTAAGCAAATGCAAAATCCAAAAAATAAAATATACTGACAAAGTGCATTAAATAAAGCTATACCTTCAGAAATATTAATTATTTTAACAAAAGCAGACTGCCAATAAAGGTGTGAAGCTAAGGCGTTAGACGAAGGCGGTGGCAGAAATAATAGATTTGACAAAACATAGAGAAATGGGAGCAAACAAACGAATAATTTGGCAGTTGCTACCACTAAAGTCAGAAGAAGTCAGAACATTGCAGAAATCGTAGCAATTTGAACATAAAATCACCAACAGAAAAATTCTTCTACTGTTCACAAAAATCAAAGTAAAAAGCTTAATTCAATGTTCACAAAAATAGAAAATCTTGCTCTAAAAATTTTTAATATTTTTTTTTAATTAAATATTTGTAAATTGAATCTTTAAAGGAAAAACAACATCCTATGGATATATTACAATCTTTAAAGACCTAAATGTTTTCACATCAAAGTTGTAACATTTGAAAAAATTAATTCAATGTAGTTTTATTATAAATTTTGTTATCATGCCATTCTAAAAAAATCATTAAATCTAATATTAATATTGAAAGATTAATATTATTATTAAATCTATCATAAATATTACTATTATTAAATTTAACAACTTTGAATTAATACAATATTAAACTTAATATATTAATATTAAATTTGTTATATTATAATATATATTAATATATCATGATATATATATTAACTCCACATATATATGGGAGGGAAGAACAAAGACATGGAGTGATAGAGGTGGAGAGATAGAGAGAGTAAGAGAAAGGGAGAGAGAAGGAGGTGGGAGAGGAAGGACGAGAGAGATGACTTGATAGAGAGGAGGAGAGAGGGAGGGAAGAAGAAAGAGAGAGAAAGAAAAAGTGGAGAGAGTGAGGGAGTGACCAGGGAGAGATGGAGAGAGAGTGTGTATGTTTTGGGGTTAGATAGAGAGACAAACAAAGAGGGATTTAGAGAGGGGGGGAGAGAAGGAGAGAGGGACAAAGATAGTGACAGGGTTGGAGGGCAGAGGGAGAGAGGGAGGGAGAGAGATAAAGGAAGATAATGAGGACACAAGAGAGAGAAGGAGAGAGGGAGGGAGAGAGAGAGGGAGGTAAGAAGAAAGACATAGAGAGAAAGGTGGAGAGAGAGAGAGTGATAAGGGAGATGGAGAGAGGGGGAGAGAGGAGAGAAGAAGTGAAGATATAGAAGGGGGGAGAGAGGGAGATAAGGGGAAGAGAGGGAGAGGGAGAGGGAAGGAGAGACAGATAGATATAGAGAAAGAGTGTGTTTTTTGTGGGTGCTATAGAGAGACAAAAGAGAAACAAAGGGAGATAGAGATATTGATGGAAGGTGAAGAGAGGAGAGAAGAGAGAGATAGAGAGAGATAGAGAGAGAGGGAGAGATATATAGATATGGAGAGAGTATGTGTGTCTTTGGGGGGTGAGATAGAGAGACAAAGGAGAGATCGAGGGAGATATAGATATAGATGGAGGGGGGAGAGCAAAAATATTTCTTGCACTAGATGCATTGATTTCAATGTAGATGATGATTTCTAATGTTATTTGATTTCTTGCACTGAAGGTGATAAAATGAAGGAGAGGAGAGAGGGGGAATGAAGAGATAGAGAAGGAGAGGAGTGAGAGAGGGAGAGAAGGGTAAGAGAGTGTTGAAATTTGCAACAAGAAACAGTGAAATTGGCATCCAGAAACAACACACACACTAGTGTGGGATCATAGGTCACACGGTGAGGGATCCTAGTGACACATTAGTGTGCAACCAATTTTTAAATAAATTGGAAAATTAATTGTAATCTTATCTCATAACAACTTCTAATAGTTAACTAAGCGTGATAGACTTAGTTAGCTCAAGAGTTTCGAGTTGAGGGTAAAAAGGATAGGCATGTAGAGTGATTCTATTATTAACAGGGTCCATTTGCAGTTGTAGCACCAGTGTGGTGTGAGTGGGATCAGTTAAATCACATTAATTGAGTTAAAATCAGTTTAACTAGTTCTAATTGTTTGATGAGCTAGTGGAAGATCAAGTGAATTAAAATAGATTTAATTCACCAGTAGTGATCTACCAAGTAACTGATGGTTCATTATTAATAGATGCATGCATGTCAATTCTGATGGAGACCTATTTAAGACAAAGTTTTAAGACAAGTAAAATATCAGTTGTATTTTTGGCGAATTGCCTAGGTGCAGTTATAAAGTCAGAGGAAGGCTCCATAGGGATTGCACAATCAAGGAAGGCTAATTATCCTATTTAATAGGGATTAATTTCCTATGGATTGCATGAGCAAGGCTGGGCTAAGGAAGGGCTGAGAATTGGCTAAGTGTTGGTAAATTTTGCTTAACAATTGCGAGACAGTTTTGAGCATGAGCAGGGTGAGGCATTCGGGATAGTGCATGATTTTCTTGGTGTGATATTGTATTGTTTCATGATTATTTGACTATGTAAAATATATGATAGAGGGGTTTTGAGCAGTTTCTTTCCCCAAGAATATCTTGTGTTGTGTGATTGATAATTTCATTTCTCTTACTTTCATGTGATTGAGCGATCATGTTTTATATTCCGCAAATATTGTAGAACGATTCAATATCTTGCTTTATTACATTGCATGACCGGATTGAATCCATTGATATAATTTCTACATGGTATTATAGACGTGTTAGATATTTTCTACAAGGTATCAGAGCACCAAGAATCACAATATTGGAGAAGAAATTGATTTTGTGTTGAACAGTATTCAAACTTGCAGAGACTTTCTTTGGAGCTAGAAGCGGATCAAGATTTCTTTCAATGACTTGAGACTCAAATATGCACTCGAGGGAAGTTCCAATTATATTGCATGGAAAGACAAGATGGAGACAGTGTTGGAGGACAATGGGTTGAAGGAATTCATGGATAATGATATTCCCAAGCCCACAACAACAGATGCCCAACTTCTTGATGCATGGCAGAAGAAGGTAGCAAAGGCTCTGAGGATCTTGTTAGAGGGAGTTTGAGATCATATTGTCTCACGTCTCCATGGAAAGGAAACTCCATATTCTATGTGGAAGGCCTTGACAGATCTGTTTTAGAACAACAACGACCAAAGGAAATTGGCGTTGAAGGACAAGCTCAGAAAGATCAAGAAGGAGGAGGGCGAGACAGTACCAACATACTTGGCGAAGTTCACTCAATGTCGAGATGAGCTTGGAAGTGTCGGTGTGACCGTATCCGATGATGACTTGGTGATCCTAGCAATTCTAGGCCTTCCCAAATGTTGGCATAGTTACCAGGACTCTGTGAACGGGAGGGAGAAGTTACCAGATTGGGAGCGACTATGGTCGGATTTGGTAATAGAAGAGATAAGGTGGAGCACCAGATACGGGACCTCCAACACCAACAAAGAAGAAGATTATGCATTAATGGGAAAAAAAAAGGGCCAAGGGAAAGAAATCCCAAGGCGAAGAGGGCAAGAGAGACTTGTCTAAGATCATAGTTTTTCACTATCACGAGCATGGGCACTATGCTTCAAATTATCCATAGAAGAAGGCAATCAAGAAGGATCCTGCAGTTGTAGCGGGTGAAGCAGTGGCTTCAAAGTTCGAGCTTGATTTTACTCTCATTGCATGCATGACCAACACTGCAATGGGATGCATCTAGTATCTAGACAGCAGTGCCTCATTCCATATGATGGGGAATAGAGATCTCTTCAGTGATTTGGAGGCGAAGGACTTCCAACAAAACATAGAGTTTGGAGATGACGAGAGGTATAACGTGACCGGGATAGGTACAATGACCTTTCAGAGGGAGTCTGGCTCCCCTTTTAGACTAGCAAATGTTTTGTATGTTCCAAGCCTAACGAAGAATATTGTCTCCGTAGTGGTATTGGAAGACTGTGGTTATGAGGTGATGTTTAGAAAAGGAAAAAATTTCCTTAAACACATAGCCACAGAACAGGTGAAGTAGATCGGTTCAAGAGTCAAGAACCTGTATGCACTCAAGGTTAAGGATGCATGCAACGATTTGAGGAGAAAAGCAGTGGTTAATGACTTAGTGATTGAGAGGGAGCAATTATCTATCAACATGCATCCTCAGAAGCAGTCTCATAAGGTTGTGGAGCAGCCACAATTGGAGAAGCAGAGAGGAGACCGAGTGGAAGAGTCCACTCAAGTAGGGACCTCCAGAAGGGGGAAATTTTGAGCCAGATGGGAAGAGGGAGTACATACAACTATACCTCCAGGTGTGATGTGGGGCAATGTGTAAATATAATCCCAAGAAGAAATTTGGGTAGGGTCCATTGAGATGGTGTGTCTCATGGATCGAGCCTAGCTATGAGGAGCCCACAATACAACAGTAACAGGAAGGATCGGTTAGATTGATGCAGTCAGATGTCAGGAAGACATAAATCAGAGCGACATGTGTTAGATACTGGAGTGCAAATCAGAGTTGGCAGCAGTGCAAAGTGCATGGATGTAGATGTTAGCAGTGTAGGGAGTCTAGTAGAAATGCGGTGTAGCTAGCAGTAGTCATAAGACTTTGATGGAAAATGAATTATACTGATTTAGTTGTTTGGAGGCTATTCAGTTTCAGGATAGTTGCATGTGAGAACAACACTAGGAAGTGCTGCATGCAAGAAAATTCCGAAGGTACCAGATTGGGACAGATTGATTCCTTTCTTGTTGAGAGGGAGTGTTGAAATTTGCAACAAGAAACAATGAAATTGACATCAAGAAAAAACACACACACTAGTGTGGGATCACAGGTCACACAGTGAGGGATCCTAGTGACACATTAGTGTGCAACCAATTTTTAAATAAATTGGAAAATTAATTGTAATATTATCTCATAACAAATTGTAATAGTTAACTAAGTGTAATAGACTTAGTTAGCTCAAGAATTTCGAGTTGAGGGTCAAAGGATAGGAATGTAGAGTGATTATATTATTAATAGGGTCTAGTTTCATTTGTAGCACCACTGCAGTGTGAGTGGGATCAGTTAACTCACATTAATTGAGTTAAAATAAGTTTAACTAGTTCTAACTGTTTGATGAGCTAGTGGAAGATCAAGTGAATTAAAATAGATTTAATTCACCAGTAGTGATCTACCAAGTAACTGAAGATTCACTATTAATAGTTGCATGAATGTCAATTCTGATGGAGACCCAATTGAGAAAAAGGTTTAAGACAAGTAAATTATCAGTCGTATTTTTGGCAAACTACCCAGGTGTAGTTATAAAGTCAAAGGAAGGCTACATAAGGATTACACAATCAAGGAAGGCTAATTATCCTATTTAATAGGGATTAATTTCCTAGGGATTGTGTGAGAAATGTTGGGCTAAGGAAGGACTGAGAATTGGCTAAGTGTTGGTCAATTTTTCCTAAGAATTGCTTGACAGTTTTGAGCAGGATCGAGGGTGAGACAGTCAGGATAGCGCAAGATTTTCTTGGCGTGAGAAAGCATTGTATTTTTCATGATTCTTTTACCATGTACAATATATGATAGAGGGGTTTTGAGTAGGTGATTTCCCTTAGAACATCTTGTGTTGTGTGATTGATAATTTCCTTTCTCTTACTTGCATGTGATTGAGCGATCGTGTTTTATATTCTGCAAATATTGTAGAAGGGTTCAGTATCATGCTTTAGTACATTGCATGATCAAATTGAATCCTTTGATATAATTTCTGCATGGTATTATAGTTGTGTTAGAGATTTTCTATAGAGAGAAAGAGGGAGACACAAAGATGAAGGGGGGAGAGATTGGAAGAGAGAAAAGGAGAGAGAAAGGGAGATAGTGACAGGGTTGGAGGGCAGGGAGAGAGAGAGAGAGAGAGAGAGAGAGAGAGAGAGAGAGAGGAAGGACAATACATAACACTTGAGAGAGAGGAGAGAGGGATGGAGAGATAGGAGAGGAAGGGAGGGAGGGAGAGAAGGAGTTGTAAGGGGAGAGAGGAAAGGAAGAAAAAATTCATAAGGAGATAAAATTGGAGAGAGAGAGGGAGTAGAAACAAAGATATGGAGAGAGAGCACATATTCTTGGGAGTGAGATAGAAATACAAAGAAGGAGAGATGGAGAGAGAGTGAGTATTATTGGGAGTGAGATAGAGAGACAAATAAGGATATATGGAGGGAGATATAAATATAGATGGAGGGGGGAGAGAGGGAAGCATATTTTTAGCACTAGGTGCATTGATTTCATTGTAGATGGTGATTTCTAATCCTATTTTATTTCTTTCACTAGATGCATAGATTTCAGTGTATATGTTGATTTCTAATGATATTTTATTGCTTACACTAGATGCATTGATTTCAGTGTAGATGTTTATTTCTAATCGTATTTGATTTCTTTCACTAGATGCATTGATTTCATCGTAGATATTTTCTAATTTTATTTGATTGGTTGCACTAGATGCATTAATTTCATTGTAGATGTTGATTCATAATTCCATTTGATTGCTTGCACTAGATGCATTGATTTCATTGTAAATGTTGATTTCTAATTATATTTGATTGCTTGCACTAGATGCATGTATTTTAGTGTAGATATTGATTTCTAATCCTATTTGATTTCTTGCATTAGATGCATTTATTTTTAGTGTAGATGTTGTTTTATAATCCTATTTGATTGCTTGCATTAAATGCAATTATTTCAGTGTAGATGTTTCCTTCTAATCCTATTTGATTGCTTGCATTAGATGCATTGATTTCACTATAGATGTTGATCTCTGATTTGATGTAACTAGATGTATGATGATACATTGATTTTAAAGTGATTAGATTAACATTGTGGATTGATTTTAGTGTAAGCACAAAAAAAGTATTGACAATGTGCATTGATTTTTGTGTTATAGCAATTCAACCTATTAATATTGGAGAGCAAGAGAGAGAAGGTATGATGTTTACTACAATATCTTGAGTTAAATATTTGCATGGCCTACGATTTAACTACCCTTTTCATATAATCGATATGAAAAAATGGCAAAAATAACAAGGGTGAGAATAATAATAGTAGAATAAAACAATTTGAAATTGATCACATTGAAGACTATTTTTAATTGACTACATTTTTATTGTTCACATTTTCTACCATTCAACGCTATTACATTGCCACTTTGCATTCAAAATTTTTATTTAATAATTTTTCATCATAAAAGTTATTAAAAATATCTACTATCCCAACAAACTAAGGTAACTGAGCAAATTTAAAATTAAAACTACCCTTCAAGATATATTTAGTAATGTCTGGAGGGACACTATTAAAAAATAATTAGTTGTCAGAAGTTGTGATACCTAAAATTAAATTAAATAGATGTGCAATATCAATCCTCCTGCAAACTAATGACAATAGTGTCTTCCTTCTTCATCCCAATATTGTCACACCTATCAATTATTTTTTATTACCACGTTTGAATGCAAAGTGATTAACAATGTTGAATGATGGAAAATGGTAATAATAAGAATGTAGCCAATTACAAATAGTTTACATTTTCGGGAATAATAAATTTTGGGTAAGTGAACATTTTATGTAGGATGACAATTCAAGTATTGTATTTATGGTTGAATTATTGTAACAAAGAAGTCAATTCACGTCATGAATAATGGTTATGTGCTTACACTAAGAGAGAGTGTGTATGTTTTGGGGTGAAATAAAGATATATATGGAGGGGGGGAGAGAGGGAAGAAGAGATAAGAAAATATATGGAGGGAGGAAGAGATATATATATGGAGAGAGAAGTGTTAGAGAAGGGTAAGAGAGAGAGAGGGAGTGGAAAAGGGAGGGAGAGAGAGAGAGAGAGATAGATAGATATAGATAGAGAGGGAGAGTTTATGTTTCGGTGGTGAGATAGAGAGATAAATAAGGAGAGACAATGAGAGATGGAGATATATATGGAGGGGGCAGAGATGTGCTTACACTAAAATCAATTCACACTATTAATCTAATTATTTTGAAATTAATGTACATCATACATCTAGTTGCATCAAATCATAAATCAACATCTACATTGAAATTATTGCATCTAGTTCAAACAATCAAATAGGATTATAAATCAACATATACACTAACATTAATGGATGTAGCACAAAAAATCAAATAGGATTAGAAATAAACATCTAAAATAAAATCAATGCATCTACTGCAAGTAATCAAATAGGATCATAAATCAATATCTACACCAAAACCAATGCATCCAATGCAAGCAATCAAATAGGAATATAAATCAACATCTACGCTGAAATCAAGGCTTCTAGTGTAATGTATTAAATAGGAATAGAAATCGAAATCTACACTGAAATCAATCCATCTAGTGCAAGCAATCATATAGGATTAGAAATCAATATATACATTGAAACCAATGAATCCAGTGCAAGCAATAAAATAGGAGTAGAAATCAACATCTACACCAAAATCAATGTATCTAGACTTCTAGTGTAAGGTATTAAATGGGATTAGAAATAAACATCCACACTGAAATCAATGAATCTTGTACAAGCAATCAAATACAATTAGAAATTAATATCTACACTGAAACCCATACATCTAGTACAAGTAATAAAATAGAAGCATAAATCAACATCTACACTAAAATCAATGCATCTAGTGTAAGGTATTAAATAGGATTATAAATCAACATCTACACTTAAATCAATGCATACAGTGCAAGCGATCAAATAAGATTAGAAATCAATAACTACACTAAAATCAATACTTCTATTTTAGTGAAAAACCAAAATTTTCATGACTTTCTAGATATAAATTATATGTATGTATTTGTCTATGTGTGTCTCTTTCTTCTTCCCTCCCTCTATCCTTCTCTCTCTACCCATCCCTCTCTACTCTGTCTCTTTCTCTCTCTACCTCTCCCTCCCTTTCTCTATCTTTCTCTTATTATGTCTCCCCCCTTCCATCTATATCTGTACCTCCATCTATCTCTCGTTATTTTCCTCTCTATCTCAACCCCCTAAACAGACCTCATGCTCTCTCTCTCTCTCTCTCTCTCTCTCTCTCTTCCAATTCCAATCTCTCTCTCTCTCTCTCTCTCTCTTGCCCCCTCCATCTATATCTCTATCTCACTTTGTCTCTCTCTCTCCCTCCATATTCCTCTCCATCTGTCTCTCCCTGCCTCTTCCTCTCCATATTTCTCTCCCTCTCTCTTCCCTTCTCCCTCCCTCTTTCCATTATATCTCCATATCTATCTCTTCCTCCCTCCCTCTATTTTCATCTCTCTTCTTCCCTATCTCCCCCCTCAATCTATATCTCTATCACCCCTTGTCTCTCCTTCTCACCCCAAAACATACTCTCTCTCTCTCTCTCTCTCTCTCTCTCTCTCTCTCTCGCTCTCTTGTGCCCCCTTCATCTATATCTCTATTTCACTTTGTCTCTCTCTCCCCCTGCCTCTTCCTCTCCATCTGTCTCTCCCTCCCTCTTTCCATTATCTCTCCATATCTATCTCTTCCTCCCTCCCTCTATTTTATTCTCTCTTCTTCCCTATCTCCCCCTGAATCTGTATCTCTATATCCCCTTGTCTCTCATTCTCACCCCAAAAAATACACACACTCTCTCCATCTCTTTCTCTCTCCCCCCCCCCCCCTCTCTCTCTCTCTCTCTCTCTCTCTCTCTCTCTCACCATCTCTCTCCCTCTCTCACTGTATCTATATCTCTCCCTTGTCACTCCCTCTCTGCCTTTCTCTCTCTATGTATTTCTTCCCCTTCCAACTCCATCTCTCTCTCCCCCTCTCTCTCTCCTCTCTCTCAAGTCCTCTCTCTTCCTTCCTCTCTCCCCCTTTATCTCCCCCCCAATCACACACACTCTCTCTATATCCACCCTCCAACTCTGTCACTATATCCCTCTCTCTCTCCTTCTTGCTCTCCCCCTCTCTACCCCCTCCATATATATGTCTCCTTGTCTCTCTCTTCCAAATATTTCCCTATCTCTATTCTCTCCTTTTCTCTCCCTTCCCTTATCTCCTCTCTCCCTCATTCCATATTCATCTCTCCCTTATCACTTCCTCTCTATCTCCACCTCTATCTCTCAATGTCTTTGTTCTCCCCTCCATCTCTTTCCCCCTTCCAACTCCATCTCTCTCTCCCTATATCTCTCTCCTCTCTCTCTCTCAAGTCCCCTCTCTTTTCCTTCCTCTCTCTCCCACATCCCTCCATCTCTCCCCCCCATCACACAAATACTCTCTCTCCACCCTCCAAATTTTTCATTATCTCCCTCTCTCTATCCTTCTCGCTCCCCCCTCTCTCCCCACTCCATATCTACGTCTCTCTGTCTCTCTCTTCCCCTTCTTTCCATAACTTTATCCTCTCATTTTCTCTCCCCCATTCCATATTCATATCTCCCTTATCAATCCCTCTCTCTCTCCACCTTTATCTCTCAATTTATTTGTTCTTCCTTCCCTCTCTTTCCCCCTTCCAACTCCATCTCTCTCTCCCCCTCTCTCTCTTGTCTCTCAAGTCCCCTCTCTTTTCCTTCCTATCTCTCCCTTTCTCTCCCACCTCCATCTATCTCCCCCCCCCCCATCACACACACTCTCTTTATCCACCCTCCAACTCTGTCACCATATCCCTTTCTCCCCCCCCTCCATATCTATGTCTCCCTGTCTCTATCTTCACCTTATTTCCCTATCTCTATCCTATCCTTTTCTTTCCCTCCCATCATATCCTTTCTCCCCCATTCCATATTCATCTCTCCCTTATCGGTCGCTCTCTCTCTCCAGCTCTATCTCTCAAAGTATTTTTTCTTCCCTCACTCACTTTTCCCCTCCAAATCCATCTCTCTCTCCCTCCCTCTCTCCTCCTCTCTCCCCCCCATATCTTTCTTCCTTCCTCTCTCTTCATGTCTCTCTCCCCCACTCTATTCCCCCCCCCCTCTCTCTCTCTCTCTTAAATATTACCCCATTTTATTTTAAAATAATAATAATAATAATAATAATTGGTTGTAAAATTTTAAACCTATATTTTGGATCAATATGTCAAAGAAAATACATTAATAAAAGACTTAAAAGAACTATATTTCATCTATAATTGTTAATCACTTTTATTTCTCTCTTTGCTTGGATATTTGGTTTGAATGCATCTATCCTGGTTCTTTCTAATATTATTTATATTATATAAATTTCACATTTGTATATATACAATTGTTCTCATTTTTAATTTATTAAAACCTCAAATTAATCTCTATGGGAATATTTTTAGTAGTTGTGAGGATGGTGGGTTTAGATATACCTCAAGAGTAATTATAACCTTTTTTATTTTAGATTTAATTAAAAAATATTAAAAATCAAATTAAAGTAAAGTATTTGTAAAATATTTTGATTTTGAAATAAGTTATGGTTTTTGGGCATGTGGTATTGATAAGCCAATGACCATGGTATTTAACCATGGTATTGTAACAGAATAATTAAAAGCCTAGATCCATAACATAATAATTAAAAGCCTAGATGGACCATGGTATTAGCCCATTGTATTATGATTTTTTCCCTCCTCTCCCTCCCTCCCTCCCTCTCTCTATATTTCTCTTCCGAGTATTGGCCCATGGTATTGTAAAAAAGTCTATTTAGAAGCTAATAATATCCATGGTAAATATTCTTGATTAAAAATATTGTTATAAATAATAATTGAGTTAACTAATTACAACTCAAAATAAACTGCAACTGGATCCCCTAAAACTTAGAGTGACCTATACATGCCTCCAGTTTGACACTCAACTCGAATTTACTGAGCTAACTAAGCCTTCCTCGAGCAGTTAAAACCATGTGATGTGGAATTATAATTTACTTCTAATTTAATTAAGTAAAAATTAAATTAGAAGCCCCCTTGGGGTGCCATTCTTGTTGCCATTTCAACACTCCCTCTCAACAAGAAATGGATTGTCTTCTACCCCGATCTTGCCTCTATGGAACTCAGATTTTCTTCTTGACACTGATCTGAATTTGAATGTTAGTTTTTCCGTGCTAATTTCATCTTCAGATTTAAAATTAATTTGTTGATATTATGCTTTAAGTGCATATGTTTCCTTGGTGTTTATGTGTGTCAAACAGGTAAATTAACTGAGTTTTATGAGTGATTCATGAACAGAAAAACATTAAAAACAAATGTTGAACAACAATAATAACAAGTAAAACAAACCATCACAATTGATCCATTAACACATTGTTTTAATGAACGAGTTCACCCCTCCTGGGTTCATCTACTTGGTCCAGCTTCCATGGCTTGAGCCTTTGTATTAGCTCAAAAGTGAAAAAAAATTCTATTTCCATTCACCTATTGCTCCTAAAACCTGCTCCAAAGTGTCCAGAATGTCCAAATCTATCATAAATGACCCTTCTTGCTCTCAATTTGGTCGAATTTTGCCAAAGATATGGCCAAAACAAATTTTCCTAGTAAATTGCCTCCAAAACTGGACAAGACTCCAGTTAACCCTGCCAAAGTTGGGGGCAACTCTGAATTTAGGGGTATTACTAAAAATTCCTCCAGTTGAATACGATGTTTAATTAATATAAGCGGAGATTAATTTAAATAAAATAGATTTAGTGCTAAACATGCTATTAAACAAATCTAGATTAATAATTGTGTTTAGCACATAATCCTTTCTTAGGGGTAATTAACCCCATATTAACACTTAAATATGTCATTCGTCTTGTGGACTGGTCATATGTGGAGGGGGCTAGGCCCCTCCAAACCCTTGATGTAGAAATTGGTCAAAAGCAAATAGAATTTGAGTGCATATAGAGTTAAGAACTACTTCTGTGGTTTATTGTAAGCCCGTCCGTTGGTGCGGGGGAGGTTGTGGGGTTAACCCCGACCTCTGCCCATTCAATACTAATTTTTCTCCACCAACCTTACAATAAAACCTTTGGCATTTAAATTAAATGTGCCCATATACTATAAAGTTTGAAATTTGGAAATTTAATCGATGTCGGACTTTGAAATAAACTTCCAACCTTGATATATGAAAAAATCTCCTCCATTGCAAATAATATTTGGACCATAGGATAATATGAAATTAAAAATTTGGAGAGGGTCCATCAGAGGGGGCATGTGGCAGCCCCTAACTACACTGCATGTCAACCTCTGGTTGGGTTATCCTAAACCATAAAAAATGATTCTCATTCAACATTAGGAGAAAATTGTAAAAAAATTTCACCTTCAAACCAAACTTGCGAATCTTGTAGTGACACTTGTCACAGTGTCATTGCACAAAAATGAAGAATATTCCCAGAATATTTTTAAATTTTTTGATTACGCTGCCATGTCACCAACCTGTCACTTCTACAAATTTTTTAGCTATTTAGAAAAAGTAACAACAAGCTCTATCTTCTTCATCCAGACTCTGTTTTTGACAAAATTAATTACACCGGATTCTTGACGACAAGCTCTTCGCTGTCGTTCAATTTCCAATCAATTCTGAGCACTTTCATTTTTGAGCTTTTATACTGAGCACATGATCATTCCTCCACACTAGAAGCCTTTTGGGCCCCCAAAACTCTTTTATTACTGATCATGTGGATGAGGGTAATGTTCCCACACCCTTCCAGTCTCTATCCACTAAAATTTTCCCATTTTCATCAAATTGATCTTTTCGCAAAAAATTAACTTTTTCCTTAAATATTGTGACCTTCTCTTGCTCTCATTGTCACTGTCATGCTGCAATTCCCATGAATTTGCAGAGCAACAAGCTATTCTTGCATAAACCATCTTGTTCCTACCTTGGTCATTAATGAAAGGGAACTTAAAAAAATGTCTCACCTTGCACACTGTCATCATGGCAATTCTTAATTGATCTCTCTTTGTACTTGCGTTGACTCTTGACCAAGTATCTTCGCCATTTCCATGTACCCTTTGGAAACAAAAAAAAAAAAGCATTTTTGGAACCCATGCCTTCTTTTTCAAGCTACTTTGTCGCTGTATTTTTTACCTTTGCACTCTCTGTTGTGTAACCAGCTCCAAAAATAGAAGAAAAGAGATATCAACGCCTTAGAAATAAGCCACTTCGAGGGGGAAACCTCCAATACATTACATAAATGCACAATTTTTGGATGATTCAATCTACAAAACCTCCTTTCTATATATAGGAGTCCATGGGGCCATAATGTAATCCTAGTGGGCCATAATGTAATCCTAGCCGACCTAATAATAATAATGCAAGGGCACAATAATAACAATATGGGGGTTATAGGGGTACAATAATAACAATAAAGGGGGCTACACTAACATAATAAGGGGCTACACTATTAATATAGGGACTTAACATGCCCCTCTCCTTCAAACAAGTGTTGTCCTCAACGCTTGATTATTTCTTGATGCTTCTGTATAAAATTTTCATCCTCCCATGTGAAATATTGTATAGGAAAGTTCTTCCACTTGCTGAGATACTCTAAAATTGATCGTACTTGTCGATTTCTTGTTTCTATGACTGCTTCCTAACTTCTTTCGATGTGATGTTGATCTTCTTGTGGTTTCGTTAGATTCTGCACCAAAGTTGGGTTATCCTTTGAGAGTTGGAGAACTTGTTGTTGATGCTCGCTGTGATCTTCAACTAATTTATCATCCATATTAGATATTATTTGATCCTTCAAACCATCCAAATTAGCCTCCATTTCTACTTTTAAACCATCTATTTCATCTTCGATTGCTCTTCGTAAGATCGAAACTTGTTGCACTTGGTACCGTAATTTTGATATCTCATACTGCAATTCTTCCTCTTCATGCATCATTGTATAGATTTCTGAGGGCTTTATGGGTATGGAATTATTTTTTGGAGGCATTATATAACCCAATGCTGATAAATATATGCTCAATAGGACCTTGGAATCACTTGAAACTGATTTTTCAAACAAGATTTATGCAAGTCGAAAAAACAAATAAACACCTTTTACTTGCTTTTGAAGAGCTCGATATTTAAATTTGATTATATCTGTTATTGAAGCACATCAATATCTATATTTTGGTACCAATGTAGCCCTCTGAATTATCTTTTGAATACCACAGGTCTGACCTAATTTGGATTCTCCAAGGAAAAGTTGTGTCCAATCTCCCACAATGACCTAATTCTGGACTGGTTCAGTAGTGCGAACTTGTACGACTTGCCACATGTCACTGTTTCGTCCTTTGTCTCTGAAATTGATAGCCAAGAAAATAAAGTCTGTGTAATTGCGACCACTTTTTACGGCACTCAAATCCACTGCCCAGGGAGAGAGTTATTGAACTTTTCCCACGATCACCTCTTTGAGATGCAATTCTGGAGCCTGTAAAAGCACTACCTTCCACAAATCATATCTCCGAAAATATTGTGAACCAATCTCTGAAAGTTTTTGACAAATTTCCTCAGGATTTCAGTTTCGCACCATATGAATTTCATATTCTGAACCTTCGTATAAAAAAATTTATAGCACAAATTCCACGATGACCTGTTTAGGAGCCTGAAACAAGACCTAACTTCCACAGATCATATCTCCGAAAATATTGCGAACCAAGATCTGAAATTTTTAGAAAACCTTCCTCAAGATTTCAGCTTCACACCCTAAAAATTTCAGCTTCTGAAGCTTCGTAGAAAGAAATTTATAGCGAAAATTCCACGATGACCTGTTTGGAGTAGCGAAACCCTAGAATCCCAAATCTCTGATACCAAATGTTGTGTAACCAGCTCCAAAAATAGAAGAAAAGAGATATCAACGCCTTATAAATAAGCCACTTCGAGGGGGCAACCTCCAATACATTACATAAATGCACAATTCTTGGATGATTCAATCTACAAAACCTCCTTTCTATATATAGGAGTCCATGGGGCCATAATGTAATCCTAGTGGGCCACAATGTAATCCTAGCCGACCTAATAATAATAATGCAAGGGCACAATAATAACAATATGGGGGTTATAGGGGTACAATAATAACAATAAAGGGGGCTACACTAACATAATAAGGGGCTACACTATTAATATAGGGACTTAACACTCTCTTGCACCAACATCTTGTTTCCAAAACTGCACAACACTGATGTTGACTACTGCAAATCTATCACATCTTGTTCACCTCCTTCAAAGGAAACCTGTTAGAATACTGAAACATCTCATTAAAAGCATAAGCAACATTAATGAAATAAACTTGTTCATTCGATGCATCTTTTTGAAAGGTTTGATTCAAAACATCTCTATGTTTGATCATCAACAATGTCAAATTTAGAATTTCATTCACTATCATTTTCATTTCTCATGCATGTATAAGAGACAAACTTGTCTTCTTCTTATGCGCTCTAATTATGTATTCAATTCCATCTTTAAACAATTGATACTTGTTCTCATGGCGATGAAATACTGGTTTCCTATCATAAAGATAAGGACTTCCCAAAACAATACATGGTATCTCAAGTGACACCACACCAATTTCAACTTCATCAAGAAAGTTGGAATTGATAGCGAATCTTAGTATGCACTTTCTTTTAACCTACAAGTTTGCATTCTTGCATATCCACCCTAAAGCATAAGGTCTTGGATGTCTGACAGTTTCAAGGTCTAGATGCTTAACAAAGTCTTTAGAAATCAAGTTATATTGTGGCCCACTATCAAAAAGTGTATCTATCTTGGTATGCTTAGAGACGACTGTAATATGGAACAATTCTATTCTTGATTCTTCATCTTGAGTGACATTGGAACAATTTGAAGAACTAGTGCTTGCTATGTTCTTACCTTTCAAACCCATGGATGTAATATTTGTCTCATCTCCTGAATTTGACCCTAAGTCATGTTAAATTATAGCAACAATTGTCCCCTTTTCTTTGGCTTTCATTTTGTTTGGCTTCAACTCTGGATGAAGTTTCCAACAATGGTCTTCATCATGGCCATTCTTCAAATAATGTTTACATGTGAGTTTCTCCTACTCTCTTTTGAAAGAGCTATTTCTCTTTCCTCTTCCATAAAACTTGCCCTTTCCTTTACCCTCACTATTACTTTTCTCATCTATGTTATGTTTCCCTCTTGCTTCTAAGCGTGTGGCTTGAAAAAAAACCTCATATATGTTTGTGAGATTAAACATGAGAATAGTGTGCCTAAGGTAGCTGTGCAAACCCCCAATGTACTTTAACAAAGTTTCTTGAGAATATAAATTAATACCCAAAATAAGAGCTCTTCTCATAAATTAATGAGTATAATCTTTCACACTTTTCCCTTTCAACTATCTAAACTTTTTCCAGTTCATAATGGCCTTTTGCATGTAAGCTAGAGGATAAATTTCATTTTAATGGCAGCAATAAAACTTGACCAAGATATAGAGATCTTGTTGGGTCTCAATCTAGTCTCCTAAACTGAGCTTCATTTAATTGTCAACCAGGATTTGTAAACTGCTGAAGTGAAGTGTACCATATGTACCTAGGTGCTTGTTTCTTATCATGTCAAGATGTGGTTTTGTGATGTTTTTGGTCTTTTGTGATGATTTGTGATGTTTTTGGTCTTTTGGTGTTTTATGTTCACAATGAAACTGCCTAGAAAACTAATGGAAAGAAGTTGGTGGTCAAAACAGAGTTAAATCTAATGTATGGAATGGAAAATGCAATTAGAAATACTGAAGCAAAATATGAACTATGACTAAATAGAAACAAAAGTTTGATAATGACTTCTTAGGCAAATGACACAAACTAAACTTGAGAAATGATCACTAAATATGCAAGTTCTCTAACTAGACAGTTAAACACTAATTTTATCATGGTGCAACATTCTATTCTAAGCTCATCTATTCCATGACTAATTCCTAGTTCTATTCTGCAATTTAATTGGATGTCTCAGAACCTATACTCAAAGAGTTATTGGTTTCTTGTTCAAAGTAGTTCTTTTGAGGAAGAGCTCTGTTCATAAAATGATGAGGAGATTGCAGAGAGATTTCAGACCTTATAGTGATATTATCTTCTGTTCCTATGTTTATGGATCACTTGTAGTTTTCAGAACAAAAAGATATTTGTGAATAATGAAGGCTGTCTTGTGAATCCTAACAACTAAAATAATCTATTGTGCAAAGGATGACAGTGTGACTATGAGATGTAAGTGCAATGAGTTAACCTAAGAATGGATCTAAGATGCTTCTAAACTAGAACAATGTTGAACGATAAGTCATCATCAAACTTGAAACAAAGTAACTGAACATGAATTAAATGCAAATGAAACTCCGGAGCATTCTAACTAACATGCATTATTCTATGAAGTTACACAATCTGTTTGTTCATCATTAGTGATATTTTGGAAGAGTTCCTTCTTTTGGAAGGGGTAGAACAATTCTGACTGTGTAATTGTATGCAATTGAAAGCAAATGAACCGAAAGCAAATGAAAAACTAAGTTATCACATCCATATCCTACTCGTCATTATGATGTCTTGGGCAAGCGTTTAAGAGCAAGAACAGAGATGATACTTAGTACAAACAAACAACTAAATCTTTCATTATCACGGTCATGTCTTGAACTTCTTAAGGATGTATTGGAAGAATTTCTTCTTGAGGAAGAGTGATTAGAACAAGTGTAACTGTGATAGTGAATAGCAAAAACTACAACTAATTCCTACAGTACTATAGCTATTCATCATTCATTGTTATGATCTATTGGAAGAATGTCTTCTTGTGGAAGAACTGGAATGAATATAACTACAGTATCTAGTTAAAAACAAATACAAATTCAACTCCTATCCTACAATACCATAGTCATTAATCATTCATCATTTTGGTCTGTTAGAAGAGTGTCTTCTTGTGGAAGAGCTGGAACGAATTATGACTACAGTAGCTAGTTAAAACAAATACAAATTTAACTCCTATCCTACAATACCATAGTCATTAAACATTCATCATTTTGGTTTGTTGGAAGAGTGTCTTCTTGTGGAAGAACTGGAATGAATACGACTACAGTAGATAAAACAAAACAACTACCAATTCAAATGCAAAACGTAAAGGCAGCTAGGAAAAAATTATCTAGTTTACGCAAAGAAATCCGTGCAAGAGGCAGGGGCCCTCTACCACTTGACGGCATTCAACTTCAAATCAAATCACGCCTTCAGAATAACTTTGTCTGCTCCATTAACAATGCAATAGTTCGAACATAACACTCTGTGTCTTCAAGGACGTAACACAGAGTTTACACAAAATCTAGCAACAAATCTAACACAAAATCTCTAACTAAGCTCTCGGTCTACTCAAGAGTTTATAAAGTAAATGCCAGTAACAATAATTACAACAATTTAGGAATAATGTCTTTCCTTATCCGAATCATCTTAGGAGTCTTTGAGGTGGATACGTGAAGAAGAAAAGACATCTGGACTGAGACAGTCCTAGTAGGAGTCTTCCTTCACAAATGTGTTCCCATGTGCATAACCGTACCCAGAATTCATTTCCTCTTCCATGATGAGCAACAAACCATGTAGGCACGACGTGGATCATGCCCATATGCGTTTTTCCTCAAGAGGCCACCTGGAACATACTCAAACATGAGGGTAGCTGCAGAATCGCCGGTTAGTTACGGAATGTCTGCATTCTGCAGCTAGTTCCGGTCAAAATGCTTAACAATGGCAACAATCACAAAATTCAACAAGTCAGTCATGTAAACCATTCTAGAAGTAATTTTAACTATTTTTATTGATCAATTGGGTTTAAAATAGAAATGGACAAGGGAAAATGAGGTAAAATGAGGTGAAGGAAAACACAAATTTGAGGCTCAACATACCCCCACTGCTGTCTCTTTGCATGTCCTCATGAAAATTATCCTATGAATTCAGAGGCTTCTGCAAGGACATCTAATCCCCTTCTTCTCCTTTGTCTGAAAGCTAGAGGCCTTCTGGGTTTCCTGATCACAAGTTTGAACCTGAGGTTTGTGAGTGCCCTGATTAACTTTTTGTTCCTTGTCTTCATCTTCTCATTGGTCCTCTCCACTTTGTCTATATGCAGGGATAAAGTTGAGTTCCTATCAGTTTTGAGCTTGATTTGATCTTTGAGAATTTCATTCTCATTTTTGATGTGTCTATTCAACAATTCCAACTCATACCTATCCCTCCTTAATATATCAATTTCAGACAGTGGAGGACTGGGGGTTCTCTCTCTGCTTTCTGAAGCTATCCTCTCTAAAGTTTCCACATAATCATAAATTTCCTGTTGAGCAGGATCAATTTCATGGGTGCCTTCATAAAAATCTTCTTCATCATCCTCTTCAATGGGTGTTTCTTCATCTTCAATATTGATTACCCCTGTTTGTTTGATTGGTGTTTTCTTCAGTTTTCCTTTTAATCTGTGGCTTCTCCTAAGCTGAGAGGATCCCTCTCCTTTCTCTGTGACAGATTCCTTGATTATCTTTTCTTCCTTAAGTTTCCTCTTGATTCGAGTCAACTTCTCCAAAATGACTTCCTCACTGCTTTCTTGAACTGGTTTGTCAATTTTACCTTTTGAAGTCCTCCATTTCCTACTTCTCTTTGTGGGTTGTGGTTCAGGTGATAGTTCTTTTGCTTCTTCAAAATGATTTCTTATTAATAAATCATCCCATGTATCATTTGTTTTAGATAGATGATGCTCAATCAAAATTTTGACCAACCCATGATGATACAGGGTTGTCTCTAAAAATTGAACTCTTCTCTGAACACAGGAAGCCATTTTCTTCAGACTTTGATGCAAGAAATATGGTAGATTTAAATCTTCTCCCAGAAAATGCATCATTAGTCTGATGTGGTAGACATAAAATTTCCCATATCTACCCTCACATGTAACAATTTTTTGTAAAAGAAGTAGTATGTTTCTCCATTTGCTTTTCAATGCAGTACTGGGAATTCCTTTCTTGAACACACTAACATCCATATTTGGTGATTTTAAAATTTGTTTCTAGGAGTCATTATGGAATTCTCTATTTTTAAACCATCTTTCTCCAGTTCTGGACAATCCTGTAGCCTCTGCAATAAAAACTTCAGTGACAGTAGACTTGACATCCCCTATTTCAACTTCGGTTCCTTGGAATGATCTGGCAAATGTTTTAGTGACTTCCTTATGGAAGCCATTAAACTTTTCCAAAAATTGAAGCCATCCTATTTGTTGTAACATTTCCTTGCATTGTGGGTAGCCTTCTAAATATTTTGATCCCATAGGCTCAGTCCTTACGATGAAACCCATGATTTTTCAATATCAAATTAACACTCTTCTACCCACAAAACAATGACTTTCACTTTCGGATTAAAATGGCTTCAAGCTCTAAATGAAAATGGCTTCAATTCTTAGAATGACATACCTCTGTTTTATAGTGGCAACAGCTTCAAAACCTTTGGCTGATATGCTTCTGTTTGATCATGAAAGCAATCTCAAATTTTGAACTGATATGTATCTGATAGGCAGTGAGAGATGGCTTCAGATTTCTTTTTGTGCAATACCTCTGGCTCTTAGTAGCAAATGGTTTCAGTTTTAATACTGCAATACCTCTGTCTTTGGTAACAGAAAGACTTCAAACTCAATCACTGAAAAACACCTCTGTCTCTAATAGCAAATGGTATGCTTCAAATTCAACACTACAACATCTCTGTCTCTGGTAACAACAGACTTCAAACTCAACCTTTGTCTCTGGTAACAAATGGTTTTCAAACTCAATCACTACCACACCTCTGTTTTTGGTAGCAAAAGACTTCAATTTTAGCACCTTTGTCTTTTGGTAACAACATACTTTAAACTCTACACGGCCACAATTCTGTGTTGACAGTGAAAATGCTCCAAACTTCGTCCACAGTGATATGTTATCTGTCCACGGGATCAAGTGGCTTTGAGTCCTCACACTGTTATACTTCCAAATTTACCTCTTCTGCTCTGCTCTGCGTTTACAATTCTCAATGCCGTTCAAACTGATATCCTTTAGCTCTGCTCCTGGTGATAATAATATCTCTGTCTTCGGAATGGAATACCGGCTACGGAATGAAGTTATGGCAAATGGTCACGGAATAGAGTAGTGGAGTGAGGTGGAGGGCTTGTATTAATGATTGAGGAGACGGCAGAGGATTTTACGACGGCAGAGGGAATCATCATCATTAAATGCTTTGGTTAAGAGACGTGGAAAATTCAAATGCTTTGGCCATTTCACCGCTTAAATGCTATCGGATATGAATTTTGAAATGGAAGATTTTAATACAAAGTCTGTAGAGGGTTTTTTGGTGTTTGATCAATAAAACAATTAAAACAACCTTTCGAATAATCCACAACTAAACTATGCTAAACTTTTATGAAATGCCATCGTAATTTAAATTTGTTACCTCTGCCCTTTATTTGATGTTTTTGTAGCCTTTGTCTTCTCTGCTCATCTTTGGAGGAATCTTTCACAATTTTTCTTGATGTTTTTGATTCATGAATTAACTGGATCACTTTGTTGTAATTCTGATGTCTGCTGGTTGATGCCTTCAGGGTTTATAGCTGCGAAAAGACTGTCGGGCTGCAGAAAGGCTGATCAGCTGCAGAATGTCCACTGAGCTGCAGAATGTTCCCGTAGAACACCTTAATCATGAAAATGGAATGTTTTTGGAGTATGGGTGAAATGTTATGTGGTATGCATGAAAATGGATGATGGATTATGATATGTATGAAGTGGATAAGTGGAATGGAATGGATTCAGTCCATTAAATGGAATGAAGGAACATAAGGGTTGTATTGCAATTCATGACATATTTTATTCACTTACAGCATGATATCAAATTTTGTGTTTTGACATGAAAATGAAATGGATGGAAGATGGAATGAAATGAATGAAATGTGGAATGGAGTCAGATGAAATGAATGATGGATGGAATGGAGTATGAATGGATAAGTGAATGGAGTGAGATGAAATGAATCATAAGCACTATGGAACTGAACTTATGATTTTTATAACAGCTGCTTATAAACAAAAATGGGAAAAGTTAGAGTGTCAGAGAGACTCTGATTTTCACCCTATCTTTTCTGTATAAACATGCCAATCAGTGATTGGTTTTCATGTTTATACCTTTATTTATTTATTTATTTTATTTTATTTTATTTTATTTATTATTATTATTTTTTTTTTTTCAAAAGAGAAATGCTTCAGAAAATTTAATCAAGTTGATGAAGAAGAGAGACTCTTCTTCATTAACTTCACATCATTGTCTTCTTGGAACTTCTTGACAAACTCTTCTCTTGAGAGTGGCTTGTGGTATAGCTTCAATCTATGACCATTCACAAGAAAAGTGACCTCCTCTTCATCTATAGTTCTGATTTTTACTGCCCCATTATCAAAAATTCGAACAATTTCATATGGCCCAAGCCAATGTGTCCGAAATTTCCCTTGAAAATCCTTGAATTTTGAATCAAACAAGAGAGCCCAATCACCCTCTTTAAATTTCTTCTCTTTGATGTACTTGTCATGCCATCTAGCCCTTTGCTGTTGGACTAGACTTGTTTTCTGAACTGCATCTTGTCCGATCTCATCCAATTCATTAATTTGCTCCAGTCTATGCTTTTGTGCCTCCGTTAGATCAAGTCCTAGCTGAACTGCCATCTTGAATGTTTGAATTTGGAACTCTATAGGAAACAAAACTTGCTTCCCATAAACAAGCTCATAAGGAGTATGGCCTGCTGTGTTTCTCCATGTAGTTCTATAGGCCCACAAGGCTTCAGGAAGCCTATCTACCCAATCTCTTCTATGTAGATGAACAGTCTTTGTTAGGATTCCTTCAATGACTTTATTAGTGGATTCCACCTGACCATTTGCTTGTGGATGATAAGGAGTAGATGTTCTATGTCTGATTTTGTACTTCTCCATAATTTGCTCCACTAGCCTTGATGTAAATTGAGCTCCTTGATCTGTAACAATTTCCCTTGGAACACCAAAACGAGTAAAAATATCCTCAAAAAGAAAAGTAACTACAGATGATTCATTAGCAACAAGTAATGGTTTAGCTTCTACCCACTTAGTAACATAATCAGTGTAAACTAATATGTATTTCTTTTGTCTTGATGGAGGACTAATAGGTCCTACAAAATCCAAAGCCCATTTTTCAAAAGGTTCAATGTGTACCTGAGGTTGTAATGGCATCTCACCCGAAGGAGAAGGTTTCCCTACCCTTTGGCAACTGTCACACCTTTTGACATACTCCTTAGCATCTTTAAACAAGGATGGCCAATAATATCCTAAATTAAGGATCTTATAGGTTGTCCTCTTATCTGCAAAGTGTCCGCCACAAGGTTCATCATGACATGCCTTGAGAATTTCAGGCATCTCATCTTCACGAACACACCTTCTAATAATCAAATCTGGACCTGTCTTGTACAACTCGTTAGCGACCCATGAATATATTGCACTATCATTAATGATTTTTCTTTTATCCCTTGCATTCATAATTGAAGGAAATTTTCCTGAAACTAAATAGTTGGCAATATCAGCAAACCATGGAGTTTGAGTAGAGATTGCGAAAAGATATTCATCAGAAAATTGATCTTCAACCGGAGTGTCATCTTTGATATTTTGAATTCTAGACAGGAAATCAGGTACAGTGTTTTGTTTTCCAGGCCTATCTAGAATAGTAATGTTGAATTCTTGCAATAATAAAAACCATCTTATAACTCTGCCATTAGTGATTGATTTATTCATTAAATATCTAATTGCAGAATGATCAGTGTGAACAAAAGTTTCATAGCCTGTTATATAGTGTCTAAACTTGTTAATGGCATGAACAATAGCTAAAAACTCTTTTTCAGTTACAGTATAGTTTAACTCTGCAGGAGTCAAATTTTTACTGATATAATAGATGGCATAGGGAATTAAATCTTTCTGTCCCAATACTGCTCCCAGAGCTGTATCGGAAGCATCCGTCGAGATATGAAAAGGTAACTTCCAGTTAGGTCCCCTTAATATAGGTGCTTCAGAAATTTTGGTTTTCAGGGTTTCAAAAGCTAACTGGCAATCAGAAGTCCACTTAAATTCACAATCTTTGGTGAGTAATTTGAAGAGAGGAGATGCTATTTTGGTGAAGTTTTCTATAAATATTCGATAATACCCTGTAAATCCTAGAAAACTTCTAACATCTTTTTGACAATTTGGAATGGATAGGTTAGAAATAACTTCAACTTTCGCCTCATCTACTCTAATCCCATCCCCTGAAATGTGGTGCCCTAAAACAATACCTTCAGTGAACATCATAAAAAAATTTTCATGACTAAGTGAAAGGTTTGCTTCTTGACATCTTTTAAGACTTTTTCCAAGTTTTCTAAAGCCTCTTCAAATGTATCCCCATAAACTGTAAAATCATCCATGTACACCTCTACACAGTCATGTATCAGATCAGAAAAAAATTCCTAATACTGCCCTTTGGAATGTTGCAGGTGCATTGCACAATCCAAATGGCAATACTCGGTAGGCATAGGTACCCCAAGGAAAAGTAAATGTGGTTTTATCTTGGTCTTCAAGTGCTACTTGGATTTGATTGTAACCACTAAATCCATCCAGGAATGAAAAGTACTTTTTACCTGCTAATGTATCTAATACTTGATCTATGAAAGGTAAGGGAAAATGTTCTTTAAGAGTAGCTTTATTCAGTTCTCGGTAGTCAACACACACCCTCCATTTTCCATTTTTCTTAGGTACAATTACTAAAGGGGAAACCCACTGACTATCTGAAATAGGATAGATGAAGTTAACATTTAACAATTTGTGTAATTCTTCCTTGACAATTTCCCTAAGATTTGGATTCATCCGTCTTTGAGGTTGTCTGATTGGTTTGCAATTTGCCTCTATATAGATGTGATGAGTACAACTCTTGGGACTTATCCCTTTCATGTCAGTGTATTCCCATGCATATGCAGAAGAATGTCTCTGTAATACTTTGACTAGCTCTTCTTGTTGAGATTTTTCCAGGTTTTTGTTTATATTCAAGGTCTTGCCTGGAAAATTTTCACTTGTAGAACTGCCAAATTTGTCCATAGAATGAAGAGACATCTGTCTAGATGACAAGAACTCAATATTGGATTTCTCTTGAAATGATTCTTGTTTGTGTTCTAGAGAAGATTCAAAATTTTCTAGAGTATTCAGAATTTGATTATCTTCACTAATTTCTGAAATTGTGAAGAGTGGTTGCAAATATTCTTCATCCTCTATCCATTGAGTGTCATCTAGATCTGTAATTGTCCTAGCCGGAGGATATAAAGTGAATTTCTTTGTTGAACTTCCATCAGAAATATACATATCACCGGACCTACAACTAATAAAAGCATCAGCTGTAGCCAACCAAGGTCTTCCTATTATAACAGGATGGCCTCCTAGATTATTCTTGGGTGTCAGGATCATGAAATCCACAGGATACTCCCAAGAGTCTAGGGACACTGGAATGTCTTCTATTACCCCATCTGGTCTGATCACAGATCTATCTGCTAATTGTAATAGTGTGGGTGTAAAGAGAAGATTAGGAAGTTTCAGTTTGTCCATGATCTGTCTACTCATGATATTTATTGCCGCCCCTAAGTCAATGAGTGTGTTTTGAATTTCAATTCCATTGATGTGAATTTTGACAACTGGATTTCCTGGGTCAAGGTACTTTGGAATAGTAATCTTACCCATCATAATGTCTGCTATTTGTCCTACCAGTTGAATTTTCTTGGTTTCTCTTATTCTTTTCTTCGTTGTCTTCATACTCAACTCCTTTATTGTTTTGGCTAAAATTGGGATTTCCTTGATGGCTTGCAATAATGGAATTTTAATGCAAACATTTCTCAATTCATCCAAGAAATCATAATTAGGCACCATTATTTGTTTTTCTACACCTTTATCAATTTGTAGTCTTTCCGGAAAGGGAGGTATAGAAGTAGATGTGGATGGTTGCTCTAATACCGGAGTTGGATTTATTGGATCTTTTTGTTTCAGTTTTTCAATGTTTTGGTCTTGAAAGGATGTACCTTCCTCAAGACTTTTATTAACCCGTAGGGAGTCTTCCTCAGAATTATCTTGTTCTTATATGATCACAGAAGGTTTCCTCTTCTCAAGTATCCTTCCAGACCTAAGTTGAACATCACTAAGGTCTAGAGGAGTAATTAAATAAGTTGGAAATTGTTGTCCTTCTATCATGTATGTATTCCGAGGGTTCTTATTATTGGGGTTTGGTATGGGCTGAGCTGGCAATTGATTGGATTTTTGAGGGAATGGTAATGGAAGTGGTTGATTTTGATGAGGTTGGTTCAGATGATGTTGTTGAGAATTTTGTTGAAGATTTTGAGGAAAATTTTGTTGAGGATTTTGAGGATAAAAATGTGGATATGGTGGATAGGATGGTGGATACCGATAATATGGAGAGTATCTTCCATAGGGACCTTGTGATCCTTGTGCCCAAGCTTGAGATTGATTTTGAAATTGGGGCCAAGGTTTCTGCCAAGAATTCCAAGGTGGAGGTTGATTATACATTTGATCATGGAATCCTTGTGTCTGAGGTCCCTGCCAAGGTCTTCTAGATACAAAGTTAAGAGATTCTGTGGAGTCTATAGGAGTTTCTTCCTGAAAGACAGCTTTGAGACCAGGAAGAGAAGGACAATTCTTGGTCTCATGTTTTTCAGAACAAATGACACAGGTCTCTACAACTTTTACATCCAAAGGACACTCTCTTAAGGCATGTTTCTTTCTACATTTGGGACAAAAGATTGCCAAGGCATCAAATTCAACCTTTTGCTTGTTTTGTATCTTGAGGGTGTCTATTTGTTCACTAAGACTCCCTAATATGTCAGATTTAAAATCATCAAGCATGTGTCCTATTTCTGATCTACTTACTGTCCCAGAAGCAGATTTACTTGCTCTTGCAAGAGCAGGATCTCTTGGACCTTTGACAGTTTTGGATTTCCCTCTGGAAAGGTTGATACATAACTCAAATATTTCAGGTAATGTGAGTTGTGATATATCCCCTTTTCCCATCATGTTAAGGATATCCAACCATTCATCCCTAATGGTTTTCAACAAAAGAGATTTTAAAATGCCTTGATCTAGGTTTTCCATTTGTGCCCTTTTTATGTTGTATTTAAATCTTTCCAACAAATCTTCTAAGTTTTCATCTTCTTTTTGTAACATCTTGAACACTTCTTCCTTATGATTAACCGGCATACAATAATCCAAGTATCTCTCTAGAAATGTTTGTTTCATGTCTTCCCATGTTCTAATGGAACTACTGTTTAAACTCATAAACCACTTCAATGCTGCTCCTTTTAGAGTTGAAGGAAACAATTTCAATTTTTGAGCATCTTGAAGATAGTCATAAGTCCTACACAACACTTCAAATTCGAATAAGAAAGTTTCAGGATCCTCAGTTTTAAGTCCATAGAAGTTCGGAAGGACAGAAGGTGAAATGTTTTTCATGGTTGTATTGGTTTCTCCATCAAGTATAGGGAACCCCAAAGAGCTTCCTATTCTACCTCTTCCTCCATCTGCACCTCTACCTCCTCTTCCTCCTTCTCCTCTACCTCTACCTCTACCTCCTCCAAATCATGTGTGTCCTCCATTAACAACTCCTCCTCCTCCTTCTTCTGCCATGGTTGACTCTCCTGTGGAAGTAGAAAGGTTTGTATCCTCAACAAGAGTTTTTGGATCCTCTTCTATGGTAGGTTTAGTGGATGAAGTGGAAGGTTTCTCTAATGGAATAGGTGACCTTAGATCTTCTAGAAGTCCAGGATCAGTAAAGGATGGAAGATGGGTTTGAGTTGAAGGTGTACTAGCTCTGGATCTAGATGAAACAAGTGGTGTTCTAGATATCAAACTTCTGCATCTGCTGCTTATAAATCTTCCCCTTGAATCTCTCTCCCTACGCATAAAATTGTTTTTGGATGCTAAGAAACAAAGGTTACCTACTTTTCACTTCCCCAACAATGGCGCCAAAATGTTGGGTCTCAATCTAGTCTCCTAAACTGAGCTTCATTTAATTGTCAACCAGGATTTGTAAACTGCTGAAGTGAAGTGTACCATATGTACCTAGGTGCTTGTTTCCTAATGCGTTGTATGTGGTTTTGTGATGTTTTTGGTCTTTTGTGATGATTTGTGATGTTTTTGGTCTTTTGGTGTTTTATGTTCACAATGAAACTTCCTAGAAAACTAATGGAAAGAAGTTGGTGGTCAAAACAGAGTTAAATCTAATGTATGGAATGGCAAATGCAATTAGAAATACTGAAGCAAAATCTGAACTATGACTAAATAGAAACAAAAGCTTGATAATGACTTCTTAGGCAAATGACACAAACTAAACTTGAGAAATGATCACTAAACATGCAAGTTCTCTAACTAGACAGTTAAACACTAATTTTATCATGGTGCAACATTCTGTTCTAAGCTCATCTATTCCATGACTAATTCCTAGTTCTATTCTGCAATTTAATTGGATGTCTCGGAACCTATACTCAAAGAGTTATTGGTTTCTTGTTCAAAGTAGTTCTTTTGAGGAAGAGCTCTGTTCATAAAATGATGAGGAGATTGCAGAGAGATTTCAGACCTTATAGTGATGTTATCTTCTGTTCCTATGTTTATGGATCACTTGTAGTTTTCAGAGCAAAAAGATATTTGTGAATAATGAAGGCTGTCTTGTGAATCCTAACAACTAAAATAATCTATTGTGCAAAGAATGACAGTGTGACTATGAGATGTAAGTGCAATGAGTTAACTTAAGAATGGATCTAAGATGCTTCTAAACTAGAACAATGTTGAACGATAAGTCATCATCAAACTTGAAACAAAGTAACTGAACACGAATTAAATGCAAATGAAACTCCGGAGCATTCTAACTAACATGCATTATTCTATGAAGTTACACAATCTGTTTGTTCATCATTAATGATATTTTGGAAGAGTTCCTTCTTGTGGAAGAGGTAGAACAATTCTTACTGTGGACTTGTATGCAATTGAAAGCAAATGAACTGAAAGAAAATGAAAAAAACTAAGTTATCACACCCATACCCTACTCGTCATTATGATGTCTTGGGCAAGTGTTTAAGAGCAAGATCAGAGATGATACTTAGTACAAACAAACAACTAAATCTTTCATTATCACGGTCATGTCTTGAAATTCTTAAGGATGTATTGGAAGAATTTCTTCTTGTGGAAGAGTGATTAGAACAAGTGTAACTGTGATAGTGAATAGCAAAAACTACAACTAATTCCTACAGTACTATAGCTATTCATCATTCATTGTTATGATTTGTTGGAAGAATGTCTTCTTGTGGAAGAACTGGAATGAATATAACTACAGTATCTAGTTAAAAACAAATACAAATTCAACTCCTATCCTACAATACCATAGTCATTAATCATTCACTGCCTTGTTCTGTTAAATATGTCTTCTTGTGGAAGAGCTGCAACGAATATGACTACAGTAGCTAGTTAAAACAAATACAAATTTAACTCCTATCCTACAATACCATAGTCATTAAACATTCATCATTTTAGTCTGTTGGAAGAGTGTCTTCTTGTGGAAGAGCTAGAATGAATACGACTACAGTAGCTAAAACAAAACAACTACCAATTCAAATGCGAAACGTAAAGGCAGCTAGGAAAACTTATCTAATTTACGCAAAAGAAATCCGTGCAAGAGGCAGGGGCCCTCTACCACTTGACGGCATTCAACTCCAAATTAAATCACGCCTTCAAAATAACTTTGTCTGCTCCATTAACGATGCAATAGTTTGAACATAACACTCTGTGTCTTCAAGGACGTAACACAGAGCTTACACAAAATCTAGCAGCAAATCTAACACAAAATTTCTAACTAAGCTCTCGGTCTACTCAAGAGTTTATAAAGTAAATGCAAGTAACAATAATTACAACAATTTAGGAATAATGTCTTTCCTTATCCGAATCATCTTAGGAGTCTTTGAGGTGGCTACGTGAAGAAGAAAAGACACCTGGACTGAGACAGTCCTAGTAGGAGTCTTACTTCACAAATGTGTTCCCACGTGCATAACCGTACCCAGAATTCATTTCCTCTCCCATGATGAGCAACAAACCATGTAGGCACAACGTGGATCATGCCCATATGCGTTTTTCCTCAAGAGGCCACCTGGAACATACTCAAACATAAAGGTAGCTGCAGAATCGCCGGTTAGCTACGGAATGCCTGCATTCTGCAGCTAGTTCCGGTCAAAATGCTTAACAATGGCAACAACCACAAAATTCAACAAGTCAGTCATGTAAACCATTCTAGAAGTAATTTTAACTATTTTTATTGATCAATTGGGTTTAAAATAGAAATGGACAAGGGAGAATGAGGTAAAATGAGGTGAAGGAAAGCACAAATTTGAGGCTCAACAGATCTTACCATAGTTTTTAATCTCTTCTTGAGTTCTTTCTTCCCACCATACAAGTGTAGATCCTTCCATCCTCAAAGAAGCCAATTGAATATTTATTTCATCTTCATGAAGGTCCTGAATTATGCAATACACCTCCAATTGACATATCCAATTATCCAACCTTTCTGAATTTACCTTGCCATTATACATTGGAAGCTAAAATTTGACATCAAGTTTGAGTAAGGGTTTTTTTCCTCTTGTGGTCTTTGAGTGAGTATGGGTAGTTTTTTTGGTGGAAGTGGAAGATGATGTTGATGGAGAAGATGAGGATGATGATGAAGATGGTGGATATGGAGGTGGATTTCCTCCACTTCCCTTTGAATCCTTCTCTTCATCCTTCTTATCATTTGAAGTTCCTTCTCCACATGGAGGCTTAGAACCTTCTCCTGCCATCCTAATATTAAATGCATCAAACATAATTTTAACCATCCTCTTTATGTCATTGAAGTCTTCCTTGACATCATCCTCTTCTGAATGACCTTCAGTTTCTCTAACACGTGACATGATGGCTATGGATTCAAGCTCAGCTTCTAGTGCTTGTACCTCTTCAATCTCAGCTTCTTGAGATAAAACTTGAGGTGCTTCAAGTGAAGTTGTGAGTGAAACTTTGAGTGGAGATGGTGCCCTTGTGGCTCTCCTTCTTCTGGTCCTAATCTCGGGACTTGCAACCAACAATTTCCCTTCAATTTTTTTCAACTTTAACCTTGTCATCATCACAAATTTGCAACCATTAAAACAATACCTGCACAAAAATCAAGCAACTATCAAGCAAACAACCTTATTAACCCCTGCTCTGATAACAACTTAATCTGAATTTGAATGTTAGTTTTGCTGTGCTAATTTCATCTTCATATTTAAAATTAATTTTCTGATCTTATTCTTTATTTGCATAGGTTTCCTTGGTGTTTATGTGTGTCACACAGGTAAATTAACTGAATTTTATGAGTGATTCATGAGCAGAAAAAAATTAAAAACAAACGTTGAACAAAATCAATAACAAGTACATCAAACCATCACAATTGATCCATTAAATTAGTGTTTTGATGAAGGAGTTCACCCCTCCTGGGTTACATCTCCTTCGTCTAGCTTCCATGGCTTGGGCCTCTATATTAGCTCAAAAGTGAGAAAATTGTTGTTCACATTCACCTACTGCTCCTGAAACATGCTCCAAAGTGTCCAAAATATCCAAATCTCTCAGAAATTACCCTTCTTGCTCTCAATTTGGTTGAATTTTGCCAAAGATATAGCCAAAACAAATTTTCCTAGTAAACTACCTCTAAAACTAGAGAATACTCTAGTTAGCCCCACCAAAGTTGGGGGTAGCTCCGAATTTAGGGGTATCGCTGAAAATTCTGCTAGTTTAATCCGCTATTTAATTAATATAAGTGAATATTAGTTAAAATAGAATAGATGTAGTGCTAAGCGCACTGTTAAAAAAATCCAGATTAATAATTGTGTTTAGCGCATAATCCTTGTTTAGGGGTAATTAACCCCTTATTAACACTTAAATCCATGCATAAATAAAACTCTGTGTCGTTGGTCTTGTGGACTGGTCGTATGGGGAGCGGGTTGCCCCCCTCCAAACCCCCACTGTAGAAACTGGTTGAAAACAAATAGAAGTCGGGCGCATATAGAATTAAGAACTACTGTTGTGGCTTATTGGTAAGCTCGTCCATTGGCGCGGAGGAGGTCGTGGGGTTGACCCCAACCTCCGCCCATCCGATACTAAATTTTCTCCACCAATCTTACAATAAAACCTTTGGAATTTAAATAAAATGCACCCATTTACAATAAAGTTTTAACTTTGGAAATTTAATTGATGTCGGACTTTGACATAAAATGCCAACCTTGATATATGAAAAAATTTCCACCATTGCAAATTATATTCGGACCATAGGATAATATGAAATTTGAACTTTGGAGAGGGTCCACCAGAGGTGGCACGTGGCAGGCTACACCACGTGTCAGCCTCTAGCTGGGTTTTCCTAAACCATAAAAAAAATTCTCATTCAACCTTAGGAGAAAATTGTAAAAAAATTTCACCTTCAAACCAAACTGGTGAATCCTGTAGTGACACTTGTCACAGTGTCATTGGGCGAAACTGAAGAATATTCCCAGAATATTTTTAAATTTGATGACTGGGTTACCATGTCACCAACCTGTCACTTCTGAAATTTTTTTAGCCATTTAGGAAAATTAACAACATACTCTATATTCTTCATTCAAACTCTGTTTTTGACGAAACAAATTGCATCAGATTCCTGGTGACGAACTCTTCGTTATCATTCAGTTTCCAATCAATTGTGAGCACTTTAATTTTTGAGAATTTATACTGAGCATCTGATTAGACAGTGCCTTCGTCCAGATGTCTGCGTCTTGCTCCTCCATGGGAATGCACTCTAATGAAATAATCTGCCTCTGCAAACAATCTCTGAGATGATGATACCGTATATCAGTATGCTTGGACCTGTCATGAAATAATTGATTAACCGAGAGTTTGATGCAACTCTGGTTATGAAAATAAATCACCGTTGGATCCATATGTCAACTAAACAAGCCAAAAAGTATCTTCCTCATCCAGATGGCCTCACGTGTTGTCTGACTCACTGACATGTTCTCCGCCTCTACTGAAATGAGTGCAACTGATCTCTATTTCATGATGTATGAGGAAATTGTTGCTGATCCTATGATGAATTCCCCCCCTAATTTTCTCTTCCCGTTGGATGGAATCCCTTCCCAATATGGATCGGTGAAGCCTTGAAGCTTCACTCCCTCTCTCCATCTATACCATAGCTCATACTTTGTAGTGCCTCTGAGGTATCTCAAAACATGCTTGCCTGCCTTCCAAAAGAGCTTGGTAGGCTTAACCATAGCTTGAATAAGATGGTTAACTACATATCATATGTTTGTTCGTGTGTTCACCAGATACATGAGTGAAACCACAATATTCCTGTAAATATTAGCATCTACTACTTCGCATGAAGTAGCATCCTCCTTACTCCAATTTACTACTAGAAGAGTTTCCATGGGTTTGCTACCCTCCATGTGGAACTTCCTCAAAATCTCGTTGGCATACTTGCCATGAGATACAAATATCACCTCATCTCTTTGCCATATTTCAAATCCCAGGAAATAGGGCAATACACCCATGTCCTTCATCTCAAATTATCTTGCAAGATGCTCTTTGCAAGACTTGATGAGCTGCTCATCACCTATCACTATTAGATCATCGACATAAAGTATAATGATAAAAATTTTACCTTCTACCACAATATGATAAAGGTTTGTATATTCTTGACTCTTTGTGAAGCCCAACCTGGTGAAATAACTGTTGATCCCGGTGTACCAAGCATGAGGTGCTTGCTTCAGCCCATACAGTGCTCTCTTGAGTCTGCACACATGTGACTCCCTGTCAAAGGTCTCAAAACCTTCTAGCTGCTAAATTTACACCTCTTCCTCAATCACCCCATTAAGGAAGGTTTTATTTACATCCATCTGATGTATCTTCCATCCCATCTTCATTGAGAGTGCAAGGATGGATCTGATTGATGAATACCTTGCGACTGGTGCAAAAGTATCATCATGGTCAATCCCCCCACCTGAGAGAACCCCATGGCCACAAATCTGGCCTTGTGTTTCTCCACACTCCCATCTGCTACTTACTTCACCTTGTAGATCCACCTGGATCCTACAACTGAATTCCTCTTATGTCTTGGGAAAACTTCCCATGCACTGTTTATGATAATGGAGTCATACTCCTCAACCATGAAATCAAACCAATTGGTTGTTGCACTACTTCCTCAAAAGAGGATGGATCTATCTCTACACATTCTCTCATAAGATCCATGTTGCAGTCTACTGCTCTAGGGACCTTCTATTCCTGTGTTGCGATGTGGGTGCTCCCACATTCTCTAGGATCAAGAAATAGCCTGTCAGCCTCTCTGGTGCATTTCCTTGCATCTCGGTATGTCTCCGCATGAGTGGGTGATTCCACTCTCTGCACCTCTGCTTGTGGCTGCTCCACATCTTGAATTTTTTCTTTTGGAGCCAAGAGCTCCTCAACCATATGCAACTATATCTCCCTCTTAGGGGAAATTCACATAGCCTTCTCTTCATCCAATTTCACATCCCTTCTGACCATTATCATATTGTGTCCTGGAAATTACACTCGATAGTTGTGAGGTGTATTAGTGTACCCCACAAATATCCCCAACTTAGTTTTTAGCTATAGCTTTTTCTTGATATATTTGGTCATGTTATTGCCTAAATCTACCTCAGGCTTAAGGAAGGCAGAGTTCAGGGTAACATCAAACCACGCTCAGTCTGGTAGCTAGCCCTACCAGAACAGGAGAGGGCTCTCTCCGGGTCAATCTCAGCAAAAATAATCAATAGGGCTTGATATGACTTGAAATAAAAGCTAATTTTAGGCTATTTATATAAGTGAAAGAGTTTGATTGTGTTTTTGGGGGTTTTTTTTGGATCAAAGGGAAAGGCATTTTTGGGTGCGGGGATTAGGCCTAGTTTTTGCAGAGTTCTGATTGGGGCAAGGAAGGCAATTGTTTTGATGCTTTAGATTGAATGAATGGATGGATCAGACCAGTGAGGAGCTGAAGAGGGAAAGAGGGTCTCAAGAGTCCCCCTCAAACAGATGAAAACATGAAAAATTAAACAAAACTAAAGGCAGAGCAGAGCAATCCAATGAATTCCACATTTAACACTGATTTGTTTAATCTAAGAAGAAATGAGAAGGGAAATGATACACATAAACATCAGTGAACTTACAATTAAATAGAGAAAAACACCATAAAAACACATAGCCACATGGATCCCAAAGAGTGCTGCAAACCCTGGTCTATTCCTTTGCCAAAAGTGCAGAGATGAAATGTACAATGAAGTGCCAAGCAATCCCAAGTGTCCAACCCTGAAAATGACTGAGAAAATACATCATATAGACAAGCCTAACTCCTCCCCATGCCTCTAGGGGTCTAGCTCATCATTCTAGGAGCTGTTTCAACCATATCTAAACTAGGAACTAGAAAATAGGCAATGAAACAACTTGCCTCTATATGCTAAGAAATTGATCCATTCACTTACATTTCACCTTTTGGTGAATGAATCTTCTAGAATGAGTAAAAATGTGCCAAAATTACATTATTTTCATGAAATTACATCAAGGTACATCAAGAATTACATGAAAAAGTGAAACTGGCCAAAACTAGGCGAAATTCTGAGCTGCTGAGTGAAAAATAGGCCAAATTCCTTTATGCGCCACGGCTGGAATCTCTATGCATAGCACAAGTGTGGAGCTGATTTTGAGGCCCTTCCCGAAGTCCAAATTGAGCGCAGGATAGCTCGTTGGATAGCCCTATCTGTCTACTTTCCAACCCAAGTGGAATTTATGGATTGGGTTTCCATTTTCCCCTTCAAAAATCAAATCTCCCAACACTGCTTCTTCTGTGTGCAAAAAGTGGCAGAAAGGCCATTTTTAGGGTGTTTTTGACCCTTTAGGCAACCCAGAACTTGATGAAATCCTTAGGTAATCCATGAGAATGCATAAATTTTGATAAAAAATACAAAAATGCAAAGTTTTCCCCCTGAAGAGCTGCCAATTATAAGCGCGCCAAGTGGCGCTACGCGTCGGGCAGAAAAATCTGTTTTTAGGCACAAAAATTCAAAATTGACAAAATTTTTCCCAAATTTCTTGAAATTTGGGCTAAAGGTCCCTCATCAAATTCTATGCTCAGCCAAAGAAGCTTCGGCCAAAATTTGGAGCCTATCATGCCTTTTGCGACACTTTAGTGCCCTCCTTAGCCTTGCCTTCAGGATTTTGATCCTCGCTTTGCAAACATGATTGCACGCCCAATAGTGGTTCTTCATGTGCCTAAGCATGTTATTCTCCTTTTTTTCCTTATCCAATAGCTTCTCAAGATGAATTTTTACCCTCTCAAGCCAAGTCTCTCTATTGGCCTCAATCTCCCGCTCAATAGGTGTCATTTCGGTTGGGCTTCTTCGGGCAGCTTGCCGATTCTCACGGATGTTTTGCAACTCCATGATCATCTGCTGATACTCCAAATACTTGTTCCACTGCTCCAGATAGTTTATGATCCATTGAGCTCTCTGCAACTTGTCGGTCAATGTGTCAATCTCGGCTTTCTGCTCCTGAATGATCTCTCTCAACTTTGAGCTTAGAGAGCTCAAATCCTCATCAATCAATATGAAATCAGTATCCTGGCCTCCTGAAGGGCCCTCATCTTACATAGGCCTCTTACCTCTGTCCTGTACCTGTACATGTGCTGCTGATGATGGCAACGAGACCCCTTCCACCCCGGGTGGAGATAGTACTCGTCGGGCTGCTGCAAATAATACTCTCTTGCCTCTCTGATAAGTGACATACACTGGCACACTGATAGGCTTTGTCTCGTGACCTTCAAACTGATGTGAAGGTTCACTTGCATCATGAAAAATCTCCGGAAGAGGCTGAGGGGATGTGAATAAGTCACGGGAAATGAAATCTTCCCATGCAATTCCATGCAATCCAAGCTGATGTACAACAATGATCTTGATGAGAGCATAGTGATAAATACTGTTGTACTGCTGCTCGGGAGTCTTCTTCTGCATAAGAGTGGTCATTCGCTCGATGTTGCGGCACATGAATTACGGAATTTTCATCATCCTCACTCTCGTGAAATGCATCAAATAACCTGATGTGGTAGGCATAGAGGCGTGAAAACCGGCCCTCACAACTGAAGTATTTGATAATGAGTCTCATCAAAGGCGCATAGGATTCTTTCAAAAACCGGAATGGGAATACCCTTCTGAGTTGTCTCACATAGCTAGGCCTGATGTATGGTTCATAATGCACTCTGTCCACCTGGTTTCTCTTGTTACAATCTTCACCTACATTCGGTATTCCTGTTGCTTGAGAAATGGCTTCCGGTGTCAAGGTGAAATTTACACCAGCAAGAGTTACCTGACCATCATGCAAATGTAAAAAAAACAACCGAGCCAACTCCTAATGATGCTGAATCCTAGCAATCATATCACAGTACTGATAGCATGACTACTCTCAAAAAAATGCCATGGCAAGTGGGCAGGCCTGCAATTGAGTCAATGAGGTGGGCTCTTCTCTCACATGTTCGCCACCTTTACGAGGCCTTCTCGGTGCATGTAGCTCAGTGGTAGAATCACTTTCTTGTTCATATGATGAATCAGTGTCCATTTCCATGGTGTTGCAAGGTGTATGTTGATTTGTATGAGGTGAAAATAAGAATTTGGTGTCTTTGTCTTGATTTCCAAATATGTTCCAAGTAGGAAGGGACTGTGGGAAATAGTACAGTGGGAAAAATGTGGTTTTGCCAAGTGAATTTAAAGTGTGAGGACAGTCACTTGACTGTGTTTGGGAATTTGGGATTTAGGAAATTTTTCAAATGATATGGGGAAAGGGATAATGATAGGGAATGGAAGGATTGAGGGATATGAATAAATGGGAATAAGTGATATGAGTGGTTTTGGGATATAAGGGAATAGGGGAGGGATTATAATGATAGTATGACAGTGATGGGAAAGGAATGAACAATGTGGGGGAGATGAAGTATTTTGGCACCAAGATCAAACTTTAAAACTCAAATTTCAAACCGTAAGAGAGCCATTTCTAACAAGAGAATAGGGTTTATGTTTTCAACATTCAAAATCTTATATTCTTCCCTCCAAACAACACCAAACACAAGCTAATAGCAATTCAAGTCTCGCAAACTTACTCGGAGTGAGGAAAACTGAGTTGATTTGAATTTTATGAAGCAGTGGCAAAAATCTTTCTTGTCGGCCCTGTGCGCCGCGCGCACAACCCAATGCGCCGCGCCTTCCTTGTGTGCCGCGCATGTTCAAATAAACACTGTGGTGAGCGGCTCTATGCGCCACGACTTGCTTGTGCGCCGCAACTGTAACCTTACTCACACTTCCGGCCTTCAAACCCTGTTTTCGTTCTTCCACAATTTAACTTGGCTTCTTTGATGTCTCTTGGTGCAAATGAACTGTTTGAATATGAAAATATCTTATATACACAAAGGAATTTGATTTTTGTTTTGAAATAACCCACTTGCTAATGTTTGAAATTTGACACTTTGCACTTTTTAATATAAACTCTGTTTTTCTTGTTTCCTCTGATTTTTTTTTAGCTGAATGACAAAAATTTTGGCTATTTTTTGCACGGATGGCTGGCATTGGATTTGGCAAAGGCGACCAGGGCTGCGCCTGAAGAACTTCATAACTGAAAAACTTTGAAAATTACATGGCATTTATTACAAAAGACAAAATTAACGATTTTTCTTCAAAACAGAGTTTTGAAGAAGAATCATTATCAAGTATTGCGATGATGAAATTTTTGAAATAAAAACTTATGGAACCTCCCTCATGTGTTTGCTGGAATAATTAGAAATTTTGAAGATGAAACCCTAGACCTAATGAGGTTTAAAACCCTAAAATGACTCTTTGATAACCAAAATACCAAACAGGACTGTAAATGAATGTAAAATTGATTTTGATGAACTTTGATGAACAGACCTGAGCCAATAGGTACATGACATGAGGTATATGAGTGACAAGACCCTTTCGTCAGATGATCCATGCTCCTAATGGAATGCAACTGACTGAATTGAATGAGACACCTAAAATGAAATGCAACAAAAGATATTTTGATCTCTGACGGAGGGATGAAGAGACCGACTCTAACAGGTTACATGGAAATAAACTGATGAACCAAAATTTTTAAAATGTGACATATCTATTCTCTTACCTTAAAAATATTCCTATGGTGTACTCATCCCAAGTATCTAATTAGGACTTCTATTCTGCACAAATACTTTTGTATACATAGCTCGTGATGCTCCCACAATAGTTATATTCTTACTTTATACAACCCCATTTTGTTGTGGGTTATGAGGTGTTATCACTTCCCTTCAAATTCTTTCTAAACAAAAAAAGTTCTTGAATTCATTAGGGACATATTCTCCACCATTATCACTCCTCAAAGCCTTCACCTTCTTCCTCGTATCTTTCTCGACAATTTCCTTGAACTCACAAAACTTGGAGAAAATCCTATATTTCTTCTGTATGAATAAAATCCAATGTTTGCATGAAAAATCATCTACAAAAATCACATAATACATGTTTTATGCTATTGAAGTTGTCAAGAACAGTCCACACACATCTGAGTGAAATCTCTCAAGGATCACCTTTGCTCGATTTCCTTATTGTGAAAGGTGGCTTTGGTTTACTTCCCCAATGTACACCCTTTGCATGTATCTCATTGCGTAAGTGAACCCTTTGGAAGTCCTGTAAATTTTTTTTGCACAATATTCAAAGCGCCATGGTGTAGATGGCCAATATCCTATGACATAACTCAACAATGTCTTGACTATCCACCTTCTCTTTTTTCATTCTCAAAGCAATACAGTCTTCTAAATCAAATTTTAAGAGTTTCTTTACTTCAACCCAATCTTCTTCACCCAGCCCGTGGATTTGTGACGAAGGAATGCCTTTCCTTCACTGAATATCACATCATAGCCATGGTATTCCAACATAGCAACATAAACCAAATTCTTCTTTGAACCAAGAACATACATGACATATTTTAATGTGAGAGGAGTACCTGACACCCTATAAAATGTAACTATACCTATGCTGGTAGTGCTATACCTATCATCATATCCCATCTCGATGTGCATCTGGAGATCCTTCTCCTCTAAGTTACTAAAGAATTATTTGTTTTCGGTCATATAGAATGAAGCTCCACTATCTAAGTACCACAAAAAACCTATCACTGATGACACCATGCATGTGATGAGGCTGAAATCCAACTCATACTGTGAAGCAAGTTGTTAGACTCCTGTAATTCACAGTATCACAAGGTGACTGATTATTTCTCAGATCTTTCATACTAAAAATCATATTCCATGGTTGTCCTTTATTTCCAGAAAAGGGAGGGAGATCCTAACTGTCAATAACTTCAAAGGAATCAATCTGCCTTTCAGTTCAGTTGAAAGAGGAAAGTGTTGCTGATTAAGTGCGATGGTGAGAAATATTCATTATGCCCTCATTCATTACATCTACCCTCTTTTTACCCCTTTTTTTCCAAAACCCAAATTTCAACGTCCGAAATCCCATTAAAGCCATTCAAATCCAAATATATATGCTTTCAAGACCTTATCGCAGCTCTGTCACCCACTTTAGGCCACTTGATATATATATATATATATATATATATATATATATATATATATATTATAAACCGCATAAAACCTTTATCCCATTTACCCTTACCTTTTCATGGCACCAACAAATTGCATCTTCACTTACCATTTGCAATCCTGTTCAAACCTGGCCGCCAATGTGATAGTAAGTGGGACCCTTTCCGCCTTGTCACATCGCATGTTCACAACATCACTCACCTTTTCCACTTACTTCCGACTCTCGATTTGCGATAAACCTTCCCATTTCTGTTTGCGATAATTCCCACCACATCTCACTTCGTGAAGTCTAACATTTACCTCCTCGAACTCATAATGTAAACCGTAAAATTTGCGATGAGCTTTATTAATGGTCCTCATCTCCTTCCTGCCACATCACCCCTGTTCTTGTCGCACATCACACTTCACGAAGTTTAGCCTTTAACTCCTGCTCCTTGTAACAAACCTTAAAATTTGCGATGCCCGGTATTGAATGGACCCCATCTCCACCCTTGCGACGTCACCTCCTGCCATCACTGCTTCGCACATCACAAGATTTAACTTTCACCTCCGCCGCTCATAAACAAAAACTTCCGCTTCGCGATATGCGATGTGAGTTTGAGCTCACCGCATTACCACGTCTCCTCCGACCATACCATCATACATCCCCACCCAGCTAACTATTGATGCCATGATACTGGGTTAAATAAGATCCTAGCATATAAAACAATGTGTTTCCTTCAGCATGAAAACACTCATCTAATTCTTCATTAAGAAAACAATTTGCAGCTTAAAATATACATATAGGAAAGAAGAGAGAGCCATCCAAACAAAATTGCTGGCATAATAATAAACATAATGAAATAGATAAACTCCAACATCTGGCCGAATATTACAAAGAATGGCCTTTCGGCTCTCAGCCCTTTACAAAAAGCTCTCAACCCATTTCTCACTCTCTCTGTATTCCTCACTTTCTCACTTGTCTTTATTCCTCACACAGCCCTCCTATTTATACATAAATATGAATTTATTCCACTCCATAAATTCCCCCACACAAATCTCAACTAAAATTCAATTTAGATTTATCTTATTTTGGACTCAACTAAGTCCTGTTTATGGAATTCCTAATCCCTAGATTATATACCTAATTCCATTCCACTCATACCTTAATTATTTAAGGAATATTTACAATAATACTCACATTTATATGTTCTCTCCTAATTTATTAAATTTGAGCAAAATAATTAATAAAATAATTAAAACATATCACCCCCTAAATTACATAAATGAATAATAAAATTTAAGCTTGATGCTCCTGCATCAGACTCCCAAGATTGAAAATAATAATTATCGCCTGATCATGTGTTTCGTATCTTTTTCTTCTTGGATCCCATACCTTGTTCCGCAATTTCCCATTTTTTGTTGCTTTTCTCCAGGTCTCCACACTTTATGTTGCATTGCCCCACTGGCTATGCTTTCACAGTCTTCCGCTGTCTTCCTCTTGTTTTTTCTTCTTTGTTTTACTGTTGTTGTTTTCTTCTGGGATACGTCCATCATTATCCTCCTTATCAGTTCAATTTCTATGTCCAATAGATATTTTGTCTGTTGTTTACTATCACTTTGTGATTGCTGAACTTTTATACTTACTGCCGCCCTTTCATCCTCGCCCTCTTGTTGACTGTTGTCTTGCACCTTCACATTCTTCATTTCCCAATATTGAAATTGAGATTCCTCTTCATGCCTTGAATCCTAATTCTTCAGCATAGTTTCTAGCAATCTAATCTCTCGGTTCCATGGATTACGTATTCCCACAGAAAATTCTTCCTTTTCTTTCACTTGTGTCAAATTTCCTTCAGCATCTGCAATAAAACCTGTACTCTCAAAACAATCATTAAAATAAAAAACATAAGGCCTCAGTGCCTCTTTATCCTCTAGCAACATTTTAGTATGTTGCTCTGAAATTTTCTCTTCCATCAACACATCAGTATGCCGATTTAAATTCTCCATGAGACTGTCAGCTAGTCTCTTTTTCATATCATATATTTCAAGAATGTCTCCCTTTTTTGGTTCACAATAATGAACTTCTTTGATTTGCTGAATCATTCCTACATCCTTATCCTCTGTTTCTTGATTATTATTCATGACAATTTCTTTGTATTTTACCTTCAGCAATTTATCATGAGTATAGAGCCTCTGCTTTTCCAATTCTCTTCTTTGAAGATCTAACTTTCTATATAACTCAACAATGTCAATGGGAGTAGAATTTGAAAACTTTACATGACTTTATACCATCAATTGTTTTTGACCAATCATCAGATGGCCCTTCTTCCTTTGCTTCAATACTCTATTGTGTATTCCCATGAGATCCCTATATCTCCTTTTCTTTCCGAGATCTTGATATCTCAGCATCAATCTGAAAATATTTCAGATTCAGCTCATTCTCCTTAACAAACTCTAAGGTTTTTTCAACATCCTTCACACATCCTGCAAACATACATAAACTATGAGATTTAAAAATGTAAGGCTTCATAGCCTCATCTGCTTCTTTCACCAACACATCTTCATATTCTTCCGAACTATCCCAATAGTTCATGAGATCTTCCTCATTGATCTCTTCACCCAGAATTTTTCCCTGTTCTGGGCTGCAAATGGAAACATCCATTTTTAACTTAGCCTCTCTAAGTTCTTCACACCTCAACATATGCTCGAGACTCCTCAACTCTTCCGTCAACTATACGTTTACCTACTTTTCTCTCTTTGCATGTAGCCTTTGCCACTTTACCTTCTTTCTCATGGTCCAACCATATGTCTGGTCTTTCACATTTTCCTACAACAATTCCATTAACAATTCAAGGTGAATTGTTATCTCAGCCTTCTCCCACTCATAATATTCATCCCTAGATTATATACCTAATTCCATTCCACTCATATCCTTAATTATTTAAGGAATATTTACAATAATCCTCACATTTATATGTTCTCTCTTAATTTATTAAATTTGAGCAAAATAATTAAAACATCTCACCCCCTAAATTACATAAATGAATAATAAAATTTAAGCTTGATGCTCCTGCATCAGATTCCCAAGATTGAAAATAATCATGATCGCCTGATCATGTGTTTCATATCTTTTTCTTCTTGGATCCCATACCTTGTTCCGCAATTTCCCATTTGTTGTTGCTTTTGTTTGTTGTTTTTCTCCAGGTCTCCACACTTTATGTTGCAATGCCCCACTGGCTATGCTTTCAAAGTCTTCCGCTGTCTTCCTCTTGCTATTTCTTCTTTGTTTTACTATTGCTATTTTCTTCTGGGATAATTCCATCATTATCCTCCTTATTAGTTCAATTTCTATGTCCAATAGATATTTTTTCTGTTGTTTACTATCACTTTGTGATTGCTGAACTTTTATACTTACTACCGCCCTTTCATCCTCGCCCTCTTGTTGACTGTTGTCTTGCACCTTCACATTCTTCATTCCCAAATATTGAAATTGAGATTCCTCTTCATGCCTTGAATCCTAATTCTTCAGCATAGTTTCCAGCAATCTAATCTCTTGGTTCCATGGATTACATATTCCCACAGAAAATTCTTCCTTTTCTTTCACTTGTGTCAAATTTCCTCCAGCATCTGCAATAAAACCTATACTCACAAAACAATAATTAAAATAAAAAACATAAGGCCTCATTGCCTCTTTATCCTCTGGCAACATTTCAGTATGTTGCTCTGAAATTTTCTCTTCCATCAGCACATCAGTATGCTGATTTAAATTCTCCATGAGACTGTCAGCTAGTCTCTTTTTCATATCATATGTTTCAAGAATTTCTCCCTTTTCTGGTTCACAATAATGAACTTCTTTTATTTGCTGAATCATTCCTACATCCTTATCCTCTATTTCTTGATTATTATTCAGGACAATTTCTTTGTCTTTTACCTTCAGCAATTTATCATGAGTATAGAGCCTCTGCTTTTCCAATTTTCTTCTTTGAAGATCTAACTTTCTATATAACTCAACAATGTCAATGGGAGTATAATTTGGAAACTTTACATGACTTTCCATACCTTCAACTGTTTTTGACCAATCATCAGATGGCCCTTCTTCCTTTGCTTCAATACTCTTGTGTATTCCCATGAGACCCCTATATCTCCTTTTCTTTCTGATATCTTGATATCTCAGCATCAATCTGAAAAGATTTCAGATTCAGCTCCTTCTCCTTAACAAACTCTAAGGTTTGTTCAACATCCTTCGCACATCCTGCAAACATACATAAACTATGAGATTTAAAAATGCAAGGCTTCATAGCCTCATTTGCTTCTTTCACCAACACATCTTCAGATTCTTCCGAACTATCCCAATAGTTCATGAGATCTTCCTCATTGATCTCTTCACCCAGAATTTTGCCCTGTTCTGGGCCGCAAATGGAAACATCCATTTTTAACTCAGCCTCTATGAGTTCTTCACACCTCAACATATGATCGAGACTCCTCAGCTCTTCCGTCAACTATACATTTACCTGATTTTCTCTCTTTGCGTGTAGCCTCTGCCACTTTACCTTCTTTCTCATGGTCCAACCATATGTCTGGTCTTTCACATTTTCCTACAACAATTCCATTAAAAATTCAAGGTGAATTGTTATCTTAGCCTTCTCCTACTCATAATCTTCATCCGTCAACTATTCACATATGCCACTTACCTTGGCATTTTCCTTCTTCTTCCCTTTGCTATGGTCTTCATCAGGTCTTCGAAAATGAATATCAACAATCATCTTCTCTTCCTTTGTGAACTTTATCTGTTCACGTGTGGATTTCATTCAATCCCCTTTTCAACAATCCTTCACACTTTCCATTCATCAATGCAAGCTTTCCTCCTATGCTTGGATTCTCTTTGTTCTCTGTCTTGGAACCAATCTATGGAAAATTCTCTTGCTTCACTTTGCTACAAACAACACTTTAGTAATGCACGTGTTACAATTACCAATTATTTTGGGTGTCGGGCTATGCCGATCGTGCACCCAATTACATTCAGAATTTTTACTTAGCTTACGACTCTTTGACTTCAAACTTGCACCGATTCTTCATCTTGGATGAAAAATACTCAATCTTAACTCAAATTATCCAAAATTTCATTTGACTCTAACATCTATTTTGACTTCAAGGATTGCCCAATAATTATGATAGTGTATATTTTGATTTAATTCAAGTTACAATTCTCCAACAACATACACCCTTAATATATTTTTAGGATGTAAAATATCCATTCTCTTTCATACTCCATTCTTACGAAAAATCATCAGTTTTCCCTTATCATTTCACATGATACTGAAGTCTTTAGTCGAAACGCAATTCAGGTTTTCCAAGATTTATTTTAAGGTGAAAATAAATAAACCATTCAATCTTCAATGTTCAAAAATACCTTCCTGAATTATCATACCTCATGCTCTTGTTAAGGTTATTAATAAACCTTTCTCTCTCTAATCTCAATTCTCTGGTTTCCACTCTTCTGTGTCATCTTTGTCACTGTAAATACTTTCATGTCCATAAGCGCGTAATTTTAATGAAAACATTTCCCTGCACTTTTATGCACCATATAACATCAATTCACATCTCTTCACATGTGTACAGAGAACATGTTTTTAACTTCTTCGATGAATAATGCACAACTCGTACATCACGTTCATTCTGAATAACACCTCTTAGATGCCACCACATGATGGTAAAACAAAGATTCTTCAGCATCAAGTAATTGTGTTTTCAACCTTAACACAAATCAAAAGAATTCTCCCATTCCAACTACAAGCTTTGGTCCAAAATGACTTAACCAAAACTCTGAAGAATTCACATTATGCATAATAAACCCTCTCACATAAAAATGCATGTTTCTCTTTATATCACCCAGGATTAGCACATTTTCCATTCATTTTCCATTCATTTATACCTTCGCATTTGCAACATTTCCACTCTTTCTGATCTGAAAATGGAATGTACTTGAAAAGGGTGCAAGGTATCCATTTTCATTTATGTAAATGAGTGCAAATACTCCAAATTTTAAATCTGAAAATGTGAGAACTTCTTATTTCTAATACAGAGATAGACTGTAAGGGCATTTACCGGATATGTCACCTTTCAAAGAAAGGATGAATCCAGAAGCTACCTAGCCCTCTTACAGACTCTGCGTAAAGAAATAATAGAAGTAAACACTCAGACTTAATTAAAATGACCTTACTCAAACTTGACATTATGCAGAATTTTTGCTTGGAAGAGGTGTATGTATTTTCTTCTGTTTATGTGTTTTAAGTTTATTTTTTTTTGCTGAAAATTAACATGTATATCAGCAACATAATTCAGCCATATAATAACAAAACACAACAGCAATATAATATAGGATTTCACCCCAACTATTGGGATAGATCTCCTTTGAGCTTCATCAACATGACTAGACTCTTTGGGATTAAGGTACTTAAATTATTTTACAAGCTCCACACTTAACCAAAATGAATATGAAAATGATTCAAAGGGCTGAGAATACCATTTTAAATCCCTTTAATGGCTGTCCAATTCCCGCAAACAACTTTAGGCTTCCATGGACACACATCCTTCTGTTGGTGCACTAAGCTTCTCTGAGCTTCTAAATTGCAAAAAACCCTTAGATTTCTGTTTCTACTCCTGAAAACACTACTGATACATCCAATAATTATCAGATATCAAATAAAAACTGATAAATTTCTTACATTAAGCACAACATCCCAAAAAATGGCTCTCCTCCACAGTTTGCCCAGGGCTGCCCACGACTTCATATCAACTTCTTGAGCTATATAAGTACTCAAAATGATATGAAACCACTTCCATTGGTTCCAGAATGACTGAAATAGTCAAGATAGAGTTTTTTTTCATCAAAAACGGCCTCCGGATGCTTTGGTTTCGCCTACACACTCTGTTTGGAAAATGGCCTCTAGAACTTAAATGAAGCTTTTCGGCTTTCTAAAGGTCTTAACAGGCTCTGAAAACCATATAAATAGATTCAAAAAGCATGAAATATCTAATAATGCCCATTCATTTACCTTAAACAGAGAATACAGTTCAAAACACAACCTTCTTCTTCCAGGCCCTGATGGCTCCTTCTTCTTCTTCGATGCTTAAACCTCTGAAGATGACCTCTATTAGATTTCAGACCTGCTCCATTGAATCCAAAATGTCGAAGAGACCCAAAATAAATAAAAAATTCACTCCAAAAGGATCTCCCATGTGAAAGATAAGACCAAATGAAGTTTTTGCCCAATATTAGACAAAAATCCCACTAATTGTGGGCCAACTGTAGTTAACTGTAGTTAAATGTGGAGGCCCGCCTTAATTGGGGGAAACCAACGCTAAAATGGTGGCAACGTTTTTTTTGAAATTAAATGTCAGGCTGCATGTGACCACAACCATTGCAACATAAAACGTTGTGTTAACGGTTATAACCATAACATTTAACACTTTACGGAACCTCCGCCGTAAGTCATGTGGCCTATCCACATAGCATTAATCTTAATCGTTTGCTGTTGACTACTGATTTGATTGGCTCTAGGTTCCGAGCGGTGGTCTTATTGCTGAGGGGGCTAGCCCCCTTCGGACCCGCCCAATTTAAATTTAAAATTCAAATACATGTCCTATCGCTTATAGAGCAAGAACCAAAGGCGCGGGCCAATGGTAAGATGTTGCGTTGTTCAACCACAGGTCATGGGTTCGATTCACAGGTTGGTAAAAAATTTTAAACGACCACCATTTCACTGACCAGGGTGCCACGTGGCGCCCTTCAAGCCTGCCACGTGGCAGCCTGTAATTGGTCAAACTTTTGAAAAGTCAAACATGTATCAAATGACAGATTGCCACTTGTCGCAATACAATTGGTCCACAGGGAATATTTAATGGAATAAAGAATATTATGGGAATATTCCAAAGAATATTCCCAGAATATTCTGAGAAATATTCCCATAATATTCTTTTTTTTTAAATATTTGCCAATTTCTAAAGTCAAATTGGCCTTTTTTTTACTGAAATTGAAGAACTTCAAAGTTGAATAACTTCTTCATACAACGTCGGTTTTCAGTGCCGTTTGCAGCGTTGGGATCGTATCATCGAGGCCTATCCCGTCACTCAGGTTCCAAATCAATTTGAGCACTTTCATTTTTGAGATTTTTCCCAAGCTCAGATTTGAGCTCCTGATCACTTTCATAACATTTATAAAAGATAATCTTCTCGAGTATGGCAAGGAAATTTAATCATCCAGATTTTAAAATACCTCTACTCAATGAATATTGATTCATTCAATGAGCACTTACCTTGAATCTTTTCGTGGTTGAAATGATCCAACCCTTCTCTTTTGTATTCTTTTAGGAATACATTCAAGCCTCTATAGACTTACTTTGAATGTGCAAGGTCCATTTTCTCCCCAGCAAATAAAATTCTTCTCAGCAACTTTCTAACATAAATATTTTCCCAGAAAATAATGTTAGAAACCTTCAAAGTACGCACAATCTCCCCTCTTAACTTAAGCCAAGTTCCCTCATCTCAATCTCTTGAGTTTTTCTTCAATTTTGAAAAAAATCCTTCTCAAGAAAGCAATTGAAGTTGACCTTAACATAATGTACTAGACTCCTTTTACTTCATTATATACAGACCTTGACTTCAAATTTGACACTAGTACATTAATTATCCCACTTCTTATATCATATAATCCACTTCTTACAATTTTTTTTTTTTTTTTAATCCATGTGAACCTTATTTAAAAGTTATAAGTGGAGAAAACATGTGATAAACGAAATATAGTGAATGCTCTACAATTTTGGCTTACACATACTTCCAAGGCTTGTAGCATCCATGCAGGTGTAGGTACCCCACGCAAAATGTATTTTGTCTCCACATTGTCTTGTCGTCTGCTTCACATCATCCATCATTGAGAAACTATCTACAATATTGTTCCAATTCCCCAACCTTTGGAGCCTTTGTGGTGTATTGATCAGCGCACAAATATTTATAATTATGACCATAATTTTATCCTTGAGAAAACCTTCACACTATTGATATTCCACGCTTCCATGCTACTCCACGCAATTGCTTCATGCCCAACGCAGGTTGCTCCCCACACGCTGACTAGTCTTGCTCCATGGAAATCTAACTTTTTCAAAATTACAATGTCCACAAATTGATGCAAAGAAAACTCATCTCATTAAGTCTCGCTGCTATAATATTCCATTTAAATGAATTAGTTCCTGAAAGCCTGTGACCTTATTCTCTACATGGAATTTTATCTACACAAATCTTTGCACTCTTCCACGTAGGGCTTTCAAACATTCCAAGACAACACAGTTGTTGCATGATGTCCTCTCATCGAATTCAACCATTCACGATGTCATCTCTTTTAGCATTTTAAAAACAAAACTTCCAGAATTACAGATATCATTTTAATTTTACAATTCCCAAACCTTACACTACCATGCTTCCACTGCACAACTCAAAATATGTTGCTCCAAACTCACTGAGTAGAATACCGCAACTTCACCACAATGAAACACGTGGGTTCTTCCTCACACGGGATTTATGTCACTACAATGTTCTTGTAGCTTTGATAATGATGATATCGAGTGTTGCAATCACCTTCTCTTCAGAATTCATAGGGTTCTCCCCATCTGATACTTAGCAAATAAAAAAAAAAGGGTTGCCACATCTTTGATTCATTTTGGAAAATTTCGCTTGTTGATTCCAACTCAATACTTTAGTACTTAGTGAACTCTTATGACACTATTACCGAAAGATAAAACTCTCAGTGGCGTATGTACACAATAGATCCCTGATTTTCAAATCTTTAGCAGAAATTGAATGGAGGATGCGCCACCTTCAGAGCTCACCCAGAAGTTCTATTCACAGCTTCTCGCACGATGGATTTTCTCATAGTACGTCTCCACACTCTTTCAATTCGGCTATTACAACACCATTCTTATAATTTACATATAACTCAATGTATTCATACATCTTGGGAATTAATAATAATTTAATCAACACACACCTCTAAGGCTCCGATACCAAATGATGCCAGGATACTGGGTTAAATCAAATCCTAGCATATAAAACAATGTGTTTCCTTCAGCATGAAAACACTCATCTAATTATTCATTAAGAAAAAAATTTGCAGCTTAAAATATACATACAGGAAAGGAGAGAGAGCCATTCAAACAAAATTGCTGGAATAATAATAAAAATAATGAAATTTACAAACTCTGAAATCTGGCCGAATATTACAATGAATGGCCTTTCGGCTCTCGGCCCTTTACAAAAATCTCTCAACCCATTTCTCACTCCTTCTGTATTCCTCACTTCCTCACTTGTCTTTCTTCCTCACACAACCCTCCTATTTATACATTAATATGAATTTATGCCACTCCATAAATTCCTCCACACAAATCTCAACTAAAATCCAATTTAGATTTATCTTATTTTGGACTCAACTAAGCCCGTTTATGGAATTCCTAATCCCTAGATTATATACCTAATTCCATTCCACTCATAACCTTAATTATTTAAGGAATATTTACAATAATTCTCACATTTATATTTTCTCTCCTAATTTATTAAATTTGAGAAAAATAATTAATAAAATAATTAAAACATCTCACCCCCTAAATTACATAAATGAATAATAAAATTTAATCTTGATGCTCCTGCATCAACTACCCTCCACCTCTTTTTCCTCCCCGCACACCTCCCCACATCTGATGGTCCTTATTTCATTTCACCCCCCCCCCCTCAGCCTTCGAACTTTAACCACAGGGGGGAGTCCGAAATGGGCAGTATCACTTACCACTATCCCCGCTATGTCTCACACCTTCGCGAAGTCGCACCACCCATTTCCGATACCACTTACTACCCTCAACCCCCTCTGAAAACAGTTTTGTTTTTCAAACAAAACCACCACCGTTGTTCCACGTCCACCAACCAACGCCCGCCACTGCTGCGTCACAATGACTCCTGCCACCATTTCCTCATGTAACCATTCCACACCATTCCCATCCAAGGCTTTGAATCATTACTGTACGTTTCAAGAGGAAGGCAATGGGTTTTCCATTTCAAAGCTCCGTTGCAACAATAATCGGTGCAGGAGATATAGAGGGAATTAACAGAAAGTGGCCATCATTACAGCCAACACACTCTGCTAAAGAACCGTTTGCACCAAGGTAGAGCCAAGATATCATAGCCTTTGAAGAGGTAGATCCAAGATTTCAGATCCATTCTTGCCTCTTCGGCATCAGAGAAGCCAGATTCTAATAATTTCACAATTAATAATGGACTACTACAGCCACTGTTTTGTCAATTTTATCTTATCACTACCTGTATGTTTCCACTTGTCCTAATTTCTTCTTGAATGTAATTAATGATAACCACTGCAATAGATAAGGAAACTGACTTAGTATTTAGTTAAATACTACATGCATTGACAATATTAGGGGTTGGACGTTGTTAGACCCTACATTGTAAGAACCATAGTATTGGAGCACTGTAATTTTGGAGCTGGGCATCAATAATCGAAGAACATTTACATGATTCTTGAGTTGTTTAAATGGTGATGTGTTATTTCTATGTGTCAAATGTTTCCATTGTTTTCCTTACTGTGCATCTATTCATCTGATTATAAAACATAAATTTTAGATTAAGATTTCCTATCGAAGCACCTTAATTCTATCTGCATTTACAATTTGAATGTTTTCTGCTGAAGTCTGATTAAAGAATTCTTAATTTCTCTTTAGTCACTACTAAACCTTACTATTTATTCCACCTCATAATTCATACTTCTCTAAAGATCCATTCAGCATAGTTAGCTTTCCCTGTGATGCTCTTGAAATTTTATGTATGAATCTTATCTTTGACTCCATATCCCAATGGATTAGTCCTTGCAGACTTGCTCATCTGACCAACAAAATCACTCAAAACAACCAATACCACCATCACTGTAACTAGCCTAACATCAACATTCATAATATTAAGGAAACATTAAATCAGAAATAGAGAGAGCCCTCTCTGAGTCTAGGAAGGCTAGGTCCTAGATTCCAAAGCGGTTTGATGTTGTCCTCTATCATTTATTCTTACCAATTTTATAAATTATAGGGCCACAAAATAATGGCGACCATAATGGGGAATTATTGAAGAAGCTTAATATTTCATTGGAACTCAGAAACCCCAGTCAAAAAATTGTATGATTCAAGTATTTTCTGAGATTGGTATTTGGTTGTTGATGGTGGAAAAACATCTAGACATGAGAAGGTTGAAATCATACACCTGGTGACTCCAATCCAGATCAGCTCCATTCAAAGACTCCACTGGAGGAAGGACCTGAAACATGACCAATTAGCCTGGAAAGAGAAGGTATTCAAGCCCAAATTATATTCAAGAAATTTTTGGTTTTATATGTAACTATGTTCTATCTTACTCTAAGCTTGATCAAGAGTACATTGCTAAGGTTTACATTGATCATTTGCAAATTTATGAGCCTTAAGAAGCTAAGCGCCAAATTGTAGATCATGTACATACTCATACACCTATGCACATCCTGGGCACACTTGTGGAAAACCCAATGAAACATGAGCCTTATGCTTCATCTCCTGTTCTTGCTAAATCCCCAAATGGTTATAAGCCTCATGCTTTACCGCCTATAATAGTAAAAGTCTCATAAAGATACAAGCCTCTGTTTTTTCCTCCTATTCTCCATGACCTCCCTGCAAATTTTAGCAATAATCTACCCAGATTTGATGGAGAAAATGAAAATATCACTGCCGAAAAGCACATTCAAAATATTGAGGATTTTCTTGACCTATTTGAGGTGGAAGAAGACGATGTGGGTATTCGGAGGTTTGCCTTATCATTGTAAGGTAAAGTTAAAAATTGGTTTAAATATCTTCCAGCTGCAAGCATTAACAATTTTCATCAATTCACACAAGTTTTCCTAGATAGATGGGTGGTCATGAGAAATTTTTTCCTCATAATTGAAGAGTATAACCATTCAAAAAGACATCTAGGGGAGACAGTACAACATTTTTCAGCCATATTCAATAAGGTATACCATTCGATGCCTGCTAAGATAAATCACCCCCATGATTAGCTCTCTGGCACTACCCAGATGCATTTGACCCAGAGATGGAATTCCAGTTAAGATAAAGGGACCCTGCGACCCTTGAAGAAATGAAAAATATAGCAGTTGTTGTTACACCATTTTTTGGTCATCTAACCTATTATCATTAGATGGACCCAAGTACACCATGTAAGACCAATTTTACCCTAAGTAAAATTGCTTTCACTATGTAAAATAACTTAATAAACCACATTTATTAGGTTGTTTATGGTCTAAACAGGAAAACCCCAAAAGGAAATATTAAACAAACCTATTTTGTTTAATTTTTCTCATGGAATAATTAATTAAACCATAATTTAATTATTATTCCTAGTCATGTTTAACCCAAAAACAAAGAAATTAATTAGATAAACCTTTATTTATATTATTATTTTCTAGGAATAATTATTTAAATCTTATTTAGATAATATTCCTTGTTAAATATGACCAAATCACCCACAAATAATTAAATAAATCATTAGTTATTTAATTATCCTTCAACCACTTCCTTAAAAAGATAAATAAATCAGTTATTTATTTATTATTAACAAATAAAGGGATTTGACCCAAGTCAAATACTTTTTCCCTCCAACAAATATAATAAAATATTCCATAAAAGGTGGATCTAGATTTGGTTAACATTATTTTAATCATGCACCAAGATCTAGAATGACCAAATATTTTGTTATAAATAGGAGGGTTTTTCCTACCATTCTTCACCTTTTGTTGCCTATTAGATCACTCTGGATCTATACACTTGGTCACATTTTTCTACATTATTTTGTTGTGTGAGCTCCCTTTGAGTTCTATCTTTGTCTGGGTTTTCTACACCAACAAGAGAGAGAGATTTTAGATCTGAAGTGCTGAGGACTTCCAAGAACCCATCCCATTGAGGAGAATTGGATATGCCTTCTTGTTTTCCTCCCAGGTGCCCTTAATACAAAAATTCTTTCAAAAATTGTTCTTGTCTTGTCTATTGGTATATGGAGCAAACCCTTGTTTTTACTGCTTAATGTCTTTCCATGCATAGATCTGGTTTTTTGCAGCTCTTTTCTTGTTCAACTAACCGCAGATCTGAAGATATTGGCAGCCACTTTTGTTGTTAGGGCTATTAGTTATGCGTAGCTAAAGTGGTCCTTTTTCGTACACTTCGACAAAGGATTCATACTAACAAATAGCGACTCCACACGGGTTTTAAATTACGACCGCTGTCGTTTTTCATATTCCTGCATATCCAGCTACTTCAGACCCTAGGGTTTCTTTTCAGCTTTTTGTTTTTCCTATTTTCATGTTGTTTTTCTCCTATAAAACCCTAAAACATTAAAATTTCTAACTTCTGTGTGTTTCTGGCCCTATTGCGCAGGTAAGCGACATCAGCCGCAACTGAGACAACAACTTTTCCGGAAATCTGCCGCCGAGACACCCGAAGCTTCAAGTCGCACTTTTCAGCCCATAAACTGTGACCTGGACCTCCAGGTCGCACTTTTCTGCCCATTTTCTGCGACCTGCACTAAAAACAGGTCAGAACCTGCGACCTGCCATTTTTTCAACTATTTTTCTGCAATTTTTCTGGGTTTTTCTGAAGCTTCTGTCAGGGTTTTCCAGCCTCTGTCTCAGCCCGTTTCGACCTGTTCCTAATCTGTTTTGCTCATATAAGTGGGAACCTAGCCCCCTAGGGCTTCAGTACCCTCCACTTTTGGTGGAAGAGTTTTAGCTGCTTCAGGTGTCTGATTTTTCATAGTTTCAACCTCCCCTTTTCCAGATCTGATACCTCCTTTTCAGATCCCTTTTAATCAACTCTTCTCCCTCTCAAATCACCTCCTGAAGATTTGTTTGGATCTACTTTTAGGGCCTCCTCCTTGCCCCTTCTGCTTTTTGCTGATTTCCTCCCTTTTTCCAGCCACCTTGCCTCTGCCTCTTGGCTGTGATCTGCACCTCTTTTCAGCAGCTTTATCCTTTAGATCCCTGTCCCTTTTGACCCTAGATCTATTGGCCTCTTTTTAAGTGTGTTTTGACTAGATTTTTGCCCTTTTTTAGAATAGTTTTGAGTGACCTGCCTTCTTGGGTTGAATCGATGCACTGGTAGCTGTTATTTTTCTGTTATTTCAGCATTATATATTGTTCTCTGCAGATTTATTTTCAGTTACGGAGCACACTTTTTCTCTTGCTCTCGAAACGAAAAGGGTTTAAAAAATTAAAATTAACCACGCCACACACTCACCCTAAGCGAAGAAGAGCCTGGTTTACACCGCCAGGCAAAGACTTTAAAATCAATTGACACTGCACCTATCTGCCCTTGTTTCGACATTGTAATCACTTGATTCTGCACCTCCTTTCCCTTGTGGTCATTCTTCTTCCCCTTGTGCCGTGTTTGTGTTGTCATCATTGCGCCCCCAAGGTGCACTTCCTAGAGACTTCTTGGCCTTCACCCTCAGTTTCCGGTCAATCGACCTGCTCCGTCCCACCGTCGTCGAGCCAGTCCTCCTCCGAGTCCGCACTCCGACTCCTCTTCTGATTCATTGGGTTCTCCTTCTCCTTTTGGTTCTCCCCCTGTCACCTTCACTATGTCTAGTCCAGGGCCTAACACTAGCGGTGCTCCCGGCCCAAATGCCGGAACTACCACTAGTGGAACCGCCACAGGAACTACCTCGGCCATACCCTTGCTGCCGTACATCGCAGGCCTCAGCCTCCTCGATTTCAATCAGTTGATTAATGACCCTATTCGCCATGATGTTGGTTGGCCTGCTATGCCAACCAAGCTCCCCTCCAACATCCCTAAGTTCAAAGGCCTTGCTAGAGAAGATCCAACCAACCATGTCCGATATTTCCACATGTGGTGTTCCTCCAACTCCATTACCGATGATTCCATCAATCTTCGATTGTTCCAACGCACGCTTATCGGTAAAGCTTCTAAATGGTATGTTGACCAGGCCACCTCTTCCCATACCACCTTTGCGACCATTTCCCAAGCCTTTTTAGCTTACTTCCAGCTCCCTCTCTGATACAATACTGGTACAGAGCTTTTGACCTCTTTCAAGCAAACCTCTTCGACCCGCCTTTCCGCTCATGTCCAGGAATGGCGACGAAGACGAAGCTTATGTCAAGCTCCCCCCTTCGAAGATCGGATCTATATGGACTGGTTCGTTCGCTCTCTCTTAGCTCCCATTGGCAAAGATGTCACCTCCCATTTCCCTCAAACCGAAGAAGCCGCCCTCCAAATAGCCTTGAAATATGACCTGATCTATGCTCAGTCTTGTTATGTTTATACCATCCTCCCTGACCTCCCCAGGCCCGGTGGCGCTAACGCCCTGGGGGCATCTCATTCCGCTGACGGTATCGTTGGAGCCCTCTCTCATCCGTATGCTCAACCTCCTATGGGCTATGGTCTCCCTTAGGGAGGGGCCAACACCTCTAGCACTCTTCCCCCTCCCGGTAGCATGTATCCAGGATATGACATGCCTCCTCCTTTTGCCCAACCTCCTTCTTACCTCAATGTTGCCCAACCTAACCATTACCCTTATCCGCAGCCTGGTGCACCAGCTCCTCCAGCATATGCGCTTCCACCTCCCTTGCCTCCTCAACCCCAGCAATAGCACCTACAGCCCCCTCCAGGGCAAGTATTTGCACAACAGGGCGTGACTAATCCCCCTTCTTCTCAAATAAGGCGGAGAGGCAATCCAAATCAATCTGCCCCTGGTACTCGTGGACCTAATCCTCAAGGTGTTGACCCTAACACTGCTAACCAGAAACAGGGCACTCAGCCCAAGCCGGACAGGCCGCTTCGTACAAATAAACCTTGTTCGTGTTGCGGTGTTTACGTTCATTACACCCACGATTGTCCCCTCTTACCCCAGATGTGGCAGATGTGGGAGTCTCAAGCCACATTTTGCGGACAACATGCCTCCCCTCATGCTCCTCCTAATGTGGCCACTACCCAACCAGTTGTGTTTATCGATCCTTTCCCTCAGTAAGGATTTGTGGCTACCCAACCACCTGATGGACAGGTCGCCGCTCCACCTTCCATTTCTGGTTCCTCCGATTACCAAATCCTCATGATGAACTCTGATCCTTCCCCTTCCGTCGACCTTCACCTTCAAACTCGGTCTCGCCAGTACCCCAAGCCTCCCGCTCAGTCTGCCCCCGAGCCTCCTTCTTCAGGTTCTACAGAGCCTCTTTCAACATCCAGTGGCCCCTTACATATCCCTTAACCTAAATTTGAGGTTCATACCAAGATTCCTAAGGGACCATTACGTTGAAATGCTACTTCTGGTCGAGCTGCTCATTCGTATAGCATAGTAGATGATTTGGTGCAATCTCCTGCTGCCATTTCCACATTGGAACTCCTCCAATCATGCCCTTCCCAAAAGAAGGCTCTACTATCTGCTGTGGGCGTTGTAGATCCTGCTGATGACCAAATGATTGTTTTCGACGCCCATCAATCAGAACATCCTCCTCTTCCCGCTTCTGTTGCCTTCCAAATCCCAGTCAAAATCCGGAATGCCAACGTTTCTCGGTGTATAATTGATGAGGGGGCATCCACCTGTGTGATGTCCGCTTCAGTTTGGAAGCAACTCAGATCTCCTGACTTGGCCCCTTCCATGATCACCCTTCGAGCGTGGGACGGCCACGCCTCCCAGCCCATCAGCCTTTTCCGTAATTTTCCTATCACCCACACCGGTAAGAATGTTTGTGTTGATGTCGAAGTCATCGACGCCCCTCTAGATTACAAAATTATATTGGGGCGAAGCTACACCTATGCCATGTCTGCTGTCCCCTCTGCGGTTTTTCGCAAGATGTCTTTTCCTCACAATGGAAAGATAGTCACCATCGACGAGTTGAATTATCATGAGCCAAAGTCTCATACCTCCCCTGAGACGACCATCTCTTCTATAGCCAATAAGCAAACCGTCGATTCCTTGACCAGTTTCTCCCTCGACGTCTACAAAGATTCCTCCCTGCTTGGAACTTTTCCTGCTCTTCCCCCTCCTCACATCTCTGATCCCAACTTATCGAATGTTTGCATGATGCAATCGTCTCGGGCTGCCCTTAAGCGACCCACTTCTGCTAGTCAGCAACCTCAGACTCAACCTCGCCCACCGCAACCCGCTCCTAGCCCTTCATCTCTGCCAGCCGGACCTCCTCCTTCTGGCCCTTCTCCTACAACTAGTATCCCTGAACCCCTTTATCCCCCTGGATCGATTCCCCCAAGCCTTAACCACCTCGGAGCCGTCCCTCCTGGTCATTATCCTGCTGGTCAGATATCGTTCCTAGCTCCCCCTCCCAGAGTCTATTCGGTCCCCGTCATGGCCACCCTCTCTCTCTCTAACCTGACCCTGGGTATACCCGTCTGGTACCTTGACCCTCCAGCCACTACCCCTCCTGGTCACCCCAAACCCTATCTTGCTTTGACACCGGTTCAACCGGTCTCCCTTGCTTCCTCCGTTGCTACCATGCCCCCTGCACCTCCCCAGGACCATACCCCTGTGGTGACAGCTCCAAGAAAGAAAGGCAAAGCTCGCAAGGGGGAATCCAAAGACAGGGCCACCCCGACTGACCCTGCTCCTCCCCCGCCCGCAAAGCCTTGTGCCTTGTGTGATGTCGTCGGTCACGCCACCCATACTTGTCCCGAGTTTCCCCGCATTCAACCCATGGTTAAAGTCGCGTTCCCTGAGTCTACGGTCCCTGACCCTTCTATTCTGTCCTCGTCCATAACCAAGAACCCAAAAACTATTCGCACTAGCAAACCCTGCGCTTTGTGCGGTATCCATGGCCATTACTCCCACCATTGTCCTCACCTGACGCATTACCGCGCCTCTTTAGAAGTAGTCTGAGAGTATGAGGTTGAAAAAAATCAATCCGCCTCTCCCATACTCACACAGTATGCTTCGGGCCACCTTGAGGATCCCCCCGCTCCCATCGACATTCCCCCCCTGATGTTCAGATGACGGAGTCTACTACGACCATTCTTTACTTATCCTCCTCTGTGCGACATTTAGAGCCCATTCCCCTTGCATCCTCCCCTGTGGCCTCGCTTGACCCCCCTTCAGCGACCACCCTGGACCCCCTCGTTGCTACCCATACACGAGATCACTCCACCCGTCTCTCTATTGACCTCTGCAGCCCAAGTCCCCGCCATACCTCCTATAGCCCTCATATACCACCCTCTAGTTTATATATGAGTCATAGCCATCCTGCTCATTGCACTCCCTCCTGCAGTTGCCACTCGATGTCTTCTGTCCACTCACGCTGCCATCATTGTATCTCCTCCCCCCATTTGTTGTCTTGTAACACCATTCCGCAGGACCTCCTGTCCCTCCCCTTTATCGGTTACATCGATGGTGCAAGTCGTTACTCCCGGAATCTAGCCTCGGCAGGTTGGGCCATTTTCACCCCCTTGCATGCCCTTGTTCTCTCAAACGGGGTCTGCATTGGTACTGCCACCAACAATCAGGCCGAATATGATGCAGTGCATGGTCTCTTAGCCGATGCCCTCTTTCATCGCATCCTCCATCTGCATGTTCGTTTGGATTCCCTACTTCTTGTCATGCAACTAAATGGTGTTTATCGTGTGCATAACCCTGTGCTGTTTAGACAATATTTACGAGTGAAACTCTTGATATGTGAATTTGAAACCATAACTTTCAACCATGTACCTCGAGAACAGAATCACTATGTAGATAGTATTGCAAACCATGTTCTAGATTGGCATTTATCACACGCATTTCATACAAGACAATAACATTCATAATCATTAAAATGATGCATATCCATAATATGTGTCGCAAAACATGTGTTTAGAGTCCATCTACTCTGATACATATGACATGCCCATAGCATGTTACAAAAACTCAAAACTGGGGGCACCACTTGCCCCTACATACACACTAGGGGGCACCACATACCCCACACCTACTCACTATCTGGCGGATCCCAAGCCAATGGCTCTGCCCCTACAGCCCGTAGATCATGTATGCCTTGACCGGCCATCGCCATGCGCCGCATGACACCTCGCCATTCCGAGGGAAGGCCAATGCATGCCTCCACATACTGGTCATCTAAGTCTTGCCACCCGTGCTCTGAAACTCCGGTCAGCAACCTCTCGCATCTACGGCGGATGTCCTCCAGAAGGGCGGCCGCATCCTCATTGCGCGCTGCTCTCGACCCACTCGACCCTACAGCTCCAGAGGCTGCCGGGCGTCCCATATATCCGGCCGGTTTTACCAGAGCTATATCTGCATACCAAAAGTACATGAATTAGTACCATATCTGCTATTCAATAACTTTAACATGCCCATACAAGAATAGTAATCTGTCACTTACCATCGGGCCCCCATACTCGACCAGGCGGAAGTGGTAGGTCCGGATCCCCACAATAACTCATCCCACTATAGGGATAGTCGTCAATGTATAACGGCATCTGATCCCAATGGGCAAAGAACTCAGGTCGAAACACTCGCCCGACCGCCCCTCCTCCTCCTCTACACAGTAGCCGCCCCCACCGACGCATCTTGGGCTCTCTCGGGCCCCCATCTGGGAGCTGTATACGAGGCCGTAAGGTCAGGATCTTCTCAAAGAAGAAGGCGCACAATAAAGTCCCATACGAGAAATCGTGGTTCACTTGCTGCTTGCAGAGTGACAACTGTCGTTTTAGCGACACCAGCATCATTTGGGCCCACCCATAGTAGGTCCCACTCAACACACTCTCCACAATCATCATCTGCTCCCCAGTGATGTGATGGAGCGCCTGGTTGCCCAGGATACGCAGCACCGCTGCGGCCACTGCACGAGTCTCTAATCTCTCTAGATCCCCGATCGGTATCCGAGTCCCCTTGAATTGGAGACCTGGTCGAAAATGTCGCTCCACAAACTCCATGATATGCCGCCCTCGCGGTAATACTGGCTGCGCATTTCCCACCATCCCCAGTGGCGGGAGACCTGTCAAGAAATACACATCCTGGACTGTCAGTTCGATCCTATGCCCCTGCACTACAAAGACCTCATGCTCTGATAATCCGGGCCAACAAAGGCTCTCTCGCTCTCATCAAAGGGTTCTCCAAAAACTTTAGAACCCCAAACCTGGCCAACACACGACGGACACCTTGATCTGCCTGGATCTCTGCCTGTAATGTACCCAGGTCTCTCTCTCTCTAGTTAACCCATATATCTGCCATATCTGTACAAAAACATCATCTTTGTCAGCATACAGATATGGAAAACCATAACCAAACACAAAAACCCAACTCTCAGCCATAAAACGGCACTCAAACACCCTCCTCTTCCAGGTCGCACTTTTCTGCCCAATTCTGGGACATGTCGCACTTTTTGCCCTGAAACCTGCTTCCTAGGTCGCACTTTTTGGCCCAAAAAGTGCGACCTGGCCGTAGAGATGAAGGAGGGTCTGTTACTGAGATTTTGGGCCCTAAACTGAACTTTCAATCCATCAAAATGAAAGAGTAAGGTTAGGCCTCTTACCTGCCACTGACGGATCTCGATTCCAACGGTCGGTTTGTCTGCTACGCTCACCGCAAGATTTAGGGCCTTCTCTCCTCTCTATATTCACCACAGCAACACTAGCGAATGAGTGAATTTGGAGGGAAAACTGCCTTATTAAAAGAGAATCCTTGTTTCTTCTTTCACCTGCTACGACCATACCGTAGCCCCGTTTGACAAACCGTCTGCACCGTTCGAAAGCTCTCACCGAGCCCTCAAATGGGTATCTGTTAGTTTTTTGTGATTTGATACTTCACCAGGACAAATTTTGTCCAAGAAGGGTCACTTCACCTCTCCTTAAAATCGGATTTCTTCACTTACGACACTTGTACTTGGGGCACCATTTTGCCTCCTTACTTGTCTTTGTTCGTGTCGATTTTCGTCATGAGTTCCCCATCTTGTACTCATGTTTTCATGGTCCCCCATTGGGCCTTTACTGTGTGGCAGCACCATCGAGTCGCCCTTGTTTAGAGCATCCAAGTTGAGTCATCATTGCATTCATGGAGTCTATCCCGAGTCCCTTTGTACCCCGCTATAGCCCTGCATCCTTCATTGCTTGGTCTCTCTCTTGTGTCGCACATTATGGCCTTCCGTCCCATTGTCCCTTATCCCTGATGATATTGTGTCAGTCGCTACCATGTCATTCATGCCCTTCATGCTCTAGCAAGGGAAGTCGTCCATTCGCTACTCAGCCCCCTCCATTCCACCATCATCATTGGTATTAGTCTGTCCGTCACTCTACTATTTTCTCTCGTGCCTTAGTTGAGGATCTCTCATTGCCTCACCTATGGCGGACCTCCTTCTATCGACATAATCTCCTTCATTCCAGAAGCCAAGTCTAAAGGGCGGTGTACCTTGGTTCCATCTTCCACTCTTGTTTGGTGCCTCGGATCAGGCAAAGGGATCTCTCATTTCCCTTTGACTTGATTGTTTCTCCACTTCAGCTCCTTTCAGGACGATCAAGATCCGTATGCTTGATGGTTCAGTGATGCAGCAGCAGCTTTTGATCATTCCCGGGTGTGTGTGAGATGTCACAACCCTCATGCGGGGGTGGCCCTGCAGGTAGCCCCCCACTTGCCCGGATGACCTCTTCCGTACAGCCTTCGATGAAGCTCCATATATTTGATGATGTGAGCCTTAGCCGCTTGCAGCGCCTCTTTGATTTGCATGTATCAGTCAGATCTTGTGATCCCTTCCCCGTGTATAGGGGGCATTTGGGTTGTATTTGTATCTCATGTACTCAGATATTCTTGTATAAGTCTTGGCTGTTATCCCAGGCACAGCATGTATGTGGGATTCCTCATTGTATTATTATCTAGCTCATGTTTATGCCAGTTGTACTTTATGGTTCAGTCCCTTGTTTACTGGACACACTATTCTTTGTACTTTGTCTCGGCGGGCATAGGTATGCCTCCCCCGCCGCCTTTAGCACAGGTACCCTCTCATAAAAAGAGACTTGTTGCACCTGCGAGTCTCGTCTCCTCAGGGTCTAGTTCTCCAGCACACTCGTCTACCTTACATTTCTCTCTCCGACTTCCCTCTTGATGTTTGGTGATTGAGTTCTTACAACGTACTTCGGTCATACGATTTGCTCCTAACACTCGCATGCTGGGGGGCAATCTGTTACACCATTTTTTGGTCATCTAACCTATTATCATTAGATGGACCCAAGTACACCATGTAAGACCAATTTTACCCTAAGTAAAATTGCTTTCACTATGTAAAATAACTTAATAAACCACATTTATTAGGTTGTTTATAGTCTAAACAGGAAACCCCAAAAGGAAATATTAAACAAACCTATTTTGTTTAATTTTCCTCATGGAATAATTAATTAAACCATAATTTAATTATTATTCCTAGTCATGTTTAACCCAAAAACAAAGAAATTAATTAGATAAACCTTTATTTATCTTATTATTTTCTAGGAACAATTATTTAAATCTTATTTAGATAATATTCCTTGTTAAATATGACCAAATCACCCACAAATAATTAAATAAATCATTATTTATTTGATTATCTTCTAACCACTTCCTTAAAAATATAAATAAATCATTTATTTATTTATTTTTGACAAATCAAGGGATTTGACCCAAGTCAAATACCTTTTCCCTCCAACAAATATAATAAAATGTTCCATAAAAGGTGGATCTAGATTTGGTTAACATTATTTTAATCATGCACCAAGATCTAGAATGACCCAATATTTTGTTATAAATAGGAGGGATTTTCCTACCATTCTTCACCTTTTGTTGCCTATTAGATCACTCTGGATCTATACACTTGGTCACATTTTTCTACATTATTTGCTGTGTGAGCTCCCTTTGAGTTCTATATTTGTCTGGGTTTTCTACACCAACAAGAGAGAGAGATTCTAGATCTGAAGTGCTGAGGACTTCCAAGAACCCATCCCATTGAGGAGAATTGGATAAGCCTTCTTGTTTTCCTCCCAGGTGCCTTTAATACAAAAATTCTTTCAAAAATTGTTCTTGTCTTGTCTATTGGATATATGGAGCAAACCCTTCTTTTTATTGCTTAATGTCTTTCTATGCATAGATCTGGTTTTTTGCAGCTCTTTTCTTGATCAACTAACCGCAGATCTGAAGATATTGGCAGCCACATTTGTTGTTAGGGCTATTAGTTATGTGTAGCTAAAGTGGTATTTTTTCGTACACTTCGACAAAGGATTCATACTAACAGTTGTTGTGGAAGCGAACCTGCTAAACAATGAGGCAAAGTTAAAAGCAGTGAAGAAGGACAAAATAGAAAAATAGAAATTGATATCTTTAGAGATAAAACTAGATATTTTGACAAACACAGTCAATGAAATGATGCATATGATTAGTAGGAAAGAGGAGCTTGTTGCTCAAATACCTAATGTTCCATTAGTTCTAGAAAAGGAAAAGATCAATCTACCCAAGAAATGTACAACCCATCCTTGGTATCATAAGGCAGAAATGATTGTTTTATGTACTCTATCCACAGCACAACCAAAGATGAAGTCCAAAATCAGAGGGAGGTAGGAAAATCCCCAGGAACAATGTACATAATAGATTACCTTGCATATAGAGATAACCATCTCAAATATGATTATCGAGAGGGAGACTATATGGTTGAGATTGAGGATAACTGTACAGAGCAACCAAAACTATCTTCAGGGAAAGAAGAAGCCCAATCATCACAATGAAAATATGGCAATCAAACTCTACATGCAGAGCAATATTGTAAAGAGGAAAATGCAGAAACTTTTCAAGTAAGTTCCAAATGCCTTCCCCTTGTTTTTGCCTAATGCTTAAGTGAGAATTACAAGCAGGTTGTAAATAGGAAGGAGGAGGAACGCTCTAATGAATCATTCGAGGAAGAGAGGGTTGAAAAAAGCCCTGTTTTAGATAAAGAAATTCAGTCCCTGAACCATCCTGAAATCATAGAATCTGAAACAGATGATGAGTTGATCCAGGTTGATTATTTGTCCTAATTCTTTAATGCATTTTAGATTTTAAAAGGGAACCTTGGTCACATTCTAGTTGATAATCACAGAAGAAATCATGAAATATCAAAAGAACCAACACTACCATCTAAAGCACTACATGACCCAATAGTAGACACGTTGGATGGTTTCTATTTTCAAAGTCAATATTCCTGTATTCATTATTCTCTCAAAAGCTACTATGATATGGCCATGATCAAACAGTATACCCCATTATATGATTCAGTAGAATTATTGACACAACATTCATCAGATAGCATGCAAACATGTTCCGAGTTGATTGAAGACCTGGAGAGCACGTCTGCAGTAGCAGGATATGAAGCTGAGTTGGCTGAGTTAGAATACCCAGAAATAAGTCAAGAGTATCTTGATCCAGTGACTGTCTATATGGAGAAATTGTTCTTTACACAGCCAACACATATTTCCAGCATGTAAGTTGTTTTTAGAGTACACCAAGAGCCATGTAAAAAAGATCATGCCGATAATTTCTATCAAACACCATTATTAGGTTTGTCTCTGAACATGGTGAAAAGAAATGAAAGAACAAAGATATTAGAGCAATTCCATGACTGGCTGCACTGGTATTTTTGTATTATTTAGAACAACAGTAATCTCAGTAGGGTAGGGTAGGTAGGTGTGCAAATAAGCTCAGCACTCTGAGCATCTTTCTAGTTTTAGTTTCATTTTGCTTTCTAGTTTTCAATTCAAGTGTGTGCCAAACTTCAATTTGCAGAGAGAGTTGATTTCAGCGTGAATATTTTCAGCCACAGAGGTTTTTAGCGATTAAGTTACGGGGTGGGATCAGCCCAATGGATCGGGTTACCTGGTCTACGGTGTTCTTGACACCTCGTAAAGGAGATGCCGTCCCAAGCTAGAGCCATTTTTAGACTCCGCAATTCACGGTATCACGAGGTGAAGTGATTATTTCTAAGATCTTTCATACTAAAAATTATATTCCATGGTTGTCATTTATTTCCAGAAAGGAGATCTTGGTATTTGTCAAGAACTTCAAAGGAATCAATTTTCCTTTCGGTTCGATTGAAAAGAGGAAAGTGTTTCGATTAAGTGTGATGGTGAGAAAACTTCATTATGCCCCTCATTAATTACATCTAATCTATTTTTACCCCTTCATTTTTTTCCAAATCCTAAATTTCAACGTTCAAATCAAGAAATCATTAAAACCATACAAATTCAAATATCTATGCTTTCGGGACCTTATCACAGCTCTGCCACCCACTTTAGGCCGCTTGATATATATATATATATATATATATATATATATATATATATTATAAACCACATAAAACCTTTATCCCATTTACCTTTACCTTTTCATTGCACCACCAAATTGCATGTTCACTTACCATTTGCAATCTTATTCAAACCCGGTCGCCGATGCGATACTAAGTGGGACCCTTTCCGCCTTGTCACATCGCAAGTTCACAACATCACTCACATTTTCCACTTACTTCTAACTCCCGATTTGCGATAACCCTTCCCATTTTCGATTCCGATAATTCCCACCACATCGCACTTTGTGAAGTCTAACATTTACCTCCCTACGCTCATAACATAAACTGTGAGATTTTCTATGAGCGGTATTAATGGTCCCCATCTCTTTCCTGCCACATCACTCGTGTTCTTGTCAGACATCACAGTTTGCGAAGTTTAGCCTTTAATTGCCGCTCCTCGTAAAAAACCTTAAAATTTGCTATGTGCAGTATTGAATGGACCCTATCTCCACCCTTGCCACATCACCTCCTGCCATCGCGACTTTGCACATCGCAAGATTTAACTTACACCTCCATCGCTCATAAACAAAATCTTATTCTTCGTGATATGCGATGTGAGTTTGGGCCCATCGCATTACCACGTCACCTCCGACCGTACCATCATACGTCCCCTCCCAGCTAACTACCCTCCACCTCTTCGTCCTCCCCACATCTGATGGTCCTTATTTTGTTTCGGTCGCCCCTCATAATTTGAAATTTAACCACAGGGGGGGGTCCAAAACGGGAATTATACCTTACCAACATCCTTGCTACATGTCGTGCCTCTGCTAATTCACACCCCTCATCTCTGATACCACTTACTGCCCTCAACCCACTTTTAAAACGATTTTGATGTTCAAACAAAACCATCACTGTTGTTCCACGTCCACCAACCAATGGTCGCCACTGCTGTGTCGCGAGAACTCCTGCCACCATTGCCTCACGTGGCCATTCCACACCATTCCTATCCAAGGTTTTGAATCATTACTGTGCGTTTCAAGAGGAAGGCAGTGGGTTTTCCATTTCAAAGCTTTAATGCAACAATAACCGATGCAGAAGATACATAGGCCATTTAATAGAAAGTGGCCATTATTATAGCGAACACACTCTGCTCAGCAACCGTTTTCACCAAGGTAGAGCCAAGATTTCCAAGCCTTTAAAGAGATAGAGCCAAGATTTCAGAGCCATTCTTGCCTCTTCGGCATCAGAGAAGCCAGATTCTAATAATTTCACAATTAATAATGGACTACTACAACCACTGTTTTGTCAATTTTATCTTATCACTTCCTGCATGTTTCCACTTGTCCTAATTTCTTCTTGAATGTAATTAATGATAATCACTGCAGTAGATAAGGAAAATGACTTAGTATTTAGTTAAATACTATATGCATTGACAATATTAGGGGTTGGATGTTGTTAGACAATACATTGTAAGAACCATAGTATTGGAGCACTGTAATTTTGGAGCTGGGCATCAATAATCGAAGAACGTTTACATGATTCTTGAGTTGTTTAAATGGTGATGTGTTATTTATATGTGTCAAATGTTTCCATTGTTTTCCTTACTGTGCATCTATTCATCTGATTATAAAACATAAATTTTAGATTAAGATTTGCTATCGAAGCACCTTAATTCTATCTGCATTTACAATTTGAATGTTTTCTGCTGAAGTCTGATTAAAGAATTCTTAATTTCTCTTTAGTCACTACTGAACCTTACTATTTATTCCACCTCATAATTCATACTGCTCTAAATATCCATTCAAAGACAGCTAGACGTTCTGATGCTATTGAACACTCCATACCAATTCCAGCTTTGAATTAGCAGCTCAATGGACTAGTCCCTGTAGACATGCACATCCAACCAACAAAATCAATCAAAACAACCAAATACCACCATCATTGTAACTAGCCTAACATCAACATTCATAATATTAAGGAAATATTAGATCAGAAATAGAGAGAGCCCTCTCTCAGTCTAGGAAGGCTAGGTCCTGGACTCCAAAGTGGTTTGATGTTGTCCTCTATCGTTTATTCTTACCAATCTTATAAATTATAGGGCCACAAACACAAGTTATTCACTGTCGTCCCGAGGACTTCTTGCTGGCATTCTTGTGCAAACACTTGCAACATAGTGTCAAAGCTCAGACAAAGGATTTTTTTTTACCTTTGACAAGCTCCTCGCTTTTCCCGCTCAACGCTCAACTAAAATATGATTTGGAGTGGGACGCCTTCCATTTCCTTTCTTTCACCTTTCCAAGCAAGGCAAAAATTATCCATCATCACTTCTTGAAGAGGATCCATTCCCAGTGTTAATCTTGAACCTCTTCTTTGTACCAAGTCAGAACACCATCGCTCCCACTCTGGTAGCTTCTCCTCCCATTCACTGAGTCCTGGTAGATATGCTAGCTCTAGGGAATGCCTTGAAGTACTATTCTCACCAAATAATCTCAGGAAACGGTCATGCCAACACTTTTAAGCTCATCTCGAAATTGAGTGAACTTCGTCAAGTATTTTGGAATCGTGTTGCCCTTCTCCATCTTGATCTTTCTGAGTTTTTCTTTCAGCGCTAGCTTCCTATGGTTGTTGCTATTCTCAAAAATATATTTTAAGGCCTTCCACATAGCGTATCGAGTTTCCTTTCCATGTATTTTCAAGACAATATGATCTTGAACTCCTTCTAACATAATCCTTCTCGCCTTTGCTACATTATTTTTCCATGCATCAAGAAGTTGAGCATATGATACTATAGGCTGGGGAATATCACTGTCTATGAATGTCTTCAGTCCGTTGTCCTCTAGCACAACCTCCATATTTTCCTTCCATGCCATGTAATTCGAATGACCCTCAAGGGCATATTCGAGTCTCAAGCCAGTGAAAGACATATTGATGTGCTCCTAGTCCTGAAGAATAAATCTACAAAGTTGATTCACCTATTAAAAAAAAACTCTAGTTCTTATCTTCTATAGTGATTCCTACTCTGATACATTGTATAAATATATAAATAGATTCAACCAATCTTGTAATGTACTAAAACAAAATACTGAATCAATTCTACCAATTGCAGAAACCAATTACGAGATCATAAACACAAAAGAAAGTAAGAGAAAGAATTATCAATCGCACAACACAAGATGTACCTGGGGAAAGCCTTAGCTAAAAACATCGCTATCTGTATATTGCATAAATTCAAGAACGTGAAATAATTTAATGCTATTTCTCTTCCCGAGAAACCTCTGCACTATCTCTGAATATCTCACTCTAATCCTACTATGATCTAAGCAAGTTTGGTCAAATATTTAACCAATTTCTTGCCTTTTCCTGACCATCCTTGTTCACGCATTTCTGGGATAATTGAGCCCTTATTAATTAGGAAATTTCCATCAATAGATTTTGAAATACAGCCAAGGCATCCTGATGACCTCATGCATGTCTTGTACACTTTTCTAATTATACAACTGATAGTTATATTCCATTTAACCCCAATATCAGCTAGGACTTCCTTAGAACTGACACACAACAACTATTTATAGCAAAGTATCAGTTGAATGATCAATCACTACATGCGAATTAAATTAGATTTAATTCAATGGACCTATCACTAGCTCATATCTCAGTTATAACTAGTTAAACTAATTTTAACTCAAATAATTTAGTTAACTAATTACAACTCAAAATAAACTTCAATTGGACCCCCTAAAACTTAGAGTGTCCTACACATGCCTCTACTTTGACCATCAACTTGAATTGACTGAGATAGCTAAGCCTTCCTGGCTCAATTAACACTTACAAGCTGTCATGTGATGTGGAATTACAATTTACTTATAATTCAATTAAGGAAAAATGAAATTAGAAGCCCCCTTAAGGTGCCATTCTTGTTGCCATTTCAACATAATTAGGCCAAACACTTGGGTTGTCTAACATCATGGGACCCATGAAGGATGGGAATCAATAATTTTTTTGGGTTATGGAGATTTGAAAAATGTCCCACATAAAAATCAATCCACTCTACATAGGGTTATGATTTGTTAGATCAATTTCAATGTGTCTAGTACTTCACCAAATTGGACCTCAAAAATTAGGATACCATTAGGTACATGTTAAAGAGTAATACATCTGGAAGACCACCTTCAATACAAGGCAAGTTTTGTATGAATGGTTGGTCATTCCTTTTGGTGTATTAATGAACCAACTACATTAATGCAATTGATGGATGATATATTCCATCCCTATTTAGATGCATTTGTAATAGTGTATTTAGATAATATATTGGTTAATAAATATTCATGAGAGGAGCATATATCATATCTCATACAGTTGTTAGAGTCACTTAAAAATAATTATTTATTGGAAAATCCTTAGGAAATGTAATTTTTCTTAGAATCCATTGTTCTTATTTCGGGCATGTGATTAGTGGAGGGGAACTCAATAAAGATACCACAAATATGGAGGTCATAATCTAGTGGTTAATTCCTAGTAATGTAATTGAGGTTAGGAGATTTGTTGGGGTAGTGTTGTACCTATATAATTTCATAACATCCTTTTCAATAGTCTCTATGCCACTTCATGCCATAACAAGCATTGGTAGGGCTTATAGGGAGGAATGAAAGAAAAAAAAATATTTTAATGAATTGATATGAAAGATTAATCAAGCATCATTTTTCACATTGGCTAACTTGATTTTTTTTTAAATTTTTTTTTTTTTTTTATTTTTTATTTTTTTTTATAAGGTTGTAATATATGCAAGTGGATATGTTATGGGAGTAGTTTTGATGTAAGGAGGTAAGTTTACATTCTATCATCTTTAAATGTTTCATGGGGAGTTCTAAACCACCCTACCTATGATAAGTAACTCTCTATCCTAGTTCAATTTGTTAAGAAGTGTACACACTATCTAATGGAAAAATAAACCATTATCCATACTAATCACCAACCACTACAATACTTGTATGCGTAGAGAAAACTTCAACAAACCATACATTACAAGTGGATGGAGGTTTTGTGAAAATTTCTTATATTCATCAAATATAAGAAAGAATGTACCAATAATTTGATAGAAATGATTTTAAGGCCATCCACATCAAAGAGGGAAGACATGGAATGATATTAGGGCATAACCTTAATATACTTTCTCATCTTCAACACTAGTATTTGATCAAAAATTCATATTTCTCTAAATCACTAGTCGAATCTATTGAAACTTTTCCTAAGGATTGGCTCGAGTCAGCAGATGATGGTACTACTTGAGGGTAGGAAAAACCAATTTACAATGAAGAAAAGCCACTCACATACTTCCAAGAAACTAAATACATTCCAATTTCATTATATATGGAGGAGCCCTATATTAAGGACAAGGAAATACAACTAAATAAATCAATTTTTCACTATAGGGATACAAATAGATAAGGTTTCACATGTTGTTAAATTGATTAGAATAAAAATGGTTTCTATAGGATCAGAAAATTACTCTGGTTGAAGGTTGAAATTTACAAGTGGAAGAATGCAATTACAACCTATGGTAAAGGAGTAGTTCCCTTAGGAGAACATAGGAAGGATATTTATATCATGAAACAATGATGGGATGCACATATGGCTGAATATCAAGCCAAGTGGGATTGCTAGAGAGAGGAACAAAAAAATGTTTCAGAACTGGAAGCTCAGGTAAAGCGTTTAAAAGAAGAGAAACAATATATGACCTATTTTTTTGATTCAATCCTTATTTGTAGAGGACCATCCCTTGTTTATTTTTATTTTCCATAAAAGATATTTGTAATTTAAAATTCATGTTATAGCCCCAGATAAGCTCCTTAAAAGTTTGCAATCATTTTGGAAGCAATTTTTAAAAGAAACAACGAAGACAAAAATTTGTTGGGTGAGCTATATCAACAAGAGATTATTTTGCATCATGATTGGAAATGGAATCCAAACCATTTATTTTGAAGTATATAGTTGATGGCCTTTACTTATTTTCTAAGTCACCAAGTCTAGAATAGCGAGCTCAATATGCGGTGAATAAAAATCAACAAGATTGTATCCTATGGATAAGAGGTGAGCACCCCAGCCCTCAGGTTATCCTTTGGTTGCATAATGTAGTCCTTAAATATTCTACATAAATTTATATTATTACTACCACTAAGCAAGAGGAAATCTCCTATTATGTTGGGCATATTGATTGTTTGAGGGAAGATTCCCTAGAGACCTGTAAACACAGATGGATAATTTATAGCAAGTGAAATGAAGGGATACTTTAAATTATTCTAATATTAGATATCATTTTTGGGATTGAACTCCGTTAATTTAGTCATTCATCCATGACCATTTCCAAGAGAGGTAGTCGTAACTGACTAATTTCTCATGATTTTTGAATAGTCCACTTAGCACTCATTGCATCGGGTGATGTTCACAGGGGTGAAGAAGTGGTATTGAAACTAGTGAAATGAATCACATAGCGTCAATCAACACTTCGGGGGCTTGCACCCTGTAACTAGGAATTCTCGGGAGGTCACCCATCCCAGAACTCCTCTAATATTGTTACATCATTACAATGGGTGGATATATATGTTGATTTCATTAAACTACATGGTCCTAGGTGGATCGACCTCAAATTCCATTACCCTATGATATCACTTCCTACATTAGGATATTAGTTTGACTACAAATTGGAGCCTGAAGTGGAATCCCATTATTGGAAAGAAACTGACGATAAAATTGGATACTACTTTGCTAAGAAGCAATGAAAATCCACCTTTAGCCTAAAAAATATTCACCATAGGAATTCATATGGTAACTCTGACTCTGATTAATCATACTGGTTGCGTGAGGGCATGTAATAACTTTATTTGGGGGGAGATTGTTGGAAATTGGGTTCAATGATCCCCGTGTGTTTTGTGACATGGACTAACCACCTCTCGTGGATCCTAACTCTAGTGATTGTAGCGGAGACTAATGCCTGTGGGTTTCGATCTAACGACAATTGTGATTCCAAAAATTAGTAAAAAAGCGACAAGTCTCAAGTTCAAAACTCACCCGGCTCACGTTGGGGGGGAGATTGTTGGACATTAGGTTCAACGCTCCCCGTGTGTTTCGCGACATGGACTAACCGCCTCTCATGGATCCTAACTCTAGCAATTATAGCGGAGAATAATGCCTGCGGGTTTTGGTCCAACGAAAATCGTGATTCCAACAGAGATGTTGGACCTTATATATGAAATAATTTAACATGTTTATTATTATACCTTTTTTCACCATTTACAATCATTTTGAGTTCGTGATATTGTTCATAATGATGTGTTTTTTCCAAGGTATGATTTCCCAATATTTATTGTTATTTTATTGAATTATGTTAGTGTGTTTTGAAGAATTATGCCTCTTATACTCACCCTTAGGAGGATGTATTTTAACTACTTCGTAAGTGTCACACCAGTTTCATAGATGTGTTTCTACTCTTGTCTTATTAGTGTGTTGATACTCCCATCTTATTGGTGTGTTTCTATTCCTATCTTATTGGTGTGTTGCTACTCCATTCACATTGAAGTACGGCTACTCCACTCACATTAAAGAAACACTACTTTCATTTCTATTCTAAGTAAAAATTGTGATACAACTATGAATCCTTATCCCCCCATGAATCTAAAAGTAATAATTATCTCTACTACAAATGGATCTAGTTGATTGTAGCAATTAAGTCCATTTTAGAGCTAGGTTTTTATTGGCACAATAGATCCAGATTGTTGGCGAGAACATAGTTGGAATTGTTATTGTATGGTGACTATAAACAAGGTTTGGTTACAACATATGATATGGATAAGATGTAATAATGAAAATTTATGTATTATTTTAAGATGATTGTTTGTAACCAACTTATCATTTAGTTTATAGTTAGAATATATTGAAAATTATATATTCTCAATATTTGTGTTAGCATATTTTCTAAGGTTAGATAAGTTGAAAGATGTATAGAAACTATGCCCCTCTCCATGAGAGAAAGGAGAAGGACATTATCGATTGAGTTGTATTCTAAACAATTTTTTTTATTAATGCAAGTTTTGTTGATATGGTTATGAAGTTGGTGTGTATGGAATTGTTACTTTCATAACTTTGAAATCAAATTGTATCACTATGTTCTAGGGAGGAAGGGTCCACTACTTAGAACAGGTGTTCAATTAGTTAGCTTAACTTGATTTATAATTGATTTAATTCATTATTTAGTTATTTATTTGGTTTTCATTATAGTATGGCTGCTGAGTATAATATCTTTATTATGCTTGTAGGAAAATTCATCTTTAGATGGAACATCCTCTGGGCTTTTGTTTCTCTATTGCAGATTATACACCAACGTGGTTTTCTATTGATAAATTACATAATAATGAGCATTGGATGATTTGTTCCTGATTCATAGTTATTTTCTATTACATTATCTGATTGACATTTCTTATATTATTGTTCTTCAATTTTGAATCATTACACAATTAGATAACTTCTTTATTGATTTTTACTACAAGCATACATTAGCTATACTTGTGTTAGCACAAAATTTACAGTCTACACATACTTTTCCTATTAGGTCCCTATATTACTAGTGTAATCCCTTATTTTTGTTAGTGTAGTCCCATTATTGTTATTGTGGTACCAATTTAGCTTCCTTTTTATCTCTCGTTTTAGTTTCCTATTTAATGTTCTATTTTGATCCTCATTATGGATTTTTTTTTAGCATCTACTTTAGCTTCATTTTTAGCTTCCTGTGTAACATCCTATTTTTCTCCTCAGTATGGAATTTTTTTTAGCATCCACTTTAGCTTCCTTTTTATGTTCCTGTTTAATGCCTTATTTTACTCCTCATTATGGCCTTGTTTTTAGCATCCACTATAGCTTCCTTTTTAGATACACATGAAATATTGTACAACATTGATCCTGTCACTTTCCTTTTACAACCCTATGACTTCATAATAGTAAGCCAAGGAAGGTACGTTTGATTTTCATTTACTTGTAGGAATTGGATTTAAGGGATGATATGAATTTTTCTGTTACACATGCCAAGGATGGATTTTGTAATTAAGTTGGGTAGAGGAGTGTACAATATCTATCATATGATATACTATGACTATAACCCAATTCGGTAATTACCATATAGTTAACGCACAATACACTTATCCTAATTCAGTAATTACCCACTACCATTGTTACTCCTACTGTCAATTCTAAAAATAAATTTGACTACTTGGAAATCATTCTTGGTAGTTGTCATTTATGATCTAAAGCTCAAATTCAATGAAAGGATAAATTTAATTATTCCATACCCATTTCCTAATTTCATTCGAATGATTTTCTATACCCTAGTGTTGTAGTTGCTACAACACCCTCTAATTTTTTTCTCTCCTTAAATTTTTTAGCCCCTAATACTTGTGAAAAAGATAAATCAGACCTAAGATTCACCTTTGCTAAACCTCAGGTCGCTAAGTCGCAAATATGGTTAACTTTCCTAACTTGCGACCCTGTGACCTTGCGACCCCCCAGGTCGCCAAGTTGCTGGGTCGCACATCAGTCCAAAATCAAACATCAGCGACCTCGCGACCCTGCGACCCCATGACCCCTTAAGTCCCAAGGTCGTAGAGTCGCAAGGTCGCACATTTCATTAACACAGCTCATTCGTGACCTGGTGACCCTCATTAATTTCCCACAAATGCGACCCCTTTATATATAGAAGGTTGCATAGGTTGCATTTGACCTACGCAATAGAGAAAAAAATTCCTCTGACAAGCCAGCTAGAGCACGATTTTCCGAGGTAAGTGCCTAATCCTCTTGCTGTTTCTTTTCTAGGGTAGCTGTTACTATGTTTTCCTCACCCTAGCCTATTTTAACCCTATTATGACCTTTGCTAAAGCCATTGAAAATCCTTTTGCAAACCTCCCCTCCTTTAGTTTTCTTCTGATCTTGTGTTAAGCTTGCCTGCCCCTTCGGCCTTCCTAGGACCTTGCCTAACTCACCTGTGAAGGTTCCTACAACCTTGTACGATGATTTTGTGGACACCATGTGTGTTTTCCAAGAATTTTTCCGTTGCGCATCCGCAAAGCCCTAGAGCGACCCCACGACCTTGCAACCTCGTCACTAAGTCGCAAAAATGCTAGGTCGCATATCATGAAAAACGTAGAGTGATGCGACCCAGCGACTCAGCGAATTTGCGACCCAGTTGCAAGTCGATAAGTGTCTATGTCGTACTTCCGAAAATTTTCTAGCCAACGTGACCCTGTGACCCTGCAACCTCGCGAACTAGTCCCAGGTCACTAGGTTGCTAAGTCGCCCTTCTATCGAGTTTTAAGCCAACATGACCTATCGACCCCGCAACCCAGTCACAAGGTCGCCAGGTCACAGGTTAACCCACCTCCTTGTAAATAACTAAGCAGATGTAGAAATAACCCACATATTTAAAAATGATGGCATCTATCTTATCGTGGGATTTTTTTATGAACATGCCAAGGGATATTGAAGTCGAGCTAGAGTGTGTATCCATTTCGTCAGTATCAAGTGACATGGGGCTGCTAGCAGTTTGTAAGAGGAACAAAATTCCTAAGATAGAAATCTTGGAGAAGGAAAGACCTATTTTTCTTCCCCCCATATATGAAGAAACAACCTGCATCTTCGGTAAGGGGTACATTATGAGCTGGTACTAGATCTACAAAGAGTTTACTCAGACTGAATTTTCGTAGCACCTCCCTGACCGACAATTATATGTTCAAGTTAAACGATCCAAATTTCACTACGTAGAGGCCCACTCGCCGGTGTTCCCATGCACCGAGCTGATTGAATGGATCCTACAAAGAGTCGACCACAAGATCTGGGTCATTCGGGACCATGCCGGGAAGACTTTCGCCAACCTAAAGGGACAAGGTGCAGAATTCTACTATGTGCTTCCCTCCTGTGAGAAGACCTTCAATGATGAATGGGCCAATACTCATGCAGTTCCCATATCTAAAATGTTGAAAGGATGGTGCGAAGACCCGGAAAAATTTCGGCTCAAGAAGGATCAAGAATATCAGACAGCGGGTCTCAGGAAAGTTTACAAACTCGTAGCCGTGATGTTATGTAGGATGTATGGCTGCCCAGATGCCACCTTTTTCAATGGTGCATGGGTCTCTCTAATGTATGCCATCACCGTGTACGGTAACTGTTTCAACTGGTCCAACATGATAATAGCAGCTCTCAAGTCAAACATATCTGCGAGTCTGGTACTCGACGAAGGGTAAGCATTAGAATTTTACGTGGCATCTTATCTCCTAGATGCAGTGTGTGCCAGGTGCCAGTTTCAGGGGTGGTCACATAACTGGGACTCAGAGAATGGCAGTCCAATTCACAAAGACCTAATGGTGTTTTTGGATTCCAAATATAAGCAATAAATGGAGTCAATAGCATGTAGCTTCATCCCTGCCCTCTACGTGAAGCTATTCAGAAAAGACCCCCCATGCATGTCCGAGCGAGCCATGGATACAATAATTCAGGTGGCCAACTAGTTTCCTAACACCGATAGCACCTTCCTCCAAGTTTTTGGGTCACTCAAGGCCCCCCATGCATTTCCTTGCTTCGTAATGGACAAGCTTCTTCTCCAAGAAACTTGTTATCAAATGTCAGGCGGTTTCTCCAAAGTCCTCACTAAAGGTAAAAAGAAACCATGGCCAACCTTGCCACTCACCATCGGCGCCTACACAGTAAAGGACTTTAGAGAAGTAGAAGAAGAATCTGAACAGATAAAGGGATTCCATCTACCTCCATTGGCACACCGTACATATGATCCCGAGAGAATCATCCTTGCACACTGCAAGTGGGCCAAATTCAAATGGAGTTATCAACATACTGACTGCCCAAATGAAGATAGAATAACGAACTGGTACAACAAGGATAGAGAAGAAAATCCAGCAGAATCAAGTGATCAGGAGGAATAGGACAACCAGACTTTATAGGAAAGAGCTAATACACTGGGAGGAACCTCATCCTCCAGATCTAAGAAACCAAAGACTAGTACAGGCCTTAACCCTTCCTCCCAAAAAAGAGAAATGGAAGCCAAAGCTAAACAAGAGGTCGAAAAGAGGGCAAGAGAAGAGGAGGAAAAAGCTAAACAGGAGGCCGAGGAAAGGGCAAGGGAAGAAGAGGACAAACAAAAGAAGTAGATGAAGGAAGAGAAAAACAAGAAGCGGGCAGAGGAAAACTGCAAGAAAAGAGAAGAGGAACAGACGAAGAAGGAGGAGGAAGAAAAGGAGGAAGCCGAGTGTCGGTTGAAAGAAGAGTAGGACAAGGAAGAAGAAGAGTGCTGGTTGAAGGAAGAGCAGGACAAGGCAGAAGCAGAGCACCGGTTGAAGGAAGAGAAAGACAGAGTAGGAGCTGAAGGGAGTAAGACACCGCACTCAGAAACAGAGGGAAAAATAGAGTTTCCACCCATTGAGGTACCTCAGACAACTCCTGCCCGATTCACCCTCTCAGAATTGGGTACCTCGGAGGATCTAGATGAGGGAGTGCTTGATCTCACTAGACTCACCTATGATAAATTCACACATAATATCATGTAGGAGAAGAGAATATTTTTGGCACGGGACCCTGCAGCGACCCTCGCAGTCACTCCAGGGAAGGACATAGTCTTGGACACCAGGAATAACCCAGTCATGATTGCCTCAGCTAGTACTACTTTTGTAGTAGCTACTGAAGAGAACGTTAGCAGGATGAGCAGAGAGATTATGTCCTTATAGAATATACTGCAGGTCTCTGAACTCAAGACGACCCAAGTAGAGTAAGAAAAGAAGGCGCTTCAAGAGGAGGTTAGATAATTTCAAGCTAGAGATACCCCTGCAAATGAAATATCACTCACTATATAGGGAGAGCTAGTCACTTTGGAGGCCTCTATGATGTATCTCTATGAAGAAATCTTTACCATAAAGCAAATTGTAGTGCCTCTACTAAAGGCACAGGTCGAAACTAAAAGGAGGAACACACATCTGAAAGAAGCCTCTACTGTATTGGATAAGATATTGGAGTGGTCTAACAGGTATCCACAAGCCCCGACCATGTTGCCTAGATGAAATTGGATTGCCACCCAGAATGACAAAGTTCAATTTCGGATGAAGGTACAATCTAAGAAAAATCTCATCAAGGATCTGGAGAAGGTAATGTCATCATATGATCATTTCATTAGTGGCACCGACTCAATGGACGAGGTACACCACATCCCTTCTCTGGGTGCACTCAGAGAATAGAAAACATGGGAAGAAGTCTTCACTGATATTCAAACATTTTTATAGCCCATAAGGCAAGCAGCCGCCTCGCAAGACCTGCCAGCATCGGGAGAAAACATGGTTCAATTCATTGTGACACCGGTCCGGATATATAGTAAACTAGCCTCCTTATCGAATAAAATCACAGTCAAGAGGGAAAATCTGATTCCAAATGCCCTCGAATGTCTTCACAGGTTAAGAGAAGATATGCCTCAGGTCTCCCCAGTAGCTGCGGATTATCGGGCTTGGCAGACCTACCTAAAAGAGCAGTAGCAGATAGATGTCCCGAGCCTGGCAATCACTCAACTACTTCCATGATCAAGTCATAAATATCAACAAGTAGAGTAGGTTGCAGGTCACAGCAACTGAAGGGTCGCGGGTTACAACCATAGCCGAGGTCGCAGGTCGCAATTTCCCTCAAGTCGCAAAGTAAACCAATGGTCAGGAAGGCGAAAAGTTAGGGATACCCAAGGTTCAATTTTTTTTTATAAATACTCCCTTCCGAGAATTGTAAAAGGGATTTTTTTGGAGGACTCCAAAGGAGCAGGGAATTGTATATCATTGAATGCACCCTTTATGAATGAATACAAACACTTGTTTTGATTCCACTCTTGGATCTGATGGGATTTAATGTGTTAACATTTTGAATATTTTGCCTTACCTGATATCTTGCTTATTTAATCATCTGCATTTTCCACTTATATCATTTATACATTCAACTCACTAAATGTTATTAATGATGTTAAGTTGTTCATACAGAAAATGTTAAGCAACTCTATTACTAACATTTATCTCATCTTTGGAAAACCACTTAAGGAAGTGAAGGGTGCTATAACCACAAAGAACTGTTTCTTCTATGGTTCGAATAGATTTTTTACAAGTATGACCTTGATGATGTGTTGCTACCAGTACTTCCTTGGTTTCATGCTTTCAAACTCCCCTTGCTATTCATAGTGTTTTATGTTTTTTGAGATTCATCAACCATTTGCATTGTATCATCCGGATAGACGTGTGTTCACAAGTCTAGAAAGCTCGTCTATGTCCGAGAAAAGGAGTATTCAGGGGTAGCCGGACCCACACCCCGGAAGGGATCCCTATCAAAAATGGTTTAGAGTCTAATTGGGACTTTATACCAGGGAGATCCCATACTGTTGGTCGGACATATTTTCACATCAATAGATTTGGCGCTAGAAGGAGAGCCTGAATGGCAGGCTCCTAGCACGCAAGTAACATCCCATTATAAACTTCCCAAGGGGAGATCATGTATGAAAATACCAGTCCTCCACCCTTAGAAAATTCCCAGCAGGAGGAAGCCCCTTACTATGAGGTTACTTTAAATCAGCTAAGGACCCTATGCCCTATCTCTTGCAACCTTGTTAGGGGTTTACAGCGAGCCCTAGTCACTAGTTCCTGGGCTAATCCTAGAACTCCCGTAGCTAACCATACTCGCCAAGGAATCCTTGTCAACTCCCTACCTCATCTTGTGGGTCTTATGATCGAAGATTATATAGACGTAGTTGAGAAAAATTATGAAGAACCCTCGGACAACCCTAGGGAGGTGGAATAGGGTAGCCCAGAAATCACCGAACCGAAACCCAATGCCAACCCTTAACCACACCAAAATTTGAATGATAACACTCAACCAAACGACCCACCTGGAGGAGGAGACGGGAGGGGTCAGGGAAACAAAGGCCAGGGGAATAGGGGTCGTGGACAAGGCCACAACCCAAGCCACCACTATCACCACATAAACCAAAATATATTTTCGTTCCTTTATAACTGGAGGAATATCAGAGATATAGGGAACCAAGGGAGGAATCAGGACATGCAGTCCCATCAAGAAGGCGAAGCATTCGAGTCAGGCATAGGGAGCGAGTCCGAAAGTGAAATAGGTCGTGTTTATATATCATGCCACTAGCAGGATAGACATGTGCAACCTCTGGCTTGGATGGCGCAGTCTCCTTTAGCCTTCCATGGCCCCCTTCATGACATGCCTCGGCATCCGGAGAAGCACCTCCCCAAGTTCGACCCCGAAAAAGGCACGCTAGCCGAAGATCACATAAGAAACTGTTACCTGGCCTTAAAAATGATGAGAGTACAATATGACGATGTAGCATGCCATATTTTCCCCCATAATTTAGAGAATAAAGCCGCCACCTGGTACCGATCCCTCCCAGTTGCTTCCATCTCATCCTGGGTGTAGTTCCACGGTATTTTTCTTCAAAAAATTTCGGAACACAAAATTGCTTCCATACTCCTCACTGAACTTAGTACTTTTAAGTGTCAAAAAAAGGAGAAAGTAAAAGATTTCAATCAATGCTTCACTACGATCTTGAATAAATTCCCACTGAATATGGCATTAGACGATTCCATCACTGTCGACTACTATACTCAGGCTCTCCCTCGGGATATTTCCATTTTCGTGAAGTGCGAAGCTAGAGCTACCCTGGCGGCGAATTACACCACCGCCCTAGTTGTCGAAAGAGATATGCTATCCATAGGAGCCATCGCCCATGAAGGACAAGATGATCAAAAGCCAACCACAAAGAGAGCCCAATCCTCAAACCATAAATCCAGAGACAAAGATAAGGACCCCTTTGATTTCGAAAGTATCACAAAATCCCTCAAGTTACTGACCAACGAAGTCTCTGATCTGAAGAGGAATAACAATGATTCTGTCCTAGCTACTAAAATGCAGAAACCTTTCTTTAGAAAGAATAATCCCACTGTAAAACGACCCTCGTCAAAATCAAGTGCCGGTCTCAAAGTTGAAGAAATCGGCAATGACAACTTTTGTTCTTTCCATCAAGCCTCTCACTCAGAGAAAAATTTCCTCCAGTGGATTAATAGCATGACCACCGTGGTGAATCAAATTCTGGAAGACCAAACCCCCGGAGATCTGGAAGAGGAGGCTATTTCAGACAACGAAGAGACCACCCCCCAAGATGAGGATATGGGTTCCACTGTCCTCGCTTTTGAGGTCATCCACGGAGAGTCTCTCCCTTCCAGCACTGGGATTAACTTGGCCGATGACCCTAAATCTAAACCCCCTCAAAAATATGGTTTGAGGAGTAAAGGCCCAGTCCCTGAATAGTCATTCGAAGAAAAAAAGGAAAGCTTTCTTAAGGAAAATCTTGGCACCAAATGCAGAAAACCAAAGCAAGACTCCCAAAAAATTTATTCCAACTAACCCCAGAGAAGGCCCCAAGGATAAAGCTTCATTGGTTTCCCCTAAAACCACCACTGAACTTGCCTCACACTCAGATTCTGGTTATAACATTATCGAAGATATGAAGAAGGCCTAGGCCAATATTTCTCTCTACGAGCTCATTCACATTGCTAACTAATGAGATATTATCCTCAAGGCCTTTTCCAATCAGCTGGAAACCAAACCCGTGAGCATCACATCTACGCAAACTACTACTAATCCCCAATCCATCGTAAATGCCATAAATTCGAACTCCAAGGGATCCACACCACCTTTCCTCCTCTCCTTCCAGATCTTTAACTTCAATGTCCATAATTGCCTCATCGATTTTGGTGCATCCATGAATTTTATGCCCTTATTTGTATGTAAGAAGTTAAACCAAATCTAGGTCAAAAGTGAGTCGTACATGAAATATGCTGTGACCGACCTAGATGAAACTAACGAACCAGTCAGTTTCGCACAAGAAGAGCTCGGTGTGTGTTTCTTAGAGTCCATCTTTGGGTGCTATCAAACTCCCCAATCTACGATCACTCAAGACGTCTAGTCTGAGCTACTTCTGGTTATCGAAAACTCCTCTACCTCAACAAAGGACACATTGGAAGCTGCTACCCTCAGTACATCCCCAATGTGCTTGAACAACCTTGTCAAATCAGAAGATGAAATATGGACCTTGTACTATGACGGTTCCAAATCCCAATATGGGGCTGGCGCAGGTTGTATCTTGTTGGACCCTCAGAAGAACAAGTTTCTAATTTCCTGCCGGTTAGAGTTCCAGTACACAAATAATACAGCCGGGTATGAGGCATTGCTACTCAGACTCAAAAAGGCCATATACCTAAAATTTCATTGTTTAAAGGAAATTGGTGATTCTGAGATTATTACTTGTCAGGTACATAACACCATCCATTGCTTGTCTCCACATTTGAAAGGTTGATAGCAAGAGGTATGGCATTTAATTTCTTCTTTTGATGCTTTCGGTATTAAATATGTACTTAGAATGAATAATGCAGTAGCCGATACACTTGCCAACGCTGTTGTTAGGTTCACCCCACTTAGAGATGGATTTTATATTGAAGTTATTTACAGGCCATCCGTACTAGATAATGTTACTAATTGGCGCATTTTCAATGATGACCAACATGTATTGGATTTCATGCTCAATACAGACGTATTCAAAGGCACAATTATAAAATAAGAGTATCATGATTGAGCTTTGCAGGAGGAACTACAAGATCGGAAAGAAAATCCCATACCCAAAGGGATCATGTCACTCGAAAATTTGTTCAACCTATAGAACCGTTTTCGAGGGCCCCCAAACACGAAGGTGCAAAGTTGCATGTTAGCGCACCGAAAAATTAACCTCGGGATAGACAAGGATCCCAAGCTTGCAATATGGGTAATGAGTGCACCCCTCAGGAGAAGCAAGCATTCATCAGATTATTTAAGAAATATTGAGATGTGTTTTCCTGGACATATGATGAGATTTGAACTTATGATACACGGATCATCCAACACGTCATATCCATGAAGGAAGGAGTGAAGCCTTTCCAACAGAAACTGAGAAAAGTACACCCCACCTTAGAACCAATGATCCAAAAGGAAGTAAAGAAGCTCTTGGATGCGCGGATAATTTTCAAAGTTAGAAATTTGACTTGGGTGTCAAACTTGGTCGCTGTTCGCAAGAAATCCAGTGAAATCGGTTTGTACGTAGACTTCCAGAATTTAAACAGAGGCTTTGACAAGGAAAAATATCCGATCCCTCCTATGGAGAAAATCCTTCAAGCTGTATCAGGGTCGAAAATGTTCTCTCTATTGGATGGGTTTTCAGGGTATAATCAAGTACTAGTGGCTGAACCCGATTGGCTCAAAACCACACTTAGAACTAAATGGGGAACATTCGCATTCAGATGCATGCCCTTTGGCCTGATTAATGTCGGTGCCACCTTCCAAAGAGTTATGGACATCACCTTCAGAGGAATCATTGGGAAAGGTGTGGTAGTATACCTTTATGACGTCACCATATTTTCAAAGCGCAGATCTGACCACCTACACCACCTCAAGCAAATTTTTGAAAGGTGTCAGAAATATGGAATCTCACTAAACCCGAAGAAAAGCATTTTCACTGTCACCGAAGGAAACTTGTTGGGGCACATAATAACTCGACATGGCATAGTGGTGGATCCAGAACGTGCAAAATTCATCGCTCAAATACTGACCCCAATTGGTAATAAAGCTATGCAGTCTTTCCTCGGCAAAATCAACTTCACCCAAAAATTTATATCAGTTTTTTCCCAAATCGTGAAACCATTGCAAGGCATGATTAATAAAAGCACTAACTTTAAATGGAATCCTCCTAAGAAAGAAGTGTTCGATAACATCAAACGAGCCATCATGGAAGCACCCTCTCTTCATAGTCTAGATTTCAACAAAGGCTTTATCTTGTATACCTTTGCCTCAGATTCATCTTTGGTTGCCGTCCTCACTTATAAAGATGACAACAATGATGAGCGGCCTATATCATTTATGAGCACTGGGATACAAGGCGCCGAGCTAAATTATCCATATATTGACAAACAAGCTTACGTAGTATACAAGGCAATTAAACACTTCAGGCCATATATTTTGAAGAATCATGTCACAGTCTTTGTGCCTCATGCAACTATTCGCTCACTATTTGTATAGCAGGAGCTGGGCAAGAGAAGAGGCAAATGGATGATGTGCCTCCAAGAATATCACCTGGAATTCAAGCCAGCACACACTATAAAGGGCCAAGGATTATGTCGGATGGCAACAGAGGTAGTAGACTCACAGAGCATTGAAGAAGAGAATTGGGAACACAATATCGACATGTATCAAGCTGATTGCACATCCCAAAAGATACCTCCTCATAGTACGTAGATCTCCAGCAATATCTGAAACATAGTACCATGGGCCCCACTTTAACCACTCAGCAGAAACACGCATTGAGATTGAAAGTTGTATCCTACTAGCTGGTGCAAGGTAATTTGTTTCGCAAGCACCACAGTGGTGTCCTGCTATGCTATTTGGAGTATGATGAGGCACAAAATTTTTTGGCAGAACTCCATGATGGTCCAACAGGTGGACACTATGCGGGGGATACCACTGCTCACAAGATCATGCATGCCGGTTTCTATTGGCCTACTTTTTTTCAAAGATGCACACGCTTATGTTCGGAAATGCCAACAATGCCAAAAGTTTTCTAATAGAGATATACAACCTTCTGCCCCATTACACCCTGTCACAGTGGAAGAACCATTTCAGTAGTGGGGGCTAGACGTGATTGGGGAAATCTTGCTGCACTCTTCCAAGAAACATAAATACATCCTCACTGCCACAGACTACTTCACAAGGTGGGTTGAAGTGATAGCGTTGCGTCAAGTCAATGATCAAGAGGTAGTAATCACCCAATGCATCATGATCAGGTTTGGCGTTCAAACCTCCCTTGTTTTTGATAATGCAACATATTTTTCATCATTGAAATTATATGATTTTGCTCCAGAAAATGGTATAGTGTTGAAACATTCTGCCAATTATTACCGCCAAGGAAATGGGTTAGCCGAGTCAACTAACAAGAACCTCATCTGCATCATCAAAAATACTTTTCTATCCCAAAATCAAAATTGGCATAATGCTCTCCATAACGCCCTATGGGTTGATCAAGTCACGCCCAAGCCATCCTTGGGGACCTCCCCGTTTTTTCTTGTTTATGTCAAAGAAGCTATTCTCCTCCCAACTTGTCTCTCCCAACCCTTTAGTTATCCCAAGAGACTCATGGCACCCCTTGCCCTACCTTTCAATCCCAAATAGACACATTATTGAAGCTGGAGGAGGAAAGGCTGAAAACCCAGGAAAAATTTTCCATCCACCAAAGTCGAATAAAACGATGGTTTGACAAGAAGTTTGCCAGAAACAAATATTTCAAAGTAGGTGACCTGGTTCTCAAGTGGGACAAAGCTCACGAGTATAAATGAAAGCACTCCAAATTCCAGGCCCTGTGGACAGGTCCCTTCCAGATTAAAGAAAAAATCTGCTCCCACACCTATAGGCTATAGACCCTTGAGGGGAGAATTGAGGTTCTCTCGGTAAACGGGCACGACCTTAAACACTACTTCACCTGATAGCATTGAGGGGCCGTCATCATACACTATACCATATGTCTATTTTTATTTTGTTTTCTTTTTTTTTGTGTTATTTTTTTCCTTTGTTCTTAGTTTCTTCTTTGTTTTCAATAAACCAATTGTTCCCAGTAGGCTCCCATTGACCCTGTCCCCTGTAGCATCCCAAATGTTGAAGGAGGGATGTAGAGGTTACTCAATTTGCAATGTTGTGCTAGAATCTACGCTGGTGAAGAAATGCCCATGAAACTCAAAAGGGACACAAGCTTGCCTGTGATATGCATTCAGTGGGGAAAACACAGCTAAGTCCCAGGAACCAAGCACAGTTAGCCTGCATAGCATGCTGGCCCAAGGAATTACAATACAAAAGAAAGTCTTGGTGTGTTTGGTCACTATATGGGAAAGGGACAGAGATAACAGAAGGAGACAAAAGGACATTCAAGAAAAAAAAAAGGTCCTCATATAAACCAGGAGAAACCTCTCTTGCAAGCAAAATAAGTCGGGATCCCTCATCCGCCCTAGGAAAAAGTGCCACTATTAAATAAGTGCCTTGAGTACAGTCAAATAAGTGCCCCGAGCACATTTAAAATAAGTGCAAACTAGCACATGAATAAAACACATATTTCATTAAATTTGGAATTAAATAGTGGATCTCGAATTTCAAAATAACCAAAAAACTAAATTCTAGTGATGTCCTTGTAATAATTTTTTTCCAATTTTAATGAAAGATGTGTTATAAGGGTAAAGTATCGAGAAAGGCTTCCTGCACAGAGAGGCGATGCGATGACTCTACGGGGTACTGACCAGGCTTGCTGGCAGCAGAGCAACGTCTGTGACTTCGCCTAGACCATTAGGTTCACTTGCAGCGGAGAAACACAATGAGGACGAAATAATTGTACCGGATCCTGGAAATATCCGAGGTGACTCCAACCTTTTCCATCTAGTCTCCTGGAATGAATTGTGGTATGCTCGCACCCTGGGACATGCATATAGGTGGAGCATACATGCAAGGTCCAAGGACAAAAGTGGTGGGACCCACTAAATGGAAGGGTCAACAGGCTCAGTCCCACCCTTCACTTGATAAAGAACCAACATAGATCCTGGGTCCTACCAGCGAATCGCCATTTGTTGTAGCTGGTACAACACCCTCCACAATTTTCTCTCCTTAAATTTTTGAGCCCCTAATACTTGTGAAAAGGATAAATCATACCTAAGATTCACCTTTACTAAACCTTAGGCCGCTAAGTTAAAAATATGGTTAAATTTCCTAAGTTGTGACCCCGCGACCTTGCGACCCCCCAGGTCACCAAGTCGCTGGGTCGCACATCAGTCCAAAATCAAACATTAGCAACCTCGTGACCCTGCGACCCGTTAGGTCGCAAGGTTGCACATTTCATTAACACAGCTCATTTGTGACTTGGAGACCCTCATTAATTTCCCACACATGCGACCTCTTTATATATAGAAGGGTCACATAGGTCACATTTGACCTACGTGACAGAGAAAAAAAATGCCTCTGACAAGCCATATGGAGCACGATTTTCTCAGGTAAGTGCCTAATCCTCCTATTGTTTCTTTTCTAGGGTATTTGTTACTATTTTTTCCTCACCCTATCCTATTTTAACCCTGTTATGACCTTGGCCAAAGCCATTGACAATCCTTCTACAAACCTCCCCTCCTTCAGTTTTCTTCTGATCTTGTGTTAAGCTTGCCTACCCCTTCCCCCTTCCTAGGGCCTTGCCTGACTCACCTATGAAGGCTCTTACAGCCTTGTATGGTGATTTTGTGGACACCATGTGTGTTTTCCAAGCCTTTTTACACTGTGCATCCACAAAGCCTTAGAGTTACCCCGCGACCTTGCGACCTCGTTGCTAAGTCGCAGAAATGCTAGGTCGCATATCATGAAAATGTAGAGTGATGCGACCCAGCGGCCCAGGCGCGAGTAACTAAGTCACTAGGTCGCACTTCCACAAAGTTTCCAGCCAATGCGACCCTATGACCCTGCAACCTCGTGACCTAGTCGCAGGTCTCCAGGTCGCTAAGTCGCCCTTCTATCGATTTTTAAGCCAACGAGACCTAGCAACCCCGTGACCCAGTCATAAGGTCACCAGGTCGCAGGTTAATCCACCTCCTTGGAAATAACTAAGAAGATGTAGAAACATCCCACATATTTAAAAATGATTGCATCTATCTTATCGTGGGATTTTTTATGAACATGCCAGGGGATATTGAATCCGAGCTAGAGTGTGTATCCATTTCTTCAGCATCAAGTGACATGGGGCTGCCGGTAGTTCACAAGAGGAACAAAAGTCTCAAGATAGAAATATCAGAGGAGGAAAGACCTATTTTTCTTCCCCCCATATATGGAGACACAACCCGCATCTTCGATAAGGGGGATAGTATGAGCTGGTACCAGATCTTCAAAGAGTTTACTCAGATTGAATTTCTGGAGGACCTCCCTGACTGACATATATATGTTCAAGTTAAACGATCCAAATTGCACTACGCAGGGGCCCACCCGTCGGTGTTCCCATGTGCCGAGGTGATTGAATGGATCCTACAAAGAGTCTACCCCAAGATCTGGGTCATTCAAGACCATGCCGAGAAGACTTTCACCAACCTAAAGGGACAAGATGCAGAATTCTACTATGAACTTCCTGCCCATGAGCAGACCTTCAATGATGAATGGGCCACTACTCATGCAGTTCCCATATCTAAAACGTTGAAAGGATGGTGGTAAGACCTAGAAAAATTCCATCTCAAGAAGGATCAAGAATATCAGACAGCGGGTCTCAGGAAATTTTACAAACTCGTAGCCACGATGTTATGTAGTATGTATGGCTGCCCAGACGCCACCTTTTTCAACAACGCATGGGTCTCTCTAATGTACGCCATCACCGTGTACGGTACCTGTTTCAATTGGGCCAACATGATAATAAAAGCTCTCAAGTCAAACATATATGTGGCTCTAGCACCCGATGAAGGGTATGCATCAAAATTTTACATGGCATCTTATCTCCTAGATGCAGTCTGTGCCAGGTGCCAGTTTTAGGGGTGGTCACATAACTGGGACTCAGAGAATGGCGGTCCAATTCAGAAATACCTAATGGTGTTTTGGGATTATATATATAATCAATACATGGAGTCAATAGCATGTAGCTTCATTCTCGCCCTCTACATGAAGCTGTTTGGAAAAGACCCCCCATGCATGTTCGAGCGAGCCATGGATACAATAATTCAGGTGGCCCAGTGGTTTCCAGACACTGATAGCACCTTCCTCCAAGTTTCTGGGTCACTCAAGGCCCCCCATGCATTGCCTCTCTTCGTAACGGACAAGCTTCTCCTCCAAGAAACTTGTTATGAGATGTCAGGAAGTTTCTCCAAAGTCCTCACTAAAGGTAAAAAGAAACCATGGCCAACCTTGCCACTCACCATCGACACGTACACAGTAAAGGACTTCAGAGAAGTTGAAGTAGAAGCCAAACGGATAAAGGGATTCCATCTACCTCCCTTGGCACACTGTACATATGATCCCAAGAGAATCATCCCCACACACTGCAAGCAGGCCAAATTCAAATGGAGTTATCAGCATACTGACTGCCCAGCCGAAGATAGAATAAAGAACTGGTACAATAAGGATAGAGAGGCAGCTCTAGCAGAATCAAGCGATTAGGAGGAACATGACAATCAGACTTTGGAGGAAAGTGCTAATACACTGGGAGGAGCCTCATCCTCTAGATCTAAGAAACCAAAGACTGGTATAGGCCTCAACCCTTCCGCCCAACAAAGAGAAATGGAAGCCAAAGCTATAAAAGAGGCCGAAAAGAGGGCAAGAGAAGAGGAGGCCAAAGATAAATAGGAGGCCAAGGAAAGGGAAAGGGAAGAATAGGACAAATGAAAGAAGAAGATGAATGAAGAGCAAAAGAAGAAGCAGGCAGAGGAAAACCACAAGAAAAAAGAAGAGGAACAGAGGAAGAAGGAGGAGGTAGAAAAGGCAGAAGCCGAGCACCGGTTGAAAGAAGATCAGGAAAAGTCAGAAGCAGCACCGGTTGAAGGAAGATTAGGATAAGGCAGAAGAAGAGAGCCGGTTAAAGGAAGAGAAAGATAGAGCAGAAGCCAAAGGGAGTAAGACATCGTGATAAAAAATAGAGGGACAAACAGAGTTTCCACCCAGTGAGGTACCTTAGACAACTCCTGCCCGGTTCACCCTCTTAGAACTGGGTACCTCCAAGGATCTAGATGAGGGAGTGCTTGATCTCACTAGACTCACCTATGATTAATTCACACATAAGATCAGGTAGGAGAAGAGAAGATGTTTGGCACGGGACCCTGCAGTGCCCCTCGCAGTCACTCCACAGAAGGACATAGTCTTGGACACCAGAACTAACCCAGTCATGATTTCCGCAGCCGATACCACTTTTGTAGCATCTACCAAAGAGAATGTTAGCAGGATGAGAAGAAAAATTATGTCATTACAGAACAGACTACAGGCCTATGAAATCAAGACGACCCAAGATATGCCTCACATCTTCCAATAGCTGTAGATTATCAGGCTTGGCATGCCTACCTCAAAGAGTAGCAGCAGATAGATGTCCCGAGCCTCGCAGTCACCCAACTACTTCCATGATCAAGTCATAGATAACAGCAAGTAGAGCAGGTCACAGGTCACAACAACTGAAGGGTCGCAGGTTGCAGCCACAGCTGAGGTCGTAGGTCGCAATTTCCCTCAAGTCGCAAAGTAAACCAACAGTCAGGAAGGAGAAAAGTCAGGGATACCCAAGGGTCAATTTTTTTTTATAAATACTCCCTTCCAGGAATTGTAAAAGGGATTCTTTATTTGGAGGACTCTAAAGGAGCAGAGAATTGTATAGCATTGAATGCACCCTTTATGAATGAATACAAGCACTTGTTTTGATTCCACTCTTGGATCTGATAGGAGTTAATGTGTTAACATTGTGAATATTTTGCCTTATGTATCTGATATCTTGCTGATTTAATCATCTGCATTTTCCGCTTATATAATTTATACATTCATCTCACTAAATGTTATTAATGATGTTAAGTTGTTCATACAAAAAATGTTAAGCAACTGTGTTACTAACATTTATCTCATCTTTGGAAAACCGCTTAAGGAAGTGAAGGTTCTCTAACCACAAAGAACTGTTTCTTTTGTGGTTCGAATAGATTTTTTACAAGTATGACCCTAATGATGTGCTACTAATAGTACTTCCTTGGTTTCATGCTTTAAAACTCATCTTTCTATTCATAGTGTTTTATGTTCGTTGAGACTCATCAACCATTTGCATTGTATCATCCGGATAGACGTGTGTTCACAGGTCTGCAAAGCTCATCCGTGCCCGAGAAAAGGAGTATTTAGCAATAGCTGGACCCACACCCCAGATGGGATCCCTATCACAAACGATTTAGATTCTAATTGGGACTTTATACTGGGGAGATCCCCTACTGTTGGCCAGACATATTTTCCCATCAACATCTAGCAAGTGTTAGCAAGTACCAAGTGAAACCCTATAATAGTTTCTGAGCATTTATGAGAAATAATGGGAGGAGCGACAATATGTCATGAAACAAGCTCCATTAACGTGCTTATACATCATATAGAATCCCTAGAAATATTTAGGAATTGAATGTGGTTAGTCTACTTTAAGTATATGGTTTCAACGAACAAATTGCTATGGAATTCACAAAATCTATGCAAGAGTAGTGTTACACCATTTTTTGGTCATCTAACCTATTGTCATTAGATGAACCCAAGTACACCATGTAAGACCAATTTTACCCTAAGTAAAATCGCTTTCACTATGTGAAATAACTTAGTAAAACACCTTTATTAAGTTGTTTATGGTCTAAACAAGAAACCCCAAAAGGAAATAATAAACAAATATATATTTGTTTATTTTCCTCAAGGAATAATTAGTTAAACATCAATTCAATTATTATTCCTGGTCATATTTAACCCAAAACAAGGAAATTAATTAAATAAATCCTTATTTATTTGATTATTTCCCAGGAATAAGTTATTTAATCCTTATTTAAATAATATTCCTAGTTAAATTTGACTAAATCATTTATAAATAATTAAATAAATCATTTATTTATTTATTATTTATAAATAAAGGATTTGACCCAAGACAAAATCCTTTTCCCTCCAACAAATATAATAAAATATTCCTAAAAGGTGGTTCTAGAAGTTGGTTAATAATATTTTATTCATGCACCAAGTTCTAGACTACCCTAATATTTTGTTATAAATAGAAGGGTTTTCCCATTCATTTGTCACCTTTCATTTGCATATTAGATCACTCTGGATCTATACTATTGGTCTGACTTTGAGCCATTATCATTGTCACATTCTTCATCATTTGTTTTGTGAGCTTCCTTTGAGTTCTATGTTTGTCTGGGTTTTATACACCAACAAGAGAGAGAAATTTTAGATCTGAAATGCCGAGGACTTTCAAGAACCCATCCCATTGAGGAGAATTGGAAACACCTTTCTTGTTTTCCTCTCAGGTGCCCCTTTAATATAAAAATTATTTCAAAAATATTGTTCTTGTCTTATCTATTGGATGCATGGAGCAACATTTCATTTTTACTGCTTAATGTCTTTTTATGCATAGATCTGGATTTGTGCATCTTTATTTGGATCAACTAACTGTAGATTTGAAGATATTGGCAGCCATAGTTGATGTTAGGGCTATTTGTTATGCGTAGCTAAAGTGGTATGTTTTCGATAAAAGATTCATACTAACAAGTAGCATTCATAGGTTATAGGATTCATAATTTTTGTTACATAGGACATAATTTCCAGGGTGACACATTTATATAGCACAGGGGCTCACTGGTTTTCTAGGAAAATAACAATTCCAATATACAGACAAACATTTTTACAGCGAGGAGAGTAAGTAAGGAGCGAGGGGAGAGTTATTGATAGAACATCCATTCCTCACCTTTGGGATGATTTGGATTTCTTTATTCAGAATTTCATTACTTGTTAGAGACATTTTGGGACAATATTTAATTATCATTTTTAGTAATTGGCACATTCGTAATGGAAAACTAATATATTTCCCCTATTATTTGCTAAAATATTTACAACATATGGCAGAGGTGGTGAAAATGACAAAAAATCCAAATACCTTATTAACCAACCATGTACTCATCAAGTTAATCATAATTTATTCGTTGCAACAATAGGGAAGCACATGGATTGGTTTATTGGCAAAGTCACATGGATCAACCACTGAAATAGAGGAAAGTGAAAGTGAAGAATAGGAGGTAAGCAGTGAAAAAACACCAGAATATAAAGGGTTTACACCTCCCAGACAAAATAGAGTAGCTACAATTCCTAGAAAAAGAAGAGTGGTTACACCTCCTAGACCTTGTTGCATAAACCCTAAGAGATGGAGTTCCATAAGAACGTTTTCTAGTACATCTGATGAAGGAAAAATAAGATGCACTAGTGAACTTGTGGATATATCTAGTGGAAAATCTAACAATAATTTTTATGGATTCCTTATTGAGGAAGAAGTGCCAGAGGAAGAGACTGCTGAAGAAGGGGCACCTGGAACAACATCAACTAAAGCAGGGGTTCCTGAAACAAAAATACTTTGAGAATCTAAGGAAGTATTTGAAAAATCTATTCTTGTACAAACTATGGTGAAAAAGAGGACATTAAAGAAGCCATTGGGTAGAAAGAATCCCAAGAAGAGAGTGTAGGTAATTGTTACACTATCAACTGCCCCAATATTTAAGGAATGTATTGATATAGTACAATCGAAGGGGTTCAAGGGACAAAACAATGAAGATAAAGAAGAAGAGTTTTTAAAAGAACAATGAATATACCCTGACACCTGAAGTTCATCATGTTCCACATGAATCAAAGGAACTTGAGGAACACCACAGAGGAGGAGCTCAACAAAGAATAAGAAGGTGTCTCGTTACTAGGTAACTCTTAAACTGACCTCCTTATTCAAAAAATTAATAAATTGAAGGAAGAAAATGACAATTTAAGGAAACAACTTACCATGGTTGAAGGGCATCTTCAGTCTAGAAGATAAAATGGATTAGACACTACAAGGAAAAGATCCTATAGCAGATTTTTTTGAGGAAACCCTTATAAAAATAGCCCAGATATCTGTTTGTAGCGGAGTTTTCTAAAGGAGGTTGGCAGGTGGAGGTTTTTGCAGATGTTTTTTGTCATGTGTGTTTCTCATCCTACACCGCACCAGTGCGTTCAACTAGAAAAGCACATATGCGTACTACAAATTGGTACACTGAGACACCGTGCTCTCTATACAAATCCTCCTGTTGTGTCTCATTACTTTAGCACACTAGTGCACTACAAAGATTCAGGCCTGGTGCATCATAAAAACCTGCGCTAAACTAAAACAAACCCAGTGTGCTTAGAAGAAATTTCCCGGTGTGCCTCAAAAACCCGCGCACTGGAACAGGATTAAATAAAAAAAGTTACGGTAAAAAAATCCGCATTTTCACTTCTTTAGTGCTCCAGAGCTCTCAAGCACCGATGCGAATTTCCCTTGTGTGAGGCGTCGTTCCATCGATGCTCCCGTTGCATGCACTGCTGTCGTCCATTACCAACCATCTCGATTTCGAATTTTGGAAAATGGTGGGAAAATTTAGTTTTGCAAATTATTCAGCAAATATGCATCCTTGACGCCCAAATGTATTGGTATTTTACTTGATTCTCCATAATTAAATTTTTTAGTGGATTAGATTTCTAAAAAAGCTTAAAATTTACCCTTACAAAACAAAAAATTTCCACGCGGTGCACTCGAGCTGTTCGGCTCGCACCAATTTGTGGTGTTGCCTGTAAATTTATAGGCCACTCCACACCTGGTGCTAACAGAAACCACACCGGTTCTAGTGTAGTACCCATGGAAAATTTTAGGGGTGAATTTTAAGGGATTTTAAATTTTAATAGGGAATTTTTTTTATATAAAACCCATCTTCTATAGTTTTATAAAGTTAGCCCAATAATTATTTTAAAAATAATTAATTATTATATATTAGCCCACCAAAAAAAATGTGCATAAAACTGAAACAATGGAATTCGCCCTCGATTTTCTTTGGTTGGAGCAGATTTCAACGGCATTCGCCTGGATTTATAGGGTCAGAGTGATTCGCCCCATTTTTTCACTGGTTCGCCGGGGTGGTTGTGGCTTGGAAGGGGTGTGGAAGTTGAATGTTGGTCCTTGGATGTGGATAGGCTCACCGATATTCTTGCTGGCTGAGCGAGGGTATGGCAGATACCATCCCAAATAGAAAGCCCTAGAGCTTATTAGATCAGTCAGTTTAGTTAATTAGCCTTAGAAGCCCAGAAACCCAATATAATTGCTTAGGTATAGAGATTTAGCAAAGTTTTGCAGTGTCACCTATTAGCCTGTAAGCCATGGATTTCACAACATACCTTAAATTCATGTTTATTCTCACAGGATGTTTGCTGATGGTGCTTTTTGTTAGGACTTGGGTTCGTTTTCCTTCTCAGGAAAAGGTTGAACTAGATTTCTCTGAGTATGGGTCTTGGTGCACCTTTAAGAATAGTGTTCCAGGCAATAGTAAAGGTGTGCTTATTCAGAAAGGAAAGCCTAAGTTGTAGCGGAAATTTGATCACGAAAAAGAAGTTTCAAACCATCCACTAGATCCTTTGACCTTTCAGGAGATCAAGAAAGTCTAGAATATTCTGCAGCAGTCCTCAATTTTCAATCATGGTAATTTTTCACTTCACTCTGTGGTCCTAGAAGAGCCCCCAAAAGAACAAATCCTTTTATGGAAGGCAGGAAGTAGCCTTCCAAGCAGGAAGGCCACAATAATAGCTTGGGCTAATGGGCATGCTTATAAACTCTTTGTAGACCTTGCATCAGGCCAGATTGTTGACAATCAAATCAATCATGAAAATGGGTATCCTGCTATGAAAATGAAGGATATGACTTCAACCATTCAAGCTCTAAAAAGAAAAAAAATCGTAGAAATTATAGGGAAGAAAGGGGTTAATGTAAGTGACCTTTCATGCCTGCCTATTTCTCTGGGCTGGTTCGGACCTGATGAAGAAGGCCGGAGATTGATAAAAATTTAATGTTATTCAAGCGCAGGGACAACAAATTTCTATATGAGACCCATTGAGGGTCTCACAGTTTTATTTGATATGGATTCTAAGGAGGTCTTGAAAATCACAGAAAAAGAAAAAGATATACCCTTGCCAAAGCCAGAGGGTATAGACTATAAACTGTCTGCCCAGAAGTATCCTTTGTTGCCCCCTCTTAATCCTATCTCCATTGAGTATCCCAAAGGTCCCAGCTTTAAAGTTGATGGTCATCAAGTCAAATGGGGGAGTTGGGAGTTCCATCTCAAGCCTGATCCTCGTGCTGGGGTGATCATATCACAAGCAACTATTAAGGATCCAAACACTGGAAAATTGAGGAGGGTTTTGTATAAGGGTTTTACCTCCAAGCTCTTCGTGCCTTACATGGACCCTAGTGATGCTTGGTATTTTAAAACCTATATGGATGCAGGTGAATATGGATTTAGACTGACTGCTATGTCTCTTGATCCACTCAATGACTGTCCAAGAAATTCCTACTACATGGACGGGGTCATCGCTAGCGACGATGGAACACCTTATGTAAGACCTAACATGGTCTGCATATTTGAGCGATATGAAGGTGACATAGCTTGGCGCCACATAGAGTGTCCAATTTCACGCATGGAGGTAAATATTTTTTTGTTTCTTGAAATTGCTTTCCAATTTCATACAGATTAAAATAAATTCCACTATGTAATCTTTGTTTCCAAACTTGCACTGAAGTCTTCTATGTAGTTTTCCTGAGAGTAAATGGGACTATCATCAACTAATTTCATAGGCTTTCTGTCCCTGTCTCCAACTTCTCTATCTCTACATAGATTCTTTGGCCTTGGATGCTAGAAGATATGCTTTTGTTTCAAGATAGAATAGAAAAGGGTTTCCTTCTCCTCCCGCTTTTTGTATTCATCCCTATTTGTTTGGATTCTTTCCCTTTAAGATACCTTGGGTTATACTCTTCTTGTTTATTAGACCATATGTCAAAAGGTGTATCAAATTTCAACTTCAAGGTTCGAAATTTGTGGAACCTAAAAAATTTGAGGTTCGATGAATTTCATGGAGCTTCCGAGTCATTGATCAAATTTGAGGTTCGATGAACTTTATGGAACTTTCTAGTCATTGATCAAGTCCACTGCTCAAGTTGATAGCTTTGTGTCACAACTCAAGCTTGTAATCTATTGTCGCAGTTTCCAAATTTATAATAACATTTTTAATGATGAGTTATTCCTATTTTATGTTATATTTCAGTTTGAAGTAAATATAGATAAAATGTGCAGAGAAACATAATGGCAAACCTCATCTAAACCTCATAAAAACATTCAAATTTTACATAAACCTAATCATTGCGGAACCCAAACCATGTGACTTAGGACCTCATAGGGTGGAGCTGCTTTTTCGTTCCTCTTGCAATTATTGTGACTTAGAGTGGAGATGCTTTTGCATTCCTCTTGCAATTATTGTGACTTAGGACCTCATAGGGAGGAGCTAATTCTGCATTCCTCTTGCTCTTATTCCACAGATTTATAATTTGAGCCCCACTGACTTCTTTTAGAGTTATAGTCTTGTTTGGTATAAGCATTATTTCTCCAAAAATGCGTCAAAAATGTGTCTTCTAACTTTTGTTGATCCACGTGACTAGGAATCGTTTCAGGAAGTATCAAATCTCCATGGACAGACTATAACTTATGGTGGTAATAAATGTTCTTATAAAGACTATACTTAATATGAATACATCTCATGCTTGGTTGTCCATATATCTCCTTCCAATCTCCATAAACGAAGTTAGGATGGGTAAAATTAGGTCACTGCTTGGTACTCAGTGACAAGCTCCTTTGCATTTAGATGTGTGCTTGTCACTTGTATAAACGTTGAAAAAAATTGATGCTTTTGCTTGCACTGGTATATTGTTTCCTTGGTGGGTAAGATTAGGTCGCTGCTTGGTACTCATTGACAATATCCTTGGCGTTTAGATGCTTGCTTGGCACTTGTATAAATGTAGAAAAAAAAATGATGCTTTTGTTTGCAACGGTATATTGTTTCCTTGGCACATGTATAAACCTTGAAAAAGTTTATTGCTTCTGTTTGCACTGGCATATTGTTTGTATTTCTAATTTGTGAAATCTATTGTGTGACAGATTCGAGAAGTTAGACCATAGGTTACCTTAGTAGCCCGCATGGCAGCATCTATTGCAAACTATGATTATATTGTGGATTGGGAATTTAAAACTGATGGCCTTATCCGAATTAAGGTAGGAAACTCTGAAATATTTCCTTGAGAAAGAAACTTATCAAGTTATTTTTACTCAAGCATAGATTAGAAGGGCTAATCTTTTGACCATTTTATTTGGCACACAGATTGGACTAAGTGGGATCTTGATGATCAAAGGTACAAAATATGAGAATGTCAACAAGATGATATCCGAGGATGAGATTCATGGGACTTTGCTTGCTTAGAATACAATTGGTGTCATCCATGACCATTATATTACTTTCTACCTGGACATGGATGTTGATGGTACAAAAAATTCCTTTGTTCAAGTCAAGATGGCCAAGCAAATGGTAAAGAATGGAAAAACTCCAAGAAAAAAGTTTTTGGAAAGCAGAGAGACACATAGCAAAAACAGAGAAGGATGCCCAAATTAAGCTGAGCCTCTATCATCCATCTGAGTTTCATGTGATCAATCCATCAAAGAAGACAAAGATTGGAAATCCAGTGGAATATAAAGTTGTCCCAGGGGGCACTGCTGCAATCTTGCTCAATCACAATGATCCTCCTCAGCACCGAGGGGCTTTCACTGACAATCAGGTTTGGATTTGGATGCCCTCAAAGTTCGACTAGTTTTTGTTGTTGAAATTCAAACTAAATAATCAAATAGATCTGTCACACATGTCAGTGAAATGAAATCTGCTTCAAAATTTGACTATAACCATTTTAACAAAAAATACTATTAACCAAAAAAATACATGATCCTTTAAATTAGATTTCCATCTACATAGATTCATCTTAGTGAAGTTGGTGGGTAAAATTATCATGCGTGAGGATAAGATTAGTCGCGGGATTAAATAACATGTACCAATTCTTTGCATGCAATGCGCTGCATGTAGATCTCTAAAGATAATCAAATTTTCTTATGCAATCAAGTAATCTCAGTGTATTTGTGTGTTTTTATTATGTCGAATTATTATCTGCTATGTTTCTCTTGAGTTTTTATTTTCTCTCTGTTTTCTTTTCAATTGACAACAACAATATTTACTGAAACAGAGTACAATTTCAGGAAATGAAAAAACAGAGTCTAAACACTTCAATTATTCCCAACCCTTTATCATTTGAGATTTATATACTATATATGTTCTAGGGATCTTGCTGTCGGGTTGTCATAGGTTCCCTAGCTGTGCAGGTGTTTATTACTGTTGTGAATTGTGTGTGGCACTGAAATGGGATTGAGTTTAATACACAATTCAATGCTTAGATTTTTTTTATAATCCAGAGCCAATTCATTCCTTTGTCTTGTCCATTATGGCCGCATTTCATGATTGAAAGTAAGATTAGGTCAAGGTTCATCCAGGGTGAAAACTGTTTCAGTCATGATTGACTTCATCACATCCATGGACAACTTTCTAGTAATTGACATCTGGCTAGATTTGTCATGCCTATAGAACAAGATGGTCCTTTGGGTTATATTTTATTTGGACTTATAAGTTATAACTACCAGATTTGAAAAGATGCATATACTGAAAATGTGTCTCTCCTTGTACAAATTTAAAGCAAGAAAACATTTTTACAACAATACTAGGAGAGCATTGGCAAGTTCCAGAGTGGACCTCCTCTCCAATCAATGGAGCTATCAGGTAAATACAGGGTCCTACTGCTACTACTTATGGGATTCTGCTACAAAAATATTCATGGCATGGCATCGGCATGACATGGGGAATTCCGAATGGAGTTTTTATAATGGTTCTCTTCATGTTGATGGTTATAATTTTAACAGATTCAACAGGGTGGCTACAACTGGCACATATTCCTTTCAATATCCAGATGTTGAAGGCACGAGAAGGAATAATATTTTGAAGAAGTGAAAATCAGTTCACCTTATCATAGTTACCATGCTAGGTCTTCCTTTAAGAGCTTAAAATCATCAAATCATTTCCATAAATATGGTTGTGTAAGAGTCGTGATGGTGTTGTAATGTAAATTATGTTTCCATAGTTGAACATCTGAAGTATTTTGCGATATTGTTATTGTACCATGGCACCTAGATCGGATCCAGTGTTTATCAACACTTTTTTAATAGCATGTTTTCTTTTCTTCCTGTTTTTTTTCATTTCTCCTCAAACTCCTCTCCAACCTCAATATCAGTGCTAGTAGTAGCATGAGCAACAACACTATGCTTAGCAGAACTAGAAGAACATGTTTTCCAAACTGCACGAGAACTACTTCCCTCATGAGTCACCATGTGCCATGCTTGGTCTCGGTGGTTCTCTTCCTTCTACTCCTGGTTCGACTACCATATCTTCATTGGAACCAACACCTCGAACTCCACTAGATAACGATTCACCATTTTGTAGTAATGATTTTCCATTTGTACTGGTGATTCGCCATGATTTTACAAGATAATATAATCTCGTGAGAGATTCGCCAAAAAATTATATATACATATTATATTATTAATAAAATCGCCTTCCATTTTTCCTATGTATCATGGGGATTCGCCCATTTATTATATATATAAATTTAGGGGGGTTCTTAAAATTTTCCCTGGTAGTACCGGAAAGGCACAACATGCTTTCTTAAAAAATACATAAATGGCGGTGCGGTTGGTTAACCGCCCACACCATTGACTATGTCCAAGTTTGGGAGGGTGGTGTGCTGACCAAACTATGTGCCCCGGGGCAGATAGTTTTGTCAGCGCACCACCCTCCAGACACCGGTACATAGTCAACAGTGCGATCATTTAAACGACTGTACCATTGACCATGTAGTGATGTCAAGAGGGCAGTGCGCAAACTAAACTATACGCCCCGCGGCGCATAGTTTGATCAGCGCACCACCCTCCCAATACTGGTACATAGTCAACAGTGCAGTCAGTGAAACGGAAACACCGTTGACTGTGTAATGATGCCATGAGGGTGGTGTGATGACGAAACTATTTGCCCTGGGGCGAGTAGTTTGGTCAGCACACCGCCTTCTTGAACTTGTACATAGTCAACGGCGTGATCGATTAAACGACCACACCATTGACCATTAAGTAATGTTTGGTGGTGCATTGATGTAATTATCCACCCCGGGATGGATATTTTCGTCAACGCACCATAGGAGAAAGTAAATTTCATGTTGTGCAGTGCGCTGAAAATTTCTAGGCGTACCATGGATGGTGTACGATAAAAACAGACACACCGGTACTGGTGCATCGACTATTTTTTCTTTCTTCAATATATATATATATATTTGTAAATTCATGTCTCATTTAATAAAAAATATTTATTTAATATGTGAATCATTCAGTGACATCAAAGGAGAGAAGAGAGGGAACATGAGGAACATGTGGCAGACCAATATAACATGGTTCGCTTGTGGGAGGCATGAGAGAGGGAGAGACGTATGTACCCTCACCTTATTACGTCATCCACCCAGTTGGTCCTAAGGGAGGTAGGCCTCCTCAAGTTCTATGAGGAGGCTACATCCCTGAAGGGCCACAATGGTTTATTGCGACAACTTATCTTCAGGTGGAATGCCCACCAAAAGGTTTTCTGGGTTGGTCCTAACTAGTGGTACACACCCACTGATGAGTAGATGTATTTTATTATTGGCCTATCTAGGAGATGGCACGATTTTCCCTCATTCCCAGAGGTCCCTGTCAACTATGCAATAGGGAGTCAGTTGGTGTACTCCCAGAGATACATTAGCACTGATATACTATCTCCTATAGATTTTCAGGTCTCCGGTGGTCAGTTACGTATTGCTTCGTTTGGTGTAGAGGAGGTGAGGTTCCTCTGACTACTGTTGTCGACCATTTCAAACCATACCAATGACGAGCAATGCACTAGTTTCCTGCTTTTATTTTACGTTGATTCTTTATTACAGCTGCCATGAATTGTGAGGTGGTCTATGATTTTTTTGTGGAAGTTCTCTACAACTTTATATAAATGTCATTCTCTGGCACAAGGGAGGGAAAAATTCCCTTTTTTCTTTAGAGATTTATTTTTTATTTTTTGAGAGGTATCCAGAGACGAGGCCTACTTTTGTTCGGTAGCTGCGTAGGCCGATGCTGCACATACGAATGGAGATGTGGGGACAGATGATGCCCAAGAGGGGCGAGTCTGACATTTCCGTGAGGATATATCATGATGCATTGGAGTTGCTATCCAGAGTTGATGATCACGCCTTCATTTTGGTGCCATTTCCATATGTTTTTTTGGATTGGCGAGGGTTTTCCAACATCCTCTTCACAGTTGATAAGTCACTGGATGAGAGAGGTAATATTAGTGTTTTCTTTAAATTTATTTTAACACGTTCTTTAACTTGTTTTTATTAAATTGTCTAATTATTGTTGTGTACTAATATATATTTTGTACATATTGGGTCATTTGTTGGCGATGAGATTCCACTGCCACCAAATGATCCAGGTGTAGATCCTACTGACGATCAGGAGATGGCAGATGCAGAGGATCAAGCCGGTGACAGACCTGGTCCTCATGACCATGCGTAGGTACCGGTGGGTGCAAGGCATAGGCCTCACACTATATTTAGGATGGAGTTGGGTGACCAACTCTGTCGACTCCTAGTGGAGGAGGGAGTCAGGCCAGTCACTATCAGAGAGATAGAGGCCGATGATAGGCTGACATCGATATGGAGAAGCATGCCACGTGATATATTGTCCTTGATGTGGCATGTCATTGGAGCTACCAGCTTTGTGGCGCGGTTGAGGAGGGTCATTCGACGTAGGCATAGTGGAGATGTAGTACGTCGATAGTAAATTTGTGCATCATCTGATGATCATGATCAATGGAGTGATCATCATTCATCTAGTACTCCACCTCCTCCTCCACCTCGTGCAAGAGATGAGAATCCAACAATCATGATCATGAGCAGACACCTGATCCTGAGGAGGGAGCAGGTCCATCGACTGAGTAAGCCACCACACCATCCATAGATCAGTAGGCTAGACTGTTGTGAAAACAGCTCCAAAAATAGAAGAAAAGAGAGATTAACACCTTATAAATCAGCCACTTCAAGGGGACAACCTCCAATACATTACATAAATGAAAAATTCTTGATTGATATAAATTACAAAACCTCCTTTCTATATATAGGAGTCCATGGGGCCACAATGTAATCCTAACCGACCTAACAATAATAATTTAAGGGCACAATAATAACAATATGGGGGTTACAGGGGTACAATAATAACAATAAGGGGGTTACAATAACATAAATAAGGGACTATACTAGTAATATAGGGACCTAACATGCCCTTTTCCTTCAAAAAAGTGTTATCCTCAATGCTTGAGTAGCTCTGGGTGCTTCTATATAAAATTCTCATCCTCCCATGTATAATATTTAGTGGGTAAGTTCTTCCACTTAATGAGATACTCTGAAATTGATCGATTTCATAGCTGTCGAGTTCTTGTTTCCATGACCGCTTCAGGTTCCAATATGATTTTTCCTTCCTCATCAAGTTCTGGAAATATTTTTTGAACTGGAAGATTTTCACCTATAACCTTCTTTAACCATGAAAGATCGAAAAATGGATGCACTCGTGAAGAAGCAGGAAGCTCCAATTTGTATGCCATAGTACCAATATTTTGCAACACCTTGTAAGGACCATATTAGTTTGGCGATAATTTATTATCCTTCTCAGCTTGCTTGAGGGACATTTGTTTGTATGGTTTTAGCCGTAAAAATACCCAATCTCTTACATAAAAAATTCTCTCGTTGCGATGTTGATCTTCTTGTTGTTTCATTCAATTTTCTGCCAAATTCAGGTTATCCTTTAAGAGTTGGAGAACTTCTTGTTGATGCTGGATGTGATCTTCCACTGCTTTAACCTTCGAATTTTCTCTTAAATATGATGTGATGGATGGTGGATGATATCCATAAAGTGCCATAAATGGGGTCATTTTTTCTGCAGTATGGAAGGAAGTGTTATACCACCATTCAACGAGAGCTAACCACTTGACCCATTGTGTTTTTTTATCAGATACAAAACAACGAAGATATCCTTCCAAACATTTATTTACTATCTCAATTTGACCATCAGATTGAGGATGATAAGATGAGATATGAGCTAAATGCGTACCGAAACTAGAAAATAACTCTGTCCAAAAATTTCCAATAAAAATGGGATCTCTGTCGCTCAGAACAACCCTTGGGTTAACATGTATCTTTTGAATTGTGTCCATAAATGTAGTAGCAATTATACTTGCTTTAAATGGATGAAATAATGCACAAAAGTGTGCATACTTGGTAAGTCTATCAACTACCACCATGATGACACTCTTTCCTTCGGACTTAGGTAAACCTGTGATAAAATCCATTGAAATCTCCTCCCAACATTGACTTGGAATGGATAAAGGTTGTAGAAGACCCGAGGTCTTAATTGTTCCAACTTTATTCTACTGGTAAACCAAACATTCTACCATAAACTTTTGAATATCAGATTCAAGGCCATCCCAAAAAAATTCTTTGTTCACCTTGTGGTAAGTTTTTAAAAATCCTGAGTGTCCTCCTAAAGGAGAAGTGTGCAATTCCAAAAGAATATTTTGTTTTAGTTGGGAATTCTTACAAAGAAATAAGAAATCTTTGTACCGTAAGGACTCATTTTTCCAACTAAATGTATCGAATTTACTAGGATCTTGCTGCAACTTTTGAAAGAGTGTCCACGCTTCTTCATCCTTCTTCCATTCATCTCTTGCTTTGTTTATCCAATTTGGTTGGATAATAGAAATGACACAAAGAAATGCTTCCACCTCTTCATTATTTCTTGAGAGTGCATCTACAACAACATTTAGCTTCCCTTTTTTGTAGATTATTTCAAAGTCATAACCCAACATCCTTGTGACACATTTTTGCTGCTCTTCTGAAGATATTCTTTGTTCCAAAAAGTGTTTAAGACTATCATGATCATTTTTTAGCTTGAAGTGTCTTCCCATTAGGTAAGCTCACCATTTATTTAGTGCATGCAGTATTGCTAACATTTCCATCTAATAAATAGGTTTCTGTAAATACTTTACTTTGATTGGATGACTTTCAAAAGCAATGGGTCTTCCTTCTTGCATTAAAACAACACCAATTCCATTTCATGAGGCATCACATTCCACAATAAAGGTTTTTGTGAATTTTGGCATAGCTAAGACCGGTGCTAGGCACATTGCCTCTTTAAGATGTTTAAAGGCCTTAGTTGCTTCAGGAGTGCATGAAAATGCATCTTTCTTCAATAATGTTGTTAGAGGTGTTTTTATTCTCCCATAATTATTAACAAACTTGCGATAATACCCTGTTAACCCGAGAAATCCTCGCAACTTCTTTATGGTTGTGGGGACTTTCCATTCCTTAATGGATTTAGTTTTGTTAGGGTCTACCTTAACACCCTCGTGAGATACAATATGACCCAGATATTCCACCTCTTGTACTCTAAAGAAACATTTGGATGTTTTTGCATATAATTGTTTCTCCTGCAATAGTTTGAGCACCTTGTCAACATGTTGAACATGATCCTTCCAAGACCTGCTGTAGATTAGTATATCATCAAAAAATACTAGCACAAATTTTCTAAGGAAGGGTTTGAAAATGGACTTCATAAACCCTTGAAATGTAGAAGGTGCATTGGTAAGGCCAAAAGGCATGACCAAAAATTCATAATTACCCTCATGAGTTCGAAATGTTGTTTTCAGAATATCTTTAGTCTTCATTCTAATTTTATGATATCCTTAACGAAGATCCAACTTGGTAAAATAAATTGCTCCATGTAATTAATCCAATAATTCATCAATCACAGGAATGTAAAATTTATCTTTAATAGTGAGCTTATTGATCTCCCTATAATCCAGACACATGTGCCATGATCCATCCTTCTTGTGTACCAATACTATAGGAGCAGAGAAAGAACTTTGACTAGGTTGAATTATACCTGCCTCTAACATTTCTGCAACCATACTTTCAATTTCACTCTTTTGGACATAAGGATATCTATAAGGCCTGATGTTTGGAGGAACACTTCCTGGAATCAAATGAATAGCATGATCATGATCACGAATAGGTGGGAGCCCTTTGGGAGTTTCAAACACCTTGGAATGATTGTCCAAGACTTGTTGGAGATCTGCAGAAATAGATGATTTTGATGTCGGAACTTCTAGTGAGCATAATTGTGCAATTATGCCTCGTTGTTATTTATTTAGAAGCTTTGTCATGACATTAGAGCTTATTATCCTTCCTGGCTTCCCTTCAATACCCCGTAATTCGACTTCCTTTCCTTCTGAAAAAAATTTCAAGAAAAGCTCTTGAAAATTAAAAGCTACCGTCCCCAAAGATTGTAACCATTGTACTCCTAGTACAACATCAGCACCTCCCATAGGAATGGCAAGCATTGGACTAGTCAATACATATTCCCCCACGGTTAGCTTGATATTATGGCATTTTCCAGAGCAATTTATAGTTCCTCCATTTGCAACCATCACTTGACATTCTGGTGCTGGGTATAGGAAACAATTCAATTCCTTTGCTACCTTACAATGAATAAAATTATGGGTACTACCTGAATCAATCAACACTATTACCTTTTTCTTCTTGATATGTCCTTCTATCTTGAGAGTTTGAGGAGTGGTAATTCCTGCCAATGCATTACACGATATGGTCGGACTCATTTCTTTCTCTTCTAGGGCTGGTTCCTGGTGTATATCCTCTTCTTGTTCATTTTCTTCTTCCTCTTCACAATCTATGTAAAATAATTTCTTCTCAGCACACTTATGACCTTTAGTGTATTTGCTATCACAACTGTAGCAAAGCCCTTTTGCTCTTTTTTCTTCCAATTGTTGTGGTGTCAACCTTGTGGGTTGTGGAAATCTAGGAGTAGCAACACTTCCATCTTTATAGAAGTGAGTGGTAGGCTTCCTTGTTGCCATAATTTTACATTTAATTTTTCTTGCCAACCTGAATGCCTTCTCTAATGAATCAAGTTCCAAAACGCGAACTTCATGTTGGATGTTATCCTTTAAAGTAACTATGAAGAGATCAATCCTGTGTTCCTCTGAAATATCAGTTACCCTTATATTCAATTTTTGGAAGTCCTCAATGTGCTCCCCCACTGAACACTTTTGTTTGAGATTTATCAATTGGCTAAAGAAAGTGTTGCTGTTTGTATCCTTATAATGTGCTATCATTTTCTCTGTAAAAATTGACCAAGTGACAATTTTTTTACGGGAGAAAAGCCATTGATACCATACAAATGTATTTTGTTCTAAATGTAAAGTTGCAATGCATACATTTTGTGTGTTTTTCACATTATTGAGATCAAAATATTGCTCCATCTGTAATATCCATGTTACAGGATCCTTTCCATCAAACTTCCTCATATTCATTTTTGGAATATGGTGGTTCTTCCCTCCAACATTAGAGTTTAGAAATCACGATTAACATTGATTTAATTTTGTTTTCATTGTGAGTTTCCTCTACTATCTTTTCACCATTAGGAAAAATTTCTTGTATCAACTTTGTCAAACCTTCCATGTTTGTTTTTAGATCATTCTTCATGTTTTCCATATTAGCTTCCATGTCATCCATCTTAGATTCCATGCCAAATTCCATGCCATCCATCTTAGCTTCCATGCCATTCTTCAAACCATCCATGGCTTTCTTAAAATCATACATCTTAGTTTCCATGCCTTTCTTCAAAACTTCCATGTCATTTTTTGTTTCTCTTTGCGAGAGCGAAATTTGTTGCACTTGCACTTGCTCTTGTAATTTTGATATGTCATGTTGCCATTCTTCGTCTTCATGAGTCATAATAGAGCCTTATAAAGGTTTAGTGGGTGTTGAATTATTTTTAGGGGCCATTTGAGAATCCAATACTGATATCTGTTCTATAATAGGCCCTTGGAATCAATTCAACTTGATTCTTCAAACAACACTTATGGAATTTGGAAAAAAAAAAATACACACCTTTTACTTGCTTTTGAGGAGCTCAAAATTGAAATTGAAATGGACTTATATACATGCTTTCAGATCCTCAATATCTGAAATTCGGCCCTGTAGTAGTCTGAATATTATTTCAAATGCCACAGGTCTAACTTGATTTGGATTCTTCAAGTCAAAGTTATGTCCAATATCCCACAAGGACCTAATTATGGACTAGTTTAGTAGAGCGAACTTTTACGACTTGCCATGTGTCACTGTTTGCTCCTTTGGCTCTAAAATTTATAGACAGGAAACTAAAGTCAATGTACTTCCAGTGACTTTTTACAAAATTCCAATCCGATGCTCAGAGAGAGAGTTATGAATATTTTCCCACAATCACCTCTTTGAGATGAAATTTGGGAGCCTAAAAATGACCTAACTTCCACAGATCATATCTCCAAACATATTGTGAACCAAGCTCTGAAATTGTGCGAATATGTTCCTCAAGATTTTAGCTTTGCTCTATAGAAATTTTAGCTTCTAAACCTTCATAGAAAAAAAATTATAGCAAAAATTCCGTGATGACCTTTTTAAGTGAAATTTAGGAGCTTGAAAAAAGACCTAACTTCCACAGATCATATCTCTGAAAATATTTTGAACCAAGATCGGAAATTTTGCGACAATTTTCCTCAGGATTTTGGCTTCGCACTCTGAAAATTTCAGCTTCTGAACCTTCGTAGAAAAATATTATAGTGAAAATTCCACGATGACCTGTTTGGAGCAGCGAAACCCTAGAATCCAAAGCTCTAATACCAAATGTTGTGAAACCAGCTCCAAAAATAGAAGAAAAGAGAGATTAAAGCCTTAGAAATTAGCCACTTCGAGGGGGAAACCTCCAATACATTACATAAATGAACAATTCTTGGATGATACAAATTAAAAAACCTCCTTTCTATATATAGGAGTCCATGGGGCCACAATGTAATCCTAGCCAACCTAACAATAATAATTTAAGGGCACAATAATAACAATATGGGGGTTACAGGGGTACAATAATAACAATAAGGGGGTTACAATAAAAACAATAAGGGACTATACTAGTAATATAGGGACCTAACTTGGACCATCCATGTCGAGTCATCATGAGTAGACAGTTGATCCTGATGAGCATGAGGCATCTCTAGATCAACATGCACGTGATGATCGACATCTATCTAATCATGTCAAGGCTACACCATCAACTGAGCAACCCTCAACTAGTACTACTATTCATGATGTACCACCAACTGATATTTGAAATTTATATGCAATTATATTACAGTTGCATATTTTTGACATTAAAGAACGGAGTTATATATATATATATATATATATATATATATATATATATATATATATATATATATATATATATATATATATATATATATATATGGTCCATGTATTTTATGTTCATGTTTTAGTTTTACTTAATTTACATGTTGGTGTTCATCATGATGTGTATATTGTTAGGTTATGTTAGATATGTTCATTTAATGGTGCAGCTTGCAGATAGATGTGTATGTGATAGCAGTTATTTGACATGAGATGTATATTTGATGTTCATTTTGTGATGGTGTTATACAATTCTTATGTTTTGTTAGATGATCATGATCATGATGATTAGATGATGTTAGCGAATTTGAATGTTTTTTTTAGTCGAATATGATGTTTGTTTGATGGTTATCATGATCATGATATTTATTTTTAATATTAAATCATGATATTTATTAAATATTATGTCGTGATTGTAATTTAAATTTAAATTTTAATTGTATTTAAAATTGTACAATATATTCTCCTATATATAGAATACAATCATTTGGACATGCATGATATGATATGTACTAAAAACCCAATATTTTTAGCAATTTCTTTGCCTCTTCACAGCTACCGGGCAAGACTTTATCGCTCGAAAGAACCTTATCTTTGAATAACCTATAGTTGGTGATCATGGAAAATATTAAATGTACATTAATGCTGATATAATTATTAATATTCATAAAATTGCCCATTTGTAATGTTCATTGTGTGATTATATTTATGAAAATATGAGGGTGAACTTTATGGAAACTTACCTCAAAATTTCCGAGAAACATGCATTCGACAAGCCAAAATTTGCTTCCAAGTTGTACAGTAACATCGTTGTACCCAACTGGGTAGAATTTGATTGACCGCTAGGTCCGAAGACAGGGGTGATGGAAGCAAATTTAAGGATTTTGAAAAAGGTGTCAGTAATATGAGCATCATCCCCTAGTTAATCATCGTTCTAGAATGCATCTAACAACATTGTCTCCATGGCAGTCGTATCCCTTAAGTAATCATCCATACCAACATCTATTTGATAACCTCTATTTCCACCTTGTGAAGAACTACTATTGCTGTAGTCATTCCTAATTGGTGAATCTGGACGTAGTTGGAATTGAATAGGTGGTTGATTCAACCATTCTTGGTATCGTTCCTCTCTGATTTTTTCTCTTAATTTAGCCTTATCTCGATTTGACATTGTCGTGGGGTGCAATGGAAGATGGTAGGTAGGTCACTCATCATCACTAGAATCCTAATAATTCAAAAAATATATTTGAACATGATTAGTACAAAATCTATGATATCAATTAGTAAGCATGTCGAAAATGCATGATTAATTGGTTTGACATTGAAATAATTACATTAATATACTAAACAATTATTATTACCATCATTGTCCCAAGATTGTGGCTAGAAGATGCAATATTGTTACAATTATAAAGGTGAAGTGGTTGTCCATTTTCATCCACCAAATGCGCCTTGCGGTATGCTGCTCCTGATAAGAGCTTCTGACGCTTTGGAGTAGTTCGAATATTTTGTGCATCTGAACTCAACTCTGAATCTAAATGAACCTGCAAATTTTTATAGATTATAAATTTTATTAAGCTGATTGACATGGATAAAAAAACATAAATTCAATTAAATAATGAAAATATAAATAAAATATGAAGTAAATATTACGTCTCGAGATGGATAGGTAGAACTCCACGATGGACTTTGAGAAATATTATGGAACGAGCTGGATTTTGAAGAATTTTCCATTCGATATCATTATGATATTTTCTCCTAGCATTTGAGAAAAATCAACAATAAATTTTGGTGTACACACCTAAAAGTAATTTCGGAGCCTTAAAAAATGGACTTATTGTTATCGGTGCCAATGTAAATTTAACCTCACCAATGTGTTTTATTTACGGCGCACTGGTGCTGTGTTCGTAATCGACGCACCGGTGCCAAATAGAAGCAATTAAAAAAATGAAACTTTATTTTTTTAAAGTGAAAAAAAGCAGTAAATGGAAAAATGGGCAGAAAATTATTTTTGAAAATCTAATTTCATAAAACAATTCTTTAAATAGTAAAATTTTTTCATTATTTCATTATTTTTGTAAAAAAATTCAGAGAGAGATTTGCACGAGAGACATACCTGGAGCAAGAGAGCACGAGAGCACTGTGGAGCAGCGAAATACTTTTGAACATAACTATTCAAAAAATCAGAATTCCAAACCTCTAGTGATTCAAACCATGTAGCATAGAATTTCAAACCATCCGGTGATTAATTTTTACTGTAATAATTGGTTTTTTTACATTTTCTGTTTGATTTAATACATGGTAAGTAAAAAATTTAATTTTACTGTTCATTTTTAGAAAAATTAAAAAATAAAAAAGAAACCATTCTTATGCTAAACCCTTCATTCTTTTGGTTTTTTCCCTTGCTTCTTCTTGTTTCTGTGACTTCAGAATTAGAGCTTTTCATTTTAGATTTATAGGGTTTGTATTGCTATATATACTGGCCTATGAAATCTAACCCATGGGATGACTTTCAGAGTTGGATCCCAATCTATGTCAGCCATTGCGTGAATTAAAAAAAAAAACAGAATTGTTTTAATCAGTGAGCCCTGTGTAAAATAGCGCACCGGTGCACTATTTTATCACAATGCACTCCACACGTGTTGTTTGATAAAAACAATTTAAAAAAAAATTATTTTTTAATCTGTGTGCCATATGTAAAATAGAGCATCGGTGCACTATTTCATTATAGCACATCATGCACGTATAGTTTGACAAAAAAAAAATTATTTTATGTTTGTGTTAATCAGTGCACTGTTTAAAATTTAACACACCGGGTCTCCTTGTTGATAGAGAGCATCGTATGGTGGTCCCCTATTTTCGCGGTGCACTTATAATAATATGCCGCCCCGCCTCCTCCAAGACATCATATTCTTCAAAAACTAACACTAGAGGATTTTTATTAATTTTTCTATGTTAATCGATGCGCTGGTTAACATATAATGCATTGGTTCTCCTTGTTGACAGAGAACACCATACGGTGTTTCTCCTGTTTTGGCAGTGTGTTTATAAGAACACGTCGCACCAACGTCACTGCATACATCATTAAAGGCACACCATTTTCTTGATTTTTTTTTTACCTGAAAATTTTATGATTTATTTATAAAATATATTAATGAATGGTATGGTACATGTTTCATATTGATAAAGAAATGGCTGACAAGAGATCAAGTAACAAAAATACTGATAACACATTAAGAAAAGCAAAAAATCCAAGCTCTTGTAAATTCCTTACAAAATTTATTATTTTTGAACAATATGTAAGTTTAACTAATATGTATTGTTCACTGTGTATCATGCAAAGCCACAAAATGACGAAGCTCGATAAGATTATTTATAATCTAGGGCCAGAAGAGCGTAAAATCTTGATGGAAAAATTGCAAAAGGATGAATCAGGTGAATGAAGAAATACTATCGATTGAATATGATTTTGTTTTTTTAATTTTCATTGATAATATACTTGAAAATATTAGATAACATGTTTCAAACAATCTATTAATTCACATATGTTTAATGTTCTACAGGGACCAAAAAATCAGAAAAGGAATGTTGTTCTAAGAAAATAAAAAAAATAGAACATGCAAATGAAAATGAATTTCTCCTTAGCTCATCTGGAGTGGTGCTAGAGGTTAACGAAAGGGGGAAAAACTTTTACAAAACTTTGAGGGATCTAGTGGAACGAATGTATAGACGTTATTTCCACTTGCAATACAAAAATCAATCCAATGATTCCAAGAACCAAATTTTATCTAAATTACAGGAAGAATTTCTAGAGAATTGGTCAATGAGACATGTCAAAATTTTAATAGAAAAAACATACAAAAAAAAAGAAGGAATGAAAAATTAATATCCCTTGAAATGTTTTTCTAGAATTATATGTATATATTAATAGAAATCAATCATTTATAAATATCACTTTTGTTATATTTAATTTTCATATATGAATATAAAAATTAAATAGTTTATTGTCATGTTACATTTTCAAGAATATTATGAAAATCTTAAAGGATGAACAAGTTGATATCAGAAATATGCCAGTAGGAATGTCCAAAAAGGTGTACAAGGAGATGGTCAAAGAAATGGACAGAATTGCATCGCACGAGGAGCCATATCAACAACAACGTACTTCAAATGTACTATGTAATCATTGATTTTTTTGATTAGGTACAATAAATAAACAATTTAGCATTAAATATTAATTTTCAAGTATTTTCTTGCAGAAAAGAAAATAAAATGGAACCCATTCAACACATAAAATAGAACAACAAGGAAGAAAAGAGTTGATATCTAAGTTTGTGAGTAACTTTTACTTCCATATAACAACTTAACTAGATTTCATTTTTGTATATTTTAAGTTTTTTTATAACAATCATCATTGAATGTCTTCAAATAGGTGCTAACATACAAAGAAGAATCATCAGACGAATTGATCAACATTGGGTTAAATATGGGTTTTCAGTATATGTTGGCATATCATAAATTAATTATGGAATTTATAAGCATCTATCGATCTTGTTTTACTTAGCTCTGTCTATAATTAATACAACAAAAAAATATTATATATTAAATATACGATTTTTTATGGGGTATAAAGCTTTCAGGAAACAAAGTATGGAACTGTGCCAACAAATGAAATTTTGAAATATGGCATGAAATTTGGTTTTGAAAGAATGTGTATAGTTCATGAGTCAATTCTTGCTATGGCACATCATTTCTTTTCGATTTACATTGATGTATATTATTTAATATTTCAATTTTCACTATTCTCACCAATTTATATACACTCATTACAATTTATTTATATGTTTGTAGATGGAAGGTGAGGAAAAAGAAAAAAATCAACATCGTGAACAAAATATTCCTCAAAATAACCCAAGTCATGGAAGTAGCTCGAGTAGTGACAACAGTTCAAGAGAAGAATGATGATAATTATGTTTGGATATCAAAGTAAGGCATCATATTTTTTGAAATATTTGTCTATGAAATCAGACATTTTGTTTAATGTAATGGACATAGTGTCCCAATTAAAAGACAAAGGGATACCAATAATTGTCCCATTTTGTATAACAAAGAGTGTCTTCTTCACACACACACACACATATATAATAAAGATAATATGTTTTAATTTATTCTATTGTGTTCTCCATTTTCATTGTGAAATGTAACACCACTGATTAAATATATTAATGATTAATTATTATAATGAAGGGATGTAAAATATGATGATATGATATAACAAATTAATCCAAACATCACATTCAAATGCATTGATAAAAATTTAATTGATATGAATATTGTTATAAGATATGTGTCTAATTTGGATGAATAATGAATTTTAAAAAATCACAATAATTATGATATGATATAACAAATTAATCCAAACATCACATTCAAATGCACTAATAAAAAATTAATTGATATGAATAATGTTATAAGATATGTGTCGAATTTTGATGAATAATGAATTTTAAAAAATCACAATAATTTCACTGTCATAGGTCGATGTTTCTAAAAAATACAAAATGAACAATGGTGCGTGTTAGTTACTGTGCAATGGTGCGTTTGTATGCTAAGGTGCACTGGTGTGTTTCAACCAATGGGCACCGCACAAATACCAATACCAATTAGAATGCTCGATGTGTTTGTTTGATACTGCACACCGATGCGTTTATGTGAGACTACTCACTGGAGCGTTTCTACGATCTATGGGCATCGCACAAATACCAATACCAATTATAACGCTTGGTGCATTTGTGTGATACTTCACGTCAGTTAATTTGTATAATACTATGCACCAGTGTGTTGATACGAACTATGGGCTCTGATCAAATACAAATACCAGTTAGAATGGCTCAGTGCGTTGTATCACCTACAATGCACCCGATGTGGTTTTAGACCTTAACGTCCTGGTGCATGCACCTTCGACCACCCCAGGCGACTTTCTGGCTGACAGGCACTGGGACGTTGCTAAATGCCCTGGGGTGTCTGTTACACAACATTTTGTCACCGTCCCTGCAATCCCTCATCCTGCACATTGGAGGGCTATTATCGTGAGCTGTGAGCAGTGACATGACCTGAAACCATCTTCATGGCATCCCCTCGCATAAGGAAAAACATTCCTCTGAAGAACATTTCCTCTAAAAAACCCTAAAAACAGATGTTTTAGCCTTGGCACGACTAGCCAGTTTAGCCCCCGCACCAATGGGGGAAATCCACACTAGAGGTCGCGCCAACTGGCGCCCTATCTCTGTGTTTCACTTGCACCAAGCTTAATAAGGGATTTTTTTTTTAAAGTAATTGGCGGAAGTTTGATTTCAACAAACTCTTGAATGAATCATCAAAAGGAGTTGGGTGGTTTGGCTTCGGATCTCCATGTATAGGAAGTGGTTTTCCACCTATCATGGAAGCTTCCTTAGAGATAGGGCCTATCCCATGATTATAGGGATCCCAACTCCCCTTCATCCATCTATAAAAGCTTGCCTTCTCCATTAGCAAGCTAGCTAAACTTGTAGGAAGGAAACTATAGCCGGGCAGTGATTGAGAGCCAAGCCGAAGAGAGAGAGCTTTGTCCAGATTCCCGATAGGCTTTTTTGAGACATGCTCCATTCTCAGCTCTGCTGAAGGAAGATCATAGCGTCAGAGCATTGGGTTGTAATCTTTCCTTTGTTATTTATAATATAAGCGACTCTGATTATGGTTCCATTCATGCATTTATTTCTTTATGCAATGAATTATATCCTCTCTGACTGATATATGGTTACATGCTTTAGATTTTACATTGTATGTCATTGTTTCCTTGCATGTGTACAGGTGTTTGGACGTGTTGAATGGAAGGATCGTGATATTTTGAGAGAGGGACGAGAAACGTCATATTTTCTTCAACGATAAATGTGTGGGATTTGAGGTAGGCTAATTATCGCATCCTGATCTTTTTGTAACTAGGAACCGGTGTCATTGCATGACTTGATTGTTGCTAGACCCGATCTAGGCTAGTAGGGATCGCCTCTATCCGCAGAGGGTATTTACCTCCTCAACAAACTGGTGACTCAAATGGGGATGTCAGTTGGAGTTAGTCTTTCTTATTTTGGTTTTTTTGGCCTTTGATCCATTTATTTTCTCTTCTGGTTCACCTCCTTTGGTGTCCAAACCCTGTTCTGCCCCCAGAACACCTGACCCAGTCTCTATTTTCTCTTTTTTCATTTCTTCCCATAGTAAACTCGATTGGCATAGTTTATCGCTTGACAGTCACACCAACTGGCGCTTGTTTCTAGTTAGGCCTCTGCGCTAACGCTTTTTTGGTGTAGATTACAGCAAACAGTTGCGCCAACTCTGTTTGGTGTTAGGGTTTGCTTGCTTTAGGGCTCTCTGAGCTTGATTTTTGGTCCTGGTGTTATTTTTCTGACTGTTTGAGTGCCTTGAAGTCTTTGTTGACTGTGTTTGGCCCTTGTCCTCCAGTTGTTTTCCCTTTACTATCAGTTTTTCATTCTAGCCCTAGGTCTTCTAGGTGCTATAGTGTGCTGAGCCTCCCGTGGGAGTTTTTGGTCCTTGCTTTCCCGGTTGAATTTTTTTTCACTTTGTTGCATTAGTTTTACTGGATTCCATTGTATCATTGCGTCAGTTGTGTTGGCGAAAAGTCAGGTCTCGCGGACAAGACCCAGGTTCAAGGGTTGTGGCCAACAAGGGGTCCGGTGTAGTCTAGGAACACGCCGGCATTTTCACCCCGCTCTTGGAGAGCAGTGCGTCTCACCCGAGGCGTGCCGTGACCACATGCATAAGGGGATGAGATCACTAGTAAGGAATAAACCCGCAACCAAAGAAAGAAAGTGCATCCATTACATATACCAAATTACACATGCAAGATCACTTACTAAGTATTCAGACAGTCGCAACTTAAAATTTTAAATCAGTGTAAACACATTACAGCACATGAACAACTTATTGAGACACCAATCTTCCCTTATATTATTCTTCTGGCCGAACACATGATTACATAGCTTTCTCTCTGATAACTCACAAGTCTGATACAGATGGATTTTAGAACAGAAAGGAAGAACATAGAAAGTAAGAAACCATAGGAAGAACAAGCATGATTCTTCCACAGCTGCTCTGCGCGTCCTTCCCTGTCTCGATCCTCACGACTTCTCTCGTATCCATTCAACCTTCAAACCCCCCCTCTTTCTTTTCAGCCGCGTGATCGTCATTTATTCACCCGCTCCTCGCGACTGACAGCTTCTCTGTGTCTTCACTTCTGGCTTTTCCCAGCTTCTCTTCTGATGTCTGCGTGTTCTACTTTCTATTTTCTGCTGTGTTTCTTTCATCTGCACTTATCTCTGTTCGATCTCCAGCTATCGAGTGCTTCCGCGCCACCTTGGTAGCTCCGCAACTCCTGGTCGTTGCGGCGCGGTCGCGGTTGCCATGTGTATTTATTCCGCAACTCAAAAAGAGTCAAAGTTCAAAATGTCTTGGCCAAGAGTTCAAAACTTAAACAAAAACAAGGGCCCCAACAGGCCCTGACCACAATTCTTTGACTCGTCCGCGAGTCAATCACAAATAACAGTTTCTATTTCCATTCCCCCGCTGGCTTCCGTGCCCTGCTCTGCTGTTCCTTCTTCCGCCGCCCTTTCCTGCTGTGTTCCGCCACTTGCTGGTTCAAACAAGGGCCCCAACTCCAGGACTCGGCAGAGCGCTGAATCTCTAAGCTCTGTGAAGGCCACCACCGCTTGCTGCCATTCCTGCATCAGCAAGTCGGCCTCTTGAGAGATTCGGTTGGCGGCGGCTTCGTCTATGGGCGTCGGGGCAGCCCTGAACAACGTGGCGAGCTGGTCCGCGGCCTTGGCATCCAGCTGGTGCATAGCGTCAGCATGGGTGCGAAGGGGCGGACGAATCTCCCGGATGATGTGTTTGGCCGCTGCTGATTCGGCCTCAATCTGCTGCATGTGAAGTTCCAGCTCGTCCAACTGGGCGTACAGCTGATCCAACCTTGCAGGGTCCGTGGTTGCCTGAATGTCCCGGGCGATCTGTTGCAGCTGGGCAGCGATAGGCTACGTCTTGACCGTTAGCGCGAGGGAGCATTCCTGTAGACTTCGCAGAAGGGCAGAAGCTGTGGCTGCAGTGGAATGTAGAGTGGCTTGCATACTGACTGCCTGCGTCTGTTTGGTAGTCACCTGTCCTGAATGGTCCCTGGGTGGATTTGGAAGGGTAGGCCGTGCGGCTAACGCCGCTTGGAGTTCTTGGTTCTCCCTGCAAACACTAGCGAAAACTTCCCTGAGGTGGTGAGCCTGTAGTGCTATATTGTCCTCCTCTATACCAGCAGGGAGCGGGGCATAGTGAGCCCTTGCAGCAGGCCATACACTGGAGAGCGCCTGAATAACAATGTTGGCCTACTCCTGGAGGTTGGTCTTCTCCCGCAGCAACTGATTGCGCTGTTCAGTAAGCGCCGTGATCTGATTCCGCTGCTCGGTGCACCGCCGCTGTAGCTCTGTGTGAATCTGCTCGGCCTTGAGGGCCGCCCGCTGAATGAGCAGGTACAGCTGTGCTGGACTCCATTGTTTTGCATTAGCTGTACTGGGTGTGCCCTACTCCGGCCCCTGCTCCTGTGAAGGTTGGTTGCCGGTCACTGGTCGGCTTGAAGTCTCTGGAAAATGGACCGGCGTCTGCTGCTGCACCGAAGTGGCCATATCAGGCTCCGGCCGGTCTTGCTGCATGGTCTGCTCTGTGGAAGGGGCGGCCGAATCAGCCCCAACTGTGGCTGGCTGGACAGATATAGTGGGAAGAGGATCCCGGGATGTGGCCACGGGGTCAACTGGTGGTACCACGGCTGCAGTACTGGAGGTGACCTCCGCCCCGTGGTCACCGCCGAAAAGTTCCCGGATCAAAGAATCTGACACAGTGGCTGATGAGTTGGACGGATTGGGGGAGGTGGCATGTGGTCGGCTGGTGGAGGGGGCGGTGGACGGAGTGAAAGAGGTGGGAGGGAGACGAAGGTTGAGGAAATCTGCCGGGTCAATCAGCGGTTCCTCCGGAATCAAAGTTGCTGTGGGCGGAGTGGCTGGTGGATCATCCTCCGTAAGATCTACCACTGGATCTGTGACCGTAGTGCGGGCCCTTTTGGATGGAGGTGGGTCGGAGGAATCGGGTTCGGGGCCTGGTTCACCCATTGGTGTGATGAGGGGGGTGGCAGAAGTGAACAGGTTAGTGGGAATGGGGGAAATGAGGGGGGCGGTATTGGAGAGACCACGTGACCGATTAATATGAAATTTAGCAAAAGAAGGAAATATAGGGGCACCACTTGAAGCAACCTGGGTTGCCACATTGAGTCGCCATACCTGGTCGTTGAAATGCTCGACGATGGGGACCAGCGATTCAGGCAGGTCCGGTGCGGTCCCAGCTGCATCTGGTGTTGTCTCCGCCGCAACTTGTGAAGATCCCCCTGCGCCGGTCGCGGCAGGCTGCTGTGCGGCCCTCATCCCCCCAAAATCATAGCGGATGATTCCGTCGCGGACGTGCTGGACAACCCCCGGCCACGCAGAGACCTCCCTGTGGAAAACATTGTCATTCAGCTGGAAGCGAAGGGGCGCCATATGAAAGGTGTGGTGCGGTACGCAAGTTGGCCGGATGAAAGTGTGGCTGTGGCTGACTCCAAACCACACCTATTCACTGTATTCATCCAACAGGTGCCGGGGCACCCGTTGCTGGTAAGTGACCACATCGGTCATCATCCCATACCACGTCCGGAACGCCTCTGCGTTCACCTGCTTGGTGCTGGGATCCATGGACACCTGCCAGGGAGTGTATTTCATCGCCAGAGGCTGGCTTATGGTAGTCTCCGCCGGATCCCGGATAGGAGGAAGGTGCCATTTCCACATGGCAAACGCTAAGATCAAGTACCCATAAATAAAACTGGTAGTCCGCTTGTAGTTGTCTTCGCAAGCCGCGAAGAGTTCCTTCAACACAAACGAGCTCCAATTCAACCTGGCTCCCTGGACGCAATGCTCTGCAATGGAAATTGTGTCCAGAGTGCACTCTCCCTTCGTGTAGTGGCGCATGGTCTTGCTAGCGATCAGGTAGCAAGCGAACCGGATTTCTGGTACATTTATCAAATCTATTTTGGCACCTTTACCACCCTTACGAGTGCCATACTTGGTGTAGAGGTCCGCGTCAGCCGACTTTCGGGCGCGCTTGGAGGATGTCTGGCCCGCAGTGGAGACATCTGCACCAGTTTGAGATAGCCCCGTAAGCCGATTAATGTCTGCGGCATGTATTGGAATTTCTTCATTAAGCCACAGGGACCCGTTCTGCACCCGACTGAGGAGGAACCGGGTACATTGCAGAGCTGGTCTTGTAGTTCCGAAGACGGGAAGACTCCTCAAATTCATCAAAGTCGACTGATGTAGGCCCCAGAATTCTGGACGCATCCGACTGTTGGAGCTGCTCCCGGGCGTGTAATGGTGCTCCATGTATATTTGCCAATGGAGGTGGGGAAACTCAGCCGGGTCGGACAAGTTGGCGTCCATACATGGTGCATTGTCATACTTGCCGACTAGCGACACTACACGGTGAATTCTGCTATCTAACGCTGGTTCAGGGACTGAGAGGAGAGATCTTGGCATCTTAGCGCGCCGCTGATAGACTTGGACGATTCTTCTGTAACTTCTTTCGAGGTGCTGTGTGCTCTGATACTGCGAATGCTCCGGAGTCACTGCAACTTCCAAATTGAACTGGTCCGTCATCCTCTTGCTGATAGCCTTCATGCAAATTGGGCCATTTTCTGGCACGCGCGGAGTTGATGAGACTCCATAATTTCAATTAATTCTTGCTATCTTTCTTGCCTGCGATAATCGTGCGATCAATCGCAGGCCTGTGTGTAATCTGACAGTTGCTGACGGCGTCATGGGGAGATGGGCAGAATCGACGGCTGAGGGAACTGCGGGTGATGGCAAATGATTACGGTATGATTACTGTATATTAAGGGAATTTATGACCAAATCTGAGCGATCCTATGGACTGACAAAAGGACTGACGGAAATGACCTGGACTGACACTGGCACGAGGATGGATCCTACGTGAACGACACGCTGGACTGGAGCGGCGACATGCTGGACTGGCGCTGCGACACGCTGGACTGGCCCGCCCCTACCACAGTCGGTTGCGGTAATGTTCCCGCAACTGACTGGTTATTTGACTGATTACCGACAATTTGGAAAAGACTACCTACATTCATCCCGACTGCGGGAGAGTTATTTAACTACGCTACTCTACGGGTTCTCTCGGTTGCGAGAGTTATTAATGAAAAGTGAGAAAGTACCTACTCCTGGTAGGGTTTCAGGCGTGCGCCATTCACCCATCCCGGAAGAACTGTGCCGTCCATTTGTGCCAACCGAACGGCTCCTGAGTCGCGGATCTCGATGACGAAGTATGGTCCCAGCCAGTGCATCTGGAGCTTGCCTGGAAACTTCTGGAACCGGCTGTCGTATAAGAGAACTTTTCCGCCAACTTGGAAAGCTTTGGTTTTGATGTGGCGGTCCTGCCACACTTTCTGCCTGGCCTTCTGGACCTTTTGGTGGAATTCCGCGAGGAATCGAGTCTCATCCAGCTCTTGTAGCTCCTGGAGGCGTTCCCGAAGTGACGCCTCTTCCGAGAATTGAAGGGACGTTGCGATCAAAAGGCTGGGTACGGTGAACTCGGTGGGAATCACAGCTTCCCGGCCATACACCAGCTGGAATGGCATCTGGTTGGTCAAGCATTTTACCATGGTCCGGTAAGCCCATAATGTCGCTGGTAGCCGCTCATCCCAATCGTCCCGCGGAGCATTGCAAATTTTAGTCAAGCCCTTTTCAAGAATCTTATTGAAGGCTTCCACCGTACCATTGGCCTGTGGGTGGTATGGGCTGCTTTTATGATGCTGAATCATAAATGTGTCCAGTAGTGACTTGACCGTGGCATTAATGAAATGCGTACCCTGATCGCTGGTCAAGCTCAGTGGGCAGCCAAAGCGGCTGATGATGTGTTCAAAGATGAACCGAGCAGCGGTCTCTGCCGAGCAGTCGCGTACTGCTGCCGCCTCAGCCCACTGGGTGAGGTAATCCGTTGCGGTGATGATGTACTGGGCTTTGGAATGGCAAGCGATTGGTGCGATGGGGCCAACGAAATCAACAGCCCACTTTTCAAACGGCCGCAACACATGCACTGGGTGTAGCGGGAGCTCGTCCCAGTGCGAAGGCCTTCCCGTCCGCTGGCAAACATCGCAACGCTTCACATAGGCTTTACAGTCTGCATGTACCGTCGGCCACCACAGGCCAGCTTGAAGCACCTTCCTTGCGGTAGGTTTTGCACCCACATGCCCTCCCGCAACACCACTGTGACATTCCCACATCACTGCTTCCCGTTCATGGTCAAGAACGCACCTGCGCAACACCTCATCCAGCCCCAATTTGTACAGCTGCCCCGCGATCAATTGGTAGTCGGCCGCCCGGACAACAAGGTGGCGTTTCTGAAGCGGGGTGTAATCCTCAGGGCACTGTCCCGTGGTCAGATACGTGGCAATGTCAGCCAGGTAATCTGGTACTGCTTCAACTCAGAAGAGGTCAGCATCCGGAAGCTGATCGTCCAATGGGCCTTCATTCTCTCCCGTCTCCAACCTGGATAAGTGATCGGGACCAACATTTAACCTGCCCGGCTTGACAATCACCTCAAACGTGAACTCCTGAAAAAGTAGGAGCCATCGACAGATTCTTCCTTCCAACATAGGCTTATTTACCAGATATTTCAATGCAGAATGGTCTGTAAAAAATGTAAATTTGCCGCCTAGGAGATAGTGGCGGAACTTCAATAGAGAGTACACCATCGCCAACGCCTCCCGCTCGGTCGTGGTGTAATTCTTCTCCGCATTCGATAACCGTCGGCTGGCGAAGTATACGGGGTGGTCAACTGTCGTTTCGCCGGGTTGCGCCAATACAGCTCCAAGTGCAATTCCGGACGCATCAATGTGCACATGGAACTGCTTATCCCAGTTGGGATGAACAAGTATGGGTGCCGTCGCCATCTTCTCCTTCAATGTGTCGAGTGCCCTCCTGCACTTTGCCGTCCACTCAAATGCTTCTGACTTCCGCAACAGTTTCTCCAGAGGGGCAGTGATTTTGGCGTAGTTGCGGATAAACCGCCTGTAGTATCCTGTGTGCCTGAGCAGTGCCCGCAACTGCTTCACGTTATCGGGGGCCTCCATGTGGACGATGACCGCGACTTTGGCAGGATCAACGCAGACCCTTTGCTTGCACACCACGTGACCCAAGAGTGTGCCGAATGGTACTGCAAAAATACATTTCTTCAAGTTCAAGGAAATCTGCAGCTGGCGACACCGGTCAAACATAACACGCAACAGAGAGGCGTGTTTCTTCAGCAGGCTGTAAACAGTCCAGTCGTCCATGTAGACTTCCACGAACTTGTGAATGTACTCCCGGAAAGCAGCAATGACAATCCGGGAAAACACAGTCGGGGCGTTCTTCAGACCAAACGGCATAACGTGGTATGCGAATGATCCCCACTCAGTGGTGAATGTCGTCTTTGCTTTTTCTTCCTCGGCGATGCGCACCTGATGGTAGCCCGAAAACCCATCAGTGAAGGAATAAGCTTCGTTTCCCGCGACATGATCTAGAACTTCATCGCTGAAAGGAGTGGGAAACGGATCGTGGATACAAGCATTATTCAAGCTCCGATAGTCTACACAGACACGGATTTCCGCTTTGTCCTTCTTGTTCTGGATGACAATGGGGCTTACCCACTCGGCTTCTTCTACTGGAAAGATGAGACCTGCAGCTAGCATCTTGTCAATCTCCATCTTAACTTTCTCTTTGATACATGGATTCAATCGGTAGGGTCGGTGCTTCACCGGCCTGGCTCCCGGTTTCAGTGTGATGCGCATCTCGCCCAGATCCCCCTTGATCCCCTTCAGGTCCGCAACTGATGACGGAAATAAATCTTCATACTCCTGGAGGAGGCTGAAAATTTCTCTTGTCGTCTCCTCGTCCCAGTAATCTCCCACTATTGCGAGCTTGGGTTTCTCGTCCGTTCCAATGTTCAGCTTCTTTGTCTTTAGGGGCTGCAAATGGACTCCTTCTGTCGTCAGCTCGTCGCGGATGTTCCGCTCGCCCTCCTTTTCGTCAAAATAGAGATGCCTAAGGTCCTCCAAACTATCATCCTCCGGATCGCCGTCAATCCGTTGGCAAACCAATTCGCGCCTGATCCCAGGGCGTGGCGCCACCGGGCCCTCATGGGGCTCAGGATGGCGGAAAAACAGAACCTCCTTGACGGCTTGTAGCGCCTGAGATTCCTGCACCGTCTCCCCTTCGAACGAGAAGCTCTGGACAAACTTTTCCGCGACTGCTTGCCAGGAGCGGGTTCCCCGTTTCCACTCTTCCTCCAGGTACCAGGCCTGGGGAATTGTACCCAAGGAGTGAACAAACCTGTGGACCCACAACTCCTCAGGGTACCGGGCGCTACGCCACTGTTCTTCGCACGCCCGCAAATGCTGTCGTGGGTCGGAAGCTCTATGATGTTTAAGCGTAATGCAGGGCCCTTCATCCTCTTTGAAGCGCGCCCGCAGAGCATCCGCCACACGCTCCCATCGCAACAAAGTGTTGCGGTGATTGTTCCACCATCGTCCCGACGTTGAATTTAAGGCCACATCCAAAAGTGGTATCCGGCTTTCCTCTGGGACCCGGTCTTCCACCTTGGCAATAAAAGTATTCACTGCTTGCATGTTTGATAATGTGGGGTATCCGCGGATCTCAGTCCCTACCCACCGGACTTGAGCAATGGAGGCACATCTCCGCGTGGTGGTCTCATACCCCCCTTGCTGCCAGTCTTCCCACGCGAGCTCAGATCCGAGCTCCGAGCTCTGCACACTCCGCCAACTGATAGAGCCAGTTGCGGTCGAGTTAATATAATCGTCCCGCTTCCCTGCAGTCATCTGATAGAGATGGTCCATTATCTGAGCATCCTCCCGACTGTCCACTGTTTCCGTATATTGCGGCCCTTGATACGGGTCGAGCGGCTGGGTGACCCGTACCTCTCCATCCTCAAAGATCATCAGCTCCTTGTTGAGGTCGATGATGGCGTAATTCTCAAAATCCCAATCAATGCCGAGTAAAGCAGGATAGGGATCCTTATCGCCCATGATATCAATAACCTCAAAATCGGTGTAGGTCTTCACCCCTACAACGTCGACCTCGACTCCCTCGAGCCGGCCGATCGGTAAGATGCAGTACTGGTTCTCCATCCTGAGTTGGATTGGCGAGTGAGCTAGCCGTGGCCTTCCAAGAGCCTCCCATGTCTTTCGCGGTAGTATATTGACGTCGGACCCCAAGTCCAACATGGTGTCGCTGATTTGGAACCCTGCAACCTGCGTGTTAAGCCAGAATTCTTTGCCTGTTCGTTGCTTATTCCGCTTGACACATTGCACATATTGAGGGACGTATTGAGGGCTAGCGTCCGCCTGATCTCTAGGTTCTGCGCGCCCCTGCAGCGCTCCATCCAAAGCATGTTTGAGCTGCTGCAGCAGCACAACGTTATCAACAATCCTGAGGAATAACCGGAGCCAATCCTCGACCACAGTATCTGCAACGTTCTTCGCCTCGGATTCTGGCTGCCTGGGCTCCTCCAACCTTCCCTCGTTGCGCAACTGGGCGAATGCCTCAACCGCCTCCTGGAAATACTCCTTCTGGAATTTAGGCCTGATCAACTTCTTTGGGGATTGTTGTTCCTCAAGAAACTATTTCTTGTTGTGTAAAGAAATCAATGCTTGAGACATTATGTACTTCTGTCACAAATTGATATACTTGGTCTCTGTATTGAAAAACTCTTAAAACATTGATTGTATAACCCCTTAAACAACAAACCCATATATGTTATACAATGCTATATTTCACTTATGCTGAAATGATTGGGTGGAAGAAAATGAGAAAGGAATTTCAAACTGATATGCCGTTTAAAACAGAAACTATCACTTTAAAACTCAGAAGAATTATGTAAAGATAAGGCCAAAATAGAGGAGCGCAAATTAAGGTGCATTTAACTCTCAGATACACAAGTATAAAAGACCCGCAGCTCAAATCACTCTATTTCATTCACAGACGAAAAACAATATGTAAACTGGATAAAACTCTTCAGCATAAACAAATGCTAGAAACTTGCATACTTTTACATTGATTTGCTATTCTGGAATACAGAATTTAGCTTCAAGATTTCCCAAAACTCCGAACCCCTTATCCTACTCCTATCTCTGCTTTTATATCAGCCCTTTGATGTAACTTCCTAACTGTTTTGATCAGTTATAAAACTGATTCTTAAAAGTGCTGGAATCATTCAAATTTACAAAATATATGTTTGAATATTATATATATAATATATAATAAAAAACCCAAAATCGAATTGAAAGTCTTAAAAGGGCGAATAATGCATTTTGGGTCCCACTACTATGCATTTGTATTAAACTGACAAAACCGCCCATGGTTTATGAAAACCGATAACCACCTACGGGGGGGTGCTGATGGCAGCTTGTACGAAATGAATGGGGGTACCGTAATATATCATGGCCGTTGATCTTGGTAAATAATGGTTTCAACTAAACCATCTACGGGGGTGCTGTCTCCCATAAACTTCGTTTACTTCATACCCCCGCAAACCGTTGGATCTGAGCCAGAAATCGCTGATTTAACTGCAATGTTATATGTGGTTGCACGCCATTGTGAGATTTCTTCAAATTGAGAAAACTCCGCTTGATCTGTAGTAAAAAAATTATATATAAAAGAAGTAAAGCTCAGTCACATTTCAGTCGAATGATTCAAACCCAATTTTGAAAAACGTTTTCTGGAAAAACAGACATTTGAAGAATCATTAAAATCTCTTAAACAGACTTGGATTTTTGAGCAATTTCCTCGCTGAAGTCAATTGGGCATATTCTGCAAAAAAACCCATGTCGCGGTTTTTTGAAATTTTCCTCCGTTTGCCCACAATTTGAAAACGAAAATCGTGACCTGGAAGGGTCTGCGTTTTTGTGTAAGAATTTTCGCCCTTCAAACGTTTGCCTTCTGATAAATAGGTAATGAATTCTTTGCATCAGCTAAGATTGCTTGATCCAGCATTTCAGAGACTTCTTCGTCATCTATTTGTAGAGGTGAAGTGGAATTCATGTCTCTCTGGCCGTTCGCACAGTTTGAAAGTATTGTCCTCTTTTGGTTGAGCTAATGAAACGAACTGCTTTGGGCAGAACCTGACTGTCTCCTGAGGGATGTGTCAGCTGACTTAGAATGCTCAATGCCATACAATGATGTTAGTTTGGCCTGCATCAAATGCTTGGGGACTTTTGAAGAATTTTCAGATCGGTGACTGTCCATGTCAAACATCTGCGATCGATGACTAATGTTGTATTATTGCCTTTTGTATTTGTCTCAGAGAAACAGTCAATACGACTAGCTATAGAACATTTGTTAGCCAGGTAACGAGATATACGCCCCTTGTTTTGAGAAGAAGCCCTTCCAATAAAAGATGAATGAAAAATAAGACCATACTTTGGTGTGTTTCCACGTGTTTTAAGAGCCCTGAAAAGAGCTTTCTCAGCGCCCAGAATCTGAAGAGTTGATGCTGGACATTTTGCAAGGTTTGTAAGGCTCCTAATATGTGAGATCAATCGAGCACCTACCATTTCACCAATCAAAGTTGCAAGATTTGGAGCAATATCATGCATCTTTGACACAAGATAAGAATGGAGCTGTTTCCGATACTCAGAAAGTTCTATAACCCTCTGTGCAATCAGTTCAATATTTATTAAATCAACTGAAGATATGTCTTGACGCATGGAAGCTTTCGCTGCTTCTATGATATCCTTGGCTTTGTCTTCATCTCCAGTTATTTCTATTAATTCAGGTGATGCATCATCCGATAACATGGACTTATCCTTCACAAACTTTGCGACTCGTGCATATATATAGTTGTCATTAATAATCTTAACCAGCTCAGGAAAATGCCACGAATATCATTTCCTTAATATCAAGAAGATTAATAGCCTGTATAACCATGTTATCTACTCTGTTGATATTGAACTTCACTTTGGCTCTGCTGTAGCTGTGCCCAAGACCCAATTGAGCTTTCTCCAAGTCTACTTCCTTAAGATCCCTAATGAATGTGTGCAAATGGAGATGGACTCCTCGAAGAAGCTCCAGCACAAAATCATTGCTCTGGCAAGGAATACTCAAAACTTCAAAAATTTGAGAACCTAGCTTTGGTTCTACCACTCCCAATCTGAATTTAGGTTTCTTCCCCTCCTTAACTTTTGGCAAGTTTAGCTCTAGAAAATTCCTCAGCTCATCTGTCATGAGTCCTTCCGAGACTGCATTGCACTGGTTCAATGCATCAGCTGCCGAACTAAATGGCTTAATTGCAGTCAGCTTCACGACTTTCCCAAATAGATTTAAATCGACAATGGAGCCCTGAATAGCCTCTGTGCTCTGCCCAATTTCATCTATTCTTTAAAACGACTATCCACCTCCCCACTATCAAGCCAAGCATCCTTAATCTCATTGCCATTTCCATATGTACACCTGGCACAGTTCCACATATTGAACCAGAGATAGGCAGCAGTGGGCATAAGAAATATACAAAATCAATCTCCACTGAATAGATTGCTGAAACAATCACTCTATACAGGTTCTGGCAAGGGAAAGCTATAACTGATCTAAACATTTCATAGTTGGTAGTCAAAATAAGGCTCAAAGCAAACTGTAATCCAGCTAAGCCCACTTGGCAAAGAGGAAAAAATATGTCTGCTACATCTGAAAGTTGACAAAGTTTTGCTGTCAAGATTAGCAAACCATGAGATATGGCCACTAATGTCAAGACCATTAAGACAAACTGCTTACTTCCAATGCAGCCTTCTAACAATACGCCTTTCCAAAGGATTGAAAGAATGCCATATGCCAAGTGTCTCTTTTTCATATGATAAAATAAGAGCATGAACCACTGTTTCACTTTGGTAATTGTTCCTCAGCAACCTTAGATTTTCCAGAGCTTCTTCCGACTTTTTGCTGAGAGATATTGTGCTACAACATCTGGCTCCAATTGGGGACAGTACTTTGGCAGCAAAGTGCTGAGAACCTGTAGATCGGTAGCCTTTATTGGGCATGGAGTCAAATTAGACTGAATTGTCTCCCAGTTCACAAATCTCTGAAAATTTCAAAACTTCTCTGAACCCTCCTTCTTCTAGGATCTTTATTTTGAACTGAAAATTTGAAACTTAGAACTAATGAAACTAGAAATGCTCAACTCCTGAGCTTATTTATGTACAACTCCTATAGATATAAGCCTGGTTGAACTTAATCAAGTGAAGTCTACCTTCCAATGGAACCAATCTAGCATCTGCTTGTTAGATTTAATACCTTCATACTGCTGAGATTTAAAAATCAAAAGAGGAATGTACCATGAACAATTTTCATCTACAAAATTTTGTACATACCCTTGCGTTAAAGCTTGTTGCTGACCGAAGAAATTTGCCATATATTCAACAACTGGATCATAGAAATCATGAGACAAAACTTTGGTTACCTCCTTTTCTCGAACATTTTGCGGATGTTGACTTCTTTGAACATGGCAGTTTCCTTCATTGTTTGAATTTTTAGTCAGGAACTGTGTGTTAGGAACTTGGCTTCCATTTCCTGTGGGCAGGCATTTAGGCTGAAAATAAACATCCAAGTTTTGCTCTTCATAATGCTGATGCTCTTCACTTAACATCAATTGATAACTAAAATCTTCCTCTTCTTGCAAACAAGTCTGAGAAACTGCACTATTTTCCTCACTACTCATAAAATTATTGCACTGATCTTCAATGCTTTCATAATGCAGTTCAGCTATTGCAACTAAGTTTTGACTAGAATCTTCAAAAGACTTGGATTCTTGTTCTTTGTCAATACAGGAAAATTTTGACACTTTTTGAAAAACTGTATTCAGCTCTGAACTTACATTCTCTTGTAAAGAGATTCCAATGTTTCCTTCACAAGCCCTTTTATTTTTGACAAAACTTAGACTTTCTGTATTGCAGGAAAAATTTCTAGAAGCCCATGCATTATTCTCGATTTCTTGCGCATGGAGAAACATCAGCTTCAGAGTGCTGGGCTTTCTCTCCCTGAGATAAAAGGCTAAGGCGATAGAAAGAGCTTTCAAATAATAGACCATAGCTGCTGCTTCTGGAGGTCTAATTTCTTCTGGCATGCTGAAATAAATTTTTTGAAACCTCCTATTAAACTCAGAAATCGATTCATTACTTTGCCTTCGGATAGAATGTAATTCCAAAAGGTGCTCTTCATATGACTTACACTCGCCCCAATATGTAAGGAATACATCTTGAAGATCTTGCCAGGAGTTGATTGAACCTGCTTCCAAGCACTGGAACCATTGCTGAGCATCATGTTTTAAAGAATGGCAAAACATCCTTAAAGCTACGTCTTCATGAATAATTTGGAATTTGTCTAGAAAGTATTCAAATTCCAAGATATGTGATTCAGCTGAAATGTCTTTCTTCTTTCCAGAGAAACTAGGCAAGGACTTGAATCCGTTTGAAGGATATTGATGGAGAATAGCGGGCAACTTCAGGGGTTTAAAGATTTCTCTGTTTTTGAACTGAAAAACAATGAATTTCTTATGAGGCAAAACCTTATCATCCAAAGATGATGAATCATCACCTTTATGCCCAGACTGTAACTGATTATCTTCTGGGATTGTAATACAACAATCATCCCTCCTTTCATGTTTAGGAGATACACCCGTGTCAAGATTTATAATACAAGCAGAGGCAAAATCATCTTTTTCCAAAAATGAATTTACATTCTGGGCTTTGTAATCTTCCGAGAAAACAAAGCAGGAAACAATCCTTTTAATATAAATGGGAAAATGAATTACTAAACTGATAAACAAAAATAGAACCTCCTTTAAAAAACGAAAATTCTGATACATGTTTCTTCCATGATACTTTCTCATCTTCTTGCCAGGAAAATTCTTCATCTAATGAAACTTTCATCCGTGGAGTCGCCAGGTGAATAAGAAACAACCAATCTTCAAATCTGAATCTTGTTCACCATCGAAAAGAAAGGATTAATAAACTATCTGCTGCAAGGTATGTGACCTCGCGTTTGGCTTTGTGAAAATGAGAATTCTGTACAAATTAAACACAGCCAAAAACTTCCTCCTCACTGAACAACCAGAGGAAGTAGAAAGAAAACCCAGGGAAATGAACTTCGAATCTTCGTTCCCCGGCAACGGCGCCAATTAATGTTGTTCCTCAAGAAACAATTTCTTGCTGTGTAAAGAAATCAGTGCTTGAGACATTATGTACTTCTGTCACAAATTGATATACTTTGTCTCTGTATTGAAAAACTCCTAAAACATTGATTGTGTAACCTCTTAAACAACAAACCCATATATGTTATACAATGCTATATTTCACTTATGCTGAAATGATTGAGTGGAAGAAAATGAGAAAGGAATCTCAAACTGATATGCCGTTTAAAACAGAAACTATCACTTTAAAACTCAGAAGAATTATGTAAAGATAAGGTTAAAATAAAGGAGCGCACATTAAGGTGCCTTTAACTCTTAGATACGCAAGTGTAAAAAGACCCGCAGCTCAAATCACTTTATTTCATTCAGACGAAAAACAATATGTAAACTGGATAGAACTCTTCAACATAAACAAATGCTAGAAACTTGCATACTTTTACATTGATTTGCTATTACAAGATATGATTTAAACAGTTTCCCAAAACTCCGAACCCCCTTATCTACTCCTATCTCTGCTTTTTATATTAGCCCTTTGAGTCATAACTTCCTAAACTGTTTTGATCGGTTATAAGCCCGATTCTTAAAAGTCTTTGGAATCATTCAAATTTACAAAATATATGTTTGAATATTATATATAATATATAATAAAAAACCCAAACCAATTGAAATATTAAAAGAGGCCGAATAATACATTTTGGTCCCGAAATCTTGCAAAGAAATTAAGCCAATAATAGCCCATGGTTTATGAAAACCGATAACCACCTACGAAGTGTGATGGCGACTTATCTGAAATGAATGGAGAATATAAAAGCTAAATATCATAGCCGTTGATCTTGGTAAATAATGGTTTCAACTAAACCATCTACGAGGGTGCTGTCTCCCATAAACTTCGTTTACTTCATACCCCCGCAAACCGTTGGATCTGAGCCAGAAATCGCTGATTTAACTGCAATGTTATATGTGGTTGCGCGCCATTGTGAGACTACTTCAAATTGAGAAAACTTCGCTTGATCCGCAGTCAAAAAAAATATATATAAAAGAAGTAAAGCTCAGTCACATTTCAGTCGAATGATTCAAACCCAATTTTGAAAAACGTTTTCTGGAAAAACAGACATTTGAAGAATCATTAAAATCTCTTAAACAGACTTGGATTTCTGAGCAATTTCCTCGCTGAAGTCAATTGGGCATATTCTGCAAAAAACCCACGTCGCGGATTTTTGAAATTTTCCTCCGTTTTCTCACAATTTGAAAACGAAAATCATGACCTGGGAGGGTCTGCGTTTTTGTGTAAGTATTTTTCACCCTTCAAACGTTTGCCTTCTGATAAATGGATTCTTTGCATCAGCTAAGATTGCTTGATCCAGCATTTCAGGGACTTCTTCGTCATCTATTTGTAGAGAGTGAAGTGGAATTCATGTCTCTCTTGGCCCAGGTCACTATGATTTACAGAGAAATGTGTCTTTCCTCTTTTGGTTAGACTAATAAACAGCCCCTTTGAGGCGAGTGCTGTCTCTGAGGGATGTGTCGAGTGGTCTGAATGCCGATGCCATACAATGATGTTAGTTTGCTTTGCATCAAATGCTTAGGGACTTTTGAAGAATTTTGAGATTGGTCCTATTGGTGAGCCTTATATAAAACCTCTGCGATACGATGACTAATGTTATGTGTGCCTTTTGTATTTGTCTCAGAGAAACAGTCAATACAACTAGCTATAGAACATTTGTTATCCAGGTAATGAGATATACGCCCCTTGTTTCGAGAAGAAGCTCTTCCAATAAAAGATGAATGAAAAATAAGACCATACTTTGGTGTGTTTCCACGTGTTTTAAGAGCCCTGAAAAGAGCTTTCTCAGCGCCCAGAATCTGAAGAGTTGATGCTGGACATTTTGCAAGGTTTGTAAGGCTCCTAATATGTGAGATCAATCGAGCACCTACCATTTCACCAATCAAAGTTGCAAGATTTGGAGCAATATCATGCATCTTTGACACAAGATAAGAATGGAGCTGTTTCCGATACTCAGAAAGTTCTATAACCCTCTGTGCAATCAGTTCAATATTTATTAAATCAACTGAAGATATGTCTTGACGCATGGAAGCTTTCGCTGCTTCTATGATATCCTTGGCTTTGTCTTCATCTCCAGTTATTTCTATTAATTCAGGTGATGCATCATCCGATAACATGGACTTATCCTTCACAAAATTTGCGACTCGTGCATATATATAGTTGTCATTAATAATCTTAACCAGCTCAGGAAAATGCCACGAATATCATTTCCTTAATATCAAGAAGATTAATAGCCTGTATAACCATGTTATCTACTCTGTTGATATTGAACTTCACTTTGGCTCTGCTGTAGCTGTGCCCAAGACCCAATTGAGCTTTCTCCAAGTCTACTTCCTTAAGATCCCTAATGAATGTGTGCAAATGGAGATGAACTCCTCGAAGAAGCTCCAACACAAAATCATTGCTCTGGCAAGGAATACTCAAAACTTCAAAAATTTGAGAACCTAGCTTTGGTTCTACCACTCCCAATCTGAATTTAGGTTTCTTCCCCTCCTTAACTTTTGGCAAGTTTAGCTCTAGAAAATTCCTCGGCTCATCTGTCATGAGTCCTTCCGAGACTGCATTGCACTGGTTCAATGCATCAGCTGCCGAACTAAATGGCTGAATTGCAGTCAGCTTCACGACTTTCCCAAATAGATTTAAATCGACAATGGAGCCCTGAATAGCCTCTGTGCTCTGCCCAATTTCATCTATTCTTTAAAAAGACTATCCACCTCCCCACTATCAAGCCAAGCATCCTTAATCTCATTGCCATTTCCATATGTACACCTGGCACAGTTCCACATATTGAACCAGAGATAGGCAGCAGTGGGCATAAGAAATATACAAAATCAATCTCCAGTGAATAGATTGCTGAAACAATCACTCTATACAGGTTCTGGCAAGGGAAAGCTATAACTGATCTAAACATTTCATAGTTGGTAGTCAAAATAAGGCTCAAAGCAAACTGTAATCCAGCTAAGCCCACTTGGCAAAGAGGAAAAAATATGTCTGCTACATCTGAAAGTTGACAAAGTTTTGCTGTCAAGATTAGCAAACCATGAGATATGGCCACTAATGTCAAGACCATTAAGACAAACTGCTTACTTCCAATGCAGCCTTCTAACAATACGCCTTTCCAAAGGATTGAAAGAATGTCATATGCCAAGTGTCTCTTTTTCATATGATAAAATAAGAGCATGAACCATTGTTTCACTTTGGTAATTGTTCCTCAGCAACCTTAGATTTTCCAGAGCTTCTTCCGACTTTTTGCTGAGAGATATTGTGCTACAACAGGGATGCTGGTCGAACCACTCATGCTGGCTCCTTCTCGTGGGCATCGTCTCCAGTCTTCTTTCTACCCCGTGTTACTATCGCAACATTCTGCATGTCAGGGGTTGCGGCCCCTTGCGGTTCTGAGTTTATCAGGTTCGCGCCCCTCTGCCTCGCTCGCTCTTCCCACTTCTTGATGAGTTCTGGACAGTCCTCTGTAGCGTGGGCGTTGACCCGGCACTGGGAACACCAGGGTCGTCGCGGAAGGGGACACTCTCGAGCCACATGACCTTCCTGGTCACAGTTGTAGCATTTGACCGGACCGCGTCCGCCTGTTCGGCCTCCCCGCATGCCACCACCTCTTCCCCTTGGAGCCTCATTCACCCTGTACGAGGGACGATCCAATCGATCCGCAAGAGCGTCAAGCGCCCTGCACTGCTCAGTGTTGTGGGTCGTAGACACACAGAATTCGCAGTATACATTATTCGGGACTGTGGAGTACTTCTGTAATATCGGGCACATCCGAGGAGGGTGCCCCATTGTCTGGAAAATCTCACAGTACTCTGTGGTGGAGGACCCCGGTTGTGGTTGGAACGCCGCAAAGGTCTGTTGCAGCTGGTAGACTCCCTGCGGGTTCATCCCCGCACCACCCCCTGGTGGTGGACCTCCCTGGATAGCTGCGACCGAGGGTCCTGCTCCTGCGCCGCGCAACCAAGGACATTCGGTTGCTACGTGGCCCTCGACCAGAAAATGTGTACACCAAACATTCGGTCGCGCTGGCCTCACCGGTTGAAGTTCCTTGAGCTTTTCGGTCAAGCTGGCGATCTGGTGTTGCAACCCTACCAAAGAAGGGTCTTGCGGGGTCACCACCCCCCGATATTCCTGGGGGTAGCCCGCCATGGCTTCAATCTTCATGGCTTGCTCCAAAGCGTCCTGCAGATTATCAATCTTCTGCTGAGTAAGAGGGGTTCGTGTCAAGGGGAGCAGAGCCTTGATGAACCAATCTCTCTGGTGGTTTGGATCGATCGGGTAGCTCAGTTTCCTGATCGCATCCTTGAATCGCCGCATCAACTCCCACGCGGTCTCACCTTCCTTCTGCTTAATTTCCCACAGCTCGGACAGGCCCTGCTGGTCTGTCTGGGGAAGCTTGAATTCGCGGACAAAATCCCGCTTCACGTCCGCAATTACCGGGTTAGGGTGCGCCTCGGACCACTTGATGAACCAACGCAGAGCTCTCTCTCTGAGCGTGGTTTGAAACTCTATCAACTTCCCTGCATCCGGCGTCTGTCGAGCCCTCCAGATGGCTTCGCACAGATACCAGTGTTTTTCTACGTCGTCCTTGCCCCGGCCAGAGAACTCTGGGTACCGGGTGAAAGATCCAGCCATGTGTACTTGCGGAGAATTAACCAGGATAAAACCTCCCGGTCCTGGTTGCGTAACGGTCCCTCTAGGGAAAATACTACTACTAGCAACACTGCTGCTACTGGGCGTTACCGACGTCGTTGAACTACTATATGATTGACTTAATGCTTGTAACTGAATAAAAATATTTCTTAAAGGTTGATAAAGTACCAGGGGAAGGTCGGGATCCTTTCCATGCGGAAGGTGGGACGTAGGGCTGCCTGGAGGGGTGGGTGCCGTCTGATCCTGGAACATCTGCTGCATCACGCCGTGCCATTCATCATCGGAACTTTCTTCGGGCTGCATCTTTCCATTATCTTCGCTAGTCGTTACTTCTTTTCCTCGCGTCGCTGGGCTCCCATGCACCCACTGTACGTCCGCTGCCGTCCCGTCTCCTGTCCGGGTATCCAAACCCATAACTCACGTCCTCTGAGGCGCCTCCTTCTGATTCTTCCTCTCAATCTCTCTTCTCTTCAAATCTCTCATTACCCTTCTTCGCCACCTATCGGCGATCTGTGCCCGTCGATGCGCGCGTAGCTCCCGCAACTTGCATGCGGCCTCAACATCCATCCCCCGCTCCCCACTCTCACGGTCTACACAGCATCGGTCCCCTCAATCCTTCCCCCAGTACAGATGGCTTACGCTTCCATCCTCGTTTTGTGGAATTCAATCAACCCATCGTCCACCATTAGGGCTTTGATCCACAGCGGGATCTCCTTCAATAGCTTCCCCCTTAGCCCCGAGTGGAAGACAACCTCAGCTTTCGAAAAGGACTGATAGCACTCCGCAGCAAACTCCACCGTGTATCCTTCCAACGTGGTCCATACCCAAAAATCCTCCGCTCGGGTTAGTTCAGTGTCTACCCAATGCAGTGCTACCAGGTCTTCGTGCGCCCACCTGCGGTTTATCTTCCGCGAACCTTCTTGGGGCACCGTCACTCGTAACCTTCGCAACCAATTGTAAAGGTAAGTAGGGAACCTTCCCCAGAAAATTTCGTACGTATCACTAGCTGAGTCAGAGAAAAGATCAAGCTCCCTGATCGCCGCCTCCTTTTTCTTGATCAGCTCCGCTTGCTGAGTAATGAAATGGTCAAGATGATCATCCCACCATCGCCGTATTGCTCCTTCAAAAATCCTCGAGACCATGATCTAGATCCCCTCAGAACATTCGGGTCCCGGCAACGGAACCATTTGTTGGCGAAAAGTCAGGTCTCGCGGACAAGACCCAGGTTCAAGCGTTGTGGCCAACAAGGGGTCCGGTGTAGTCTAGGAACACGCTGGCATTTTCATCCCGCTCTTGGAGAGCAGTGCGTCTCACCCGAGGCGTGCCGCAACCACATGCATAAGGGGATGAGATCACTGGTAAGGAATAAACCCGCAACCAAAGAAAGAAAGTGCATTCATTACATATACCAAATTACACATGCAAGATCACTTACTAAGTATTCAGACAGTCGCAACTTAAAATTTTAAATCAGTGTAAACACATTACAGCACATGAACAACTTATTGAGACAGCAATATTCCCTTATATTATTCTTCTGGCCGAACACATGATTACATAGCTTTTTCTCTGATAACTCACAAGTCTGATACAGATGGATTTTAGAACAGAAAGGAAGAACATAGAAAGTAAGAAACCATAGGAAGAACAAGCATGATTCTTCCGCAGCTGCTCTGCGCGTCCTTCCCTGTCTTGATCCTCGCGACTTCTCTCGTATCCATTCAACCTTCAACCTCCCTTCTTTTCAGTCGGGTGATCGTCATTTATTCACCCGCTCCTCGCGACTGACAGCTTCTCTGTGTCTTCACTCTGGCTTTTCCCAGCTTCTCTTCTGATGTCTGCGTGTTCTACTTTCTGTTTTCTGCTGTGTTTCTTTCATCTGCACTTATCTCTGTTCGATCTCCAGCTATCGAGTGCTTCCGCGCCACCTTGGTAGCTCTGCAACTCCTGGTCGTTGCGGCGCGGTCGCGGTTGCCATGTGTATTTATTCCGCAACTCAAAAAGAGTCAAAGTTCAAAATGTCTTGGCCAAGAGTTCAAAACTTAAACAAAAACAAGGGCCCCAACAAGTTGAGTGATTTTTCTCTCTTTCATTTGAGTTTTGCTTTGTCTCATTCCAAGCCTAGATTACACGGTTTGTGTGAGTCTTTTCGAGATTATTCTTCAATTTGAGGGATTTCTCCATTAGTTTGGGTCTTGATTGTGTGTGTTGGTATTGAGTGAACTTGTTTGTTTCAACTCTCTCACTGTCATTTCTCGAATTGGTTTCTTCATTATTTTTTCATTCGTTTAGTGTGTTTTCTCTAAAACATTGAAATATACAAAAATAATCTCTTTTAATTTTGATTAGTTTAGTGAAAATTGAAAGCTTTTCTACATTATTAGTTTTATGTAACTCTAAGAGAAAAGTTTTTGGTTTCATTAGCTTGCATTAGAGACAGTAGTGGATGCTTTTGTGCTCATTTTGTTGGTATTTGAAAAGCTCTCAACCCTCCCGTAGTTAGCTCTTCATCGAACAAAGTGATATTTTGTGGCATGTAGTGTGCATTTAGAGGATTTTCAAGATCCAACATTCGATAGGGCCTGAAATTGAAACATAAATTGAAGATCAACTATAAAATTTATTCAATTAACCTAAGGCAACATTGAAACTTTAACGGAATATAGGTCTAGGCTAGTGATGTGTTCCGACGTTGTTAAACCTAGTAGTTGTCATTTGCCTTTTGGCTTTAGACAACACTAGTACAGACTTGTGTTCCCTGTTCCGTCAAGTATATAAAGGGAGACCCCATTAGGTTTCTATCCTTTATCCATAGGAAGCCGAGTCTGCTGCCTTTTACCCGTGATTCACTGGACACAACATTTGGGGAGATTACCTGCACGTATGTCAAGTCCTTGGTTGATTTATCTTTTATTTTTTAACCAAGGTGTATATGGCAGTTCATGGATATTTGGTACACCCATTTGCCTAGATTACCAGAGCAGTCATTTCGATCTTTACTGACTCATTAAATTTGAAAAGATCATCAAGTGCTTGTCCTTTCACGCTTGTTTCCAAATTGAAAGAGATAGAGTCATATTTTGCTCATTTCTAGACTCTTAAAACATGGAACGGTAAAATTTTCTAGTTTCAATGTGGTAAAATTAATCACCTACGATCACACGCCCTTTTAGAGATTGATTTTTCGGCCTGTTGTTTTTTTCCTTGGTTTTGCCCATCTCTCTTTGTTTTGATCTCTTCCTCTTTTCGTTACAGTCACAGTGGCATAACCCTCAGTTTCGTCTACTCTTAGTCCTTACACAGACGATTCATCAGAGGTCTCTCAGTCCTTTACTGAACAGCAACAACCTATTGTATCTGAGTTTCCTGACGAGGGACTAGTTATATCTGAGCTTCCCTTTGGTGGACTAGTAGACTTCAATTGACCCTTGTCCAATGCTTGGTTTGGATTTGGAGTAGGGGAACACTTCCCTCCTCTTACATCGGGATCGCCTTTCTTGGCTGCTATTATACCTCCTATTCCTCGTCATCTTTTAGAAGATCTTGCAGTAGGGTCAGATATGGACTCACCTAGTCCTTCTCCTACTGAGGAAATTCCTACATCTGGTGAAGATTACCATATTTTTCCCGAAAACATCCCCAAATATTCTGTTATCTCTTCACCTGGTCCTTCGCTTCCAGCTAGATATAGGTATTTATGTCAAGTCATGGCCACTGTTGCCTCTATGGGAATATCGACTTTGTCCACGAGGCCGGTTATTCCCTCGTTAGGAATGTCTCCATCAACTCCTCTCACGGCATATACTTTCGTTACATCAGTACCTGTTAAACCTACTGTCTGCGTGGCCACGTCTATGCCTGCTATCACCACTCAGTCGGCTAGGACCTCGTCAGTTCTTGAAGACGTTTACATAGCTTCTGCTATTCTTGAGAATATTTCTCCTGAGAAGTATCGGTTGTCTTTACAGCCGTCAAACTCTGAGGTTGGTCAATCCTCTCAAGATCTCAACCGTCCTTACTTTTCCCATTATGGACCGGATGGTACCCCGATTTACGTATTTCCATATCAATATGATGAGCAAGGAAACCCTCTTTGTTTTCCTGCTCCTGAGGCTTATCAGTATATTAACAGTTTTCTATCTGCCCAGGCTAGGCAACCTTCTAACCCACAAGGACAACCCTTCCAGGGACAACCTTCGGCCCAGCCTGGTTATCTATATGACCCGTAAGGACAACCCTTACAGGGACAACCCTTGGGCCAATAGGGATTGTTGTATGGTCTGGAAGGGCAGTCTTACAACCCTCAAGGTCAACCTCTGCAGCCTCACCCTGTGGTCCAACCGGGGCAACCTCAAGGACCCACAGGGCAATCGGGGTATCAACCTGGACCATTGTATGGTCCTGGGGGGAAAGCCTATCCTTCTCAACCATTGGTGCAACCTCAATAACCTCATTTTCTAATTGGTCCAAATGTTGCAAAACCAGGGCCATCTTATGGTCTTGTCACAAGTCAACCTAGTTATCAGGCACAACCTAGCCCTCTCCTGCCATCAGGCCAACCTACTCAGCCGGGGCAGCCTGGTGTCCTTTATCAGCCTGGTCAACCTGTTCAACTAGGACAACCTGCACAACCAGTTAACCCTACTCAATAGTCGATCTATTCTATGCCACAGCCGAACCCACCTATGCGCCGAAATTATCAGGCTCAACAGGGTCCCACTTACCAGCAGCCCGTTCAACCCCAAGGTGGCTATTACCTTCAAGGTCAATCTCGACCAGTTTACAACCCACCCCAAGGTTCTGGTTATTACCTTCAACAACCAGGCTATACTTATACTCTGCAGTCAAATCCGTACACTGCTCAAATGGGGCCCACATATAATTAGGGTCAGTACCCCGGTTACCAACCCCTGTATCCTAGTTTTCAGCAACCGTATCAGCCCAATTATACGGCTTATACCCCCTATTGTGAAAATCCTCAAGGACAGAACTAGTGGGGGTAGAGTTATGCTCAACCAGGTTGGAGTATAGGTACAGGTCCTTATTGGGGACCTAGCATGCCTTTTAATCCTCAGTTTCCTTTCCTCGCCACATTGGAATTACCGGATGTGTCCAAGTTGACCAATGATTTGATTATTCATAATCCATATTGGCCTCTGGTTCCGATGAAGGTACTTGGTGACTATCCCAAATTTGAAGGGAAATCTGGAGAAGACCCCCAAGCACATGTCATAACCTACCATTTGTGGTGTTCTTCGAACTCTTGGGTAGATGACTCAATCTGTCTACGTCTTTTCCAGCGCACTCTTACCGGCGCTGCTGCTAAATGGTACATAGAACTACGCCGTGGTATTTTTCAAGACTTTAATACTTTAGTTATGGAATTCCTGACACATTTCCAGTTACCGATTTGTTATGAAGCCGGGACGCATCTCCTGACATCTCTGAAGTAGGACAAAGCCACTCATATTTTAGATCATATTCATGAGTGGAGACGTCGTCATCTTCTGATCAAGTTTGACATTCCTGATTAGCTTTTAACTCACTGGTTCACTACCTCCTTTCCCAACAAGATTGCACTGGACAATGCTATGGGGGCATGTGTAACCAAGGAACAAGCCATTGCTCGTGCCCAATACCTCGATTTAGTGTACTCTCAGTTAGGCACGTTATATGATATCTTGACTGATGCCCCGTGGCCAGGGACCTATAAAGCACCACCTACCCCATCGGTTGACGGTGTTATTGGTTTCATCTCTCAGACTTCTTGTAAGTCTTCTAGTGGGAAGAAAAAATCAAATTCTTCCAATAATTATGCTCCTCCCGCTACTCCAGATTCTGGTAAGACCACGAAGGTCAACACCATTCAGACTAATCCTGGGGAAAAGGCTTCCAAAGGGAAGAAGAAGGGAAAAGGCAAGGCTAAATTCAATGCCTCAAAACCAGAATCCTCCAAACCACATGCTGATGATGGTTCCGAAAACCGAAGTACCCTTGCCTGATCTGTGATGGAGACCACTACACCAAAGATTGTCCTTGACGATCCGAGGTTAGTCAACTTCTTAAGGGCTCTAAGGGAATTTCGGAAGTTCTTAAGGAACCTTTTCCATCTCAGCAAACCCAGATGGTCGAGTAGCCTTCACCATCTGCACCGTTTGGGTCTCAAGTTTTCATGATGAATGGTGCTGCACCTGTTTCTATTGGCACTCAATCGAAGGATTATGCCGGATCACGCCAGGCAGCTGGGAAGGAATTCGTTGATGGCCCACCTCCCCCACCTGCCTCTCATCCTTTAGAAATTGAGAAACCCAACACTGAACCTATTATACGGCCACCTTCCAAAGGTGTTCTTCAAAAGTCTTCCTATAATCCAAACGCTCGTGTTGCTCAACATTACAACATTATTGAGGATTTGGCACAGGCACCCTCTGCAATTTATATGTTGGAAGTACTTCAAAGTTGCCCATCTCAGCGGAAATATTTGTTATCTACCATCGACAGAATTGATCCTACCGATTCTAGCCTTCTCACCTTTGATCTAGAGAATTTTGTCCCCTGACTTCCACATCAAATCGCCCTTGTCATACAAGTCGGTATCAACGGCCTCAACATTCACAGAGCCGTTGTGGACGAAGGTGCCTCTACCTGCGTTATGTCATCTTCTTGCTGGAAATCCATCGGCTCTCCAGCCCTCACTTCATCTCCCAATGCCCTCGAGGCATTTTATGGAAGGGAATAAAAACCCTTGGGTGTTCTCGCAAGTCTACCAATCACATTACAAGGTAAGATAGTCAATGTTGAAGTGGAAGTGGTTGATGCCAAACTCAACTAAAATCTTCTACTTGGTCGCAGCTAGACCCACGCCATGCTATGTGTTCCATCCACCCTCTTTCGTCTTTTGAAGTTTCCGATGAGGGAAAGATTATTACTGTTGATCAGTTGTCTTTCTTTACCTCGTCCTTCAAGAACAACATGCTATACGTGGATCAAATTCCTAATCCCCTGACAATGTAAGACCTGGTATTTTCAAGGACCCCGTTCTCATGGGTATTTTTCCCATTCCACCACCGAACACCGTTCAAGTCAACATGATATCTAGGTCGGATGACCCGTGGATCATCCCTTCTCCTGAACAGGTGACCTTTTTTGGAGAATCGATGCCTCTGACCCCAGTTGAAATAAATTATTGCGAGATTGTTGCCGCATCAGATCCTCCTCCTGCTGAAAATGATCCTTTGAGTATGGCTCTTGATGTTTATTCTCAATCGCCTTGGCTCGGCGATGCATATTCGCCCGATCCTTTGAGATAAGTATTTCTGTCTGACGAAGCTATCATGGAGACTATGTCTCTCGAAGATCTGCCATGGAGTGATGGACATCATCGTTCCTCATTCATGCCCGGCCTGGGGGCAATGTCTCATTTTCACGAGCGTTTTGCATCTCAGGTTCCCTCTCCGCCTCTCCAAATGCCAATATTGACTCATGAGGTACCCTTCGGAAGGAAATATTAGTAATATTACCCAAACAATGCCTATCGACATCTCCGTTAAACCAAGGGTCGTCGAGAACATTCACGTGGGAGTCACTTGTTCTCCCGAAGAGATTCAAGTGTACACTAGCATTTTCCGTGAATTCTGAGATTTTTTCACATGGTCTTATGAAGAGATGCCTGGGATCGATCCTAGTATCGTCGTGCACGAAATTCCCACCTATATTGGTGTGAAGCCTGTGCGCCAGCGTCTGTGCCCAGTGCATCCTCGAAAAGCCACTGCTATAAAAGCAGAATTTGAGAAACTTCTTAAAACGGGCTTCATATACCCAATCCCCCTGACAGAGTGGGTTTCCAATATTGTCCCTGTAGATAAGAAGTAGGGCAGAATTTGGGTCTGTGTTGACTACCGAGACATCAATCCGGCTTGCCCTGAGGACAACTATCCCACTCCCTTTATAGACCAGATCATCGATGATTGTGCGGGGAGTGAGATCTATTCCCTTATGAACGGATTTTTGGGTTATAATAAAATTAATATTTTACCCTCTGATCAACATAAGAATGCCTTCATCTGTCCGTGGGGCACATTCTCCTACAAGAAGCTCCCGTTCGGCTTGAAAAATGCTGGAGCCACCTTCCAGCGTGCCATGTCCTATGCCTTTCACGACATACAAAATATTGTTCAGCCATATCTAGATGACCTGCTGACTCATTCAGCTCGGCGCAAAGACCATCCCGAACATCTCCGCCAGATTTTTCTCCATTGCAGATGTTACAACATCGAGAATAACCCTCACAAGTGCTTCTTCTGCATTGATTCTGGTCATCTTTTGGGATTCATTGTCTCTAAAGATTAAATTTTCCTTGACCCCTTCAAGGTCGAGACTATTGCTAATCTCCCATCCCCATCCTCATTGTATCAAATTCAGAGTCTTCAGGGGAAAGCAAATTTCTTACGTCGCTTTATCCCGAACTATGCAGAGGTGGCCAAAGGGTTTACACGACTTCTATAACAGGACGTTCCCTTCCATTGGGATGGGATTGCTCAGAAATCCTTCGATAAACTTAAGACGTTGCTTCTAAATGCTCCATTAATACTTCCTCCCAACTATCATCGCGACTTTACCCTCTATTTGGCTGCCACATTCAGCACAATTGCCATGGTTCTGGTATAGGATGATGATGATGGAAACGAACACGTCATTCATTATCTGTCTCAGAATATCCTCGACACTAAAACACGTTATGCTCACATCGAGAATTTGGCACTTGCCGTGGTCTAGGCCGTTCAGCAGTTTCGCCATTACATCCTATTGCGCATGGTAACCGTGATTTCTGACTACAACCCCATGACTTACATTTTGTCTCAACAATTTCTGGGGGGCAAGTACTCTAAATGGATTGTGATCCTTCAGGAGTTTGATTTGGAGTTCACTACTGCCAAATTGAAGAAGTCACTAGTTTTTGTTGATCTCATCTGCTCTCTCCCTACCGACTCTGTTCCGTCTCAATCCGAGGATCATATCTCGGATGAAACTCTCTTTCTAATAAGCACTCTCAATCCATGGTATGGTGACATAATCATGTACCTTCAGACATCTACCTTCTGGTCTGAGTTGATGAAGGATGCTCGACGTCGCGTTTGGCATCAATCGCAACCATATCGCATTGTCGAAGATACCCTATATCTTGTCGGAGTCGATTTTGTGCTTCGCTGATGTTTGACCTTGGAAGAGGCTGAGAGAGTTCTGAATGATTGTCACAGTGGTGCCTGTGGTGGTCATATGTCCGGTTATGCTACCGCCTAGAAGATTCTGTGTGCGGGTAACTTCTGGCTGTCTATATTTAAAGACTGTATTGTTGCAGTTAGAAAGTGTCATGCGTGCCAGATCTTCCAATGCAAGATGCGTGCACCACCCCTCCCTTTACATTATGTCATTACCATAGGCCCTTTTTCCAAATTGGGCATTTATTTTATGACATGTAACCCTCACTCGGGCGAGGGGCATGCTTATATCATCGTTGCCATGTATTACTTCACCAAGTGGGCCAAGGCGATGCCTACATTAGCTACCGATGGTAAGACAACCGCTCAATTCATTTTCAACCATGTGATTACGCGTTTCGGTGTCCCTCAAGCCATCGTCACCGATCATGGAACTCATTTTCGGGGCTACATGATGGTAGAGATGACATCGAAGTTGGGCTTGCATCATGACAACTCAATGCCATACCCTCAGAAAAATGGCTAGGTTGAGGTCATGAACAAGGTGCTTGTCATGATGCTTCAACGAACAATTGGTATTCACAAATCCAACTGGCATCTCCAATTTTTCTCAGCTCTCTGGGCCTACCAAATGTTAGTAAAGAGCGCGACTGGATTCACACCATTCTAGTTGGTGTATGGTCTGGAAGCGACTCTTTTGGTTGAATGTGAGATCCCTTCACTGAAGTTGGATGTGGAATTACTACCCGACACTTCCTCAGAGGAATAACGTCTCTTGTGTCTAGAAAGAATGGATGAAACTCACTGCTTGGCTTCTTTAGTTATCGAGGCATAGAAAAAGCAGGTTAAAGCTCATTTCGATTAAATGGTTTCTCCATGCTCTTTTAACGAAGGGGACCTCGTCCTTTTGTATGATCAAGCACATGATAAGCTTGGGGCAGGAAAATTCCAACCTATGTGGCATGGGCCCTATATCGTTAAATGTGTATTGAAAAATGGGGCCTATGAGCTAATCGATTATGAAGGTATTCCTTTAACGCAACCCAGGAATGGGTTGTACCTGAAGAAGTATTACGCTTGAATCATTCTTGTGTAATGTGTGTACATAAGTGATTTCTTATTTTTTTTGCATGTGTGGTGTGGTGTGCTTTGTAACCGTCTTTATGCTGATTGGGTCTTCCTGATTGTGCAGATGTCTATTACTCCTTATGTCGGTTTTGCAGATGGGGCCTCCCGCAGTACCAGGAATCTGTCTTCGGCAGCCTAGGTAATCTACAATCCTGCTGGTGAGTTAGTTAATTTACAAGGTGTTTGTCTAGGGCCTACTACAAATAATGTTGTGGAATATAGTGCCATTTTGGAATTATTGAACAAGGCTATTAACCTCGGTATTCATGGATTACTTGTATATCTAGACTCACAGCTTGTAGTGTTACAACTCAATGGTCATTATTCAGTTAGGAACCCATCTATTTTAAGACTGTATCTACGTATTCGTTTACTGGAAAGAAATTTTGATTACATCACATATCAGCATATACCCAGACAAATGAATACACTAACAGATGCAGTAGCTAACATGGTATTAGATAGAGATTTACGCAACTTGTAAAAATATCATCATATGTGAAAAAGATCCATGCAGAAATATATATATATATATATATATACATGTCTATTTTAATAACATCTGGAGACAACATGTCTCTCAAAATATGCAAATGAAAAGCCTAGGCGACTAATCAGCATGGTGCTCATGGTAGCATGTTACTGCCCGCACCAATTGCCTCTGTAAGTGATGAAGGCGACTAGGCACCCCTATGGTGTAACTCTAATAATCCATAGGGACATCAGCTAGGCGATCATAATCAGGAATCCAATGGGCGATTCCCTCTAATTTATGAACCAGCTCGTTCCCCTCGCCCCCCTCACCTTGAGGGTCATAGGCGAGAGGGGTCCTCCGCGTGATCGGCGACATCCCGGTGGGCCTCTCTAGGCCAACATCTACATACATATAGGATCAATTGTTAGAACATCCATGTATACCAAAAAAAAAAAAAACCATAAAATTCATAAAATCAAAAAGAGTCTTACCCAACTCCTCATCCTAGTCCTCTCCTTCGAGGAGTGGAAGGTTTGGGTCTCCTGTGAAATCAGTACCTGCATAGGGCCAGTCCTCTACATCGATCAACTGTCACCGGAGCCATCCAAAGAACTTGGGCCGCCATGACATTTGCTGGCCCCCTCCTGCTCTGGGCAGCAATGCTACCCATCGAGCCATCTGTGGCTCTCTCAAAGGTGGGTCTGCGACTATCGCCCCCTGGCCCTGGAAGATAGGTAGCCATTCTAGGATGAACGATACCAAGATTTACCCGTACCCGAACTGCTTCAATTTTGCCTTTTTACATTTAGTCAATTGCCATTTGATATTCATGGTTACGGCTGTGGCCCAATCGAATAATGTCGGGTTCATACATTCTGACGTGAGAAGGAGTTGTGTTTTGGTAGCCTCATGCGGCGCCTGTGACCCCACAGCCCACATAATGGTATGTAGCACCACTCTGAGTGCTAGAACGGGGATAGTGTGAATGTCAAATTTGCTGCTAACTGATCTTGTTTATGCCCCTAGGCACACTCTCTCCATCACCATCAACATATTTTCGCCAGAAGGCCTGGTACATGTCATAATCGGAACTGGACCTCTACGAGACAATCCAGTGACGAAGTAAACGTCGGACACTTTGAGTTCAAGCACTTGATCTTGAAGCCTAAACTTCTCTTCATTCTCATCCCAGATACTTATCAAGTATTGTAACAATTCAGGTTGTGCTCTGAGACATGGTGTCCAGAAGAATTTCTTTAATCTGCAATCTCGGAGAGCATTCATGCATTTCTCATTCCCCATTTCCATTTCGTCCTCTTCACTGTGCTCCCTTTCTTTCCATTCAATCACCATTGTGGCTTTATATCTGCATCAAAATGGTCATAAGCACATCATAAGATCCCTTGGCCATTCAAAAATTCAATTGATTGGTTCAATTTTTGTAAAATTTGAGCGGGAAATGAGGTTGCGCGGTTGGCGCAACTATTTTTCTGACAGTCGCACCAGCTGGCGCGACCCCTTTGCAAAAAGAGCTCGATTGGCACGGGTCCATGCTTCATAGTCGCGCTAACCGTGGGAGCCCTAAATTTGCAAATCCTCCCCTCAGGGATGCCAAATCACGATGGAAAACTATGAAATATGGATTAAAACATAGCTAATGGAAGCACCTCTTACTTGGAAAAGACAGGATTCAGAATGATGCACCGGATCGTCCACAATCGTCACTGCAAGATCACAAGGAAGAACTCACTATCACTCTGCACAAGAGGTAAAAAGTAAAAAATAAATATGTTTTTACTATTTGGTAATATTTATAACTTTTCGAAATCAAAATTAGGTATTGGAGCTTATTTTTCTCATATTTTATCATATTTTTGTCGAAAAATGGGTTTTACACTTGCTTTTTGTGCAGCAACAGGTTTTCATGCGACTAGGACGACGACACAAGTTGTATTTTATACTTTTTCGGACTCGGTAAAAACATGAAAAAGTCACTACTGGAGTCACCTTTCACCTCTTTTTTGACTCTCTAAAAATGAAAATATTGACGAGTCGCTTGTCATTTTGAGCTCGTTAAATTGGCTGCGAAACGACATCTACCCAGTATACGTTTACCCCTTTTTTAGGTTGGAATAGATTATTTATGAAAAGGGAATACCCTAGCCTATTGCAACTAGGAGGTTTTCTCAGACATAGTTTTCTACCTTTTCGGATTTGAGGAACTTTCTACGAAAAGGGACTGCTAGAGTTTTCTTTTCCATGTCTTTTAAAACTCTCTAAACATGAAAAGACGTCGAGTTCTTCCTTCTTCAGACTCGTTAAAACCTGATGACATTGGACTCCGTCGTAACGATGATACTTGAGTTCCTCCTTCCTAGGGCTCGTTAAATCTACTAGGTTGGATTTGTCCGAAGGACAACCTTACATCACAAGAATATGCTATCCCCTTCAAGCTTGTTTCCAAAAATAATTGGGGTACTCGCCAAAAATGGTGGGGAAAAATGGAACCAGTATCACCATCTTGTTGGTAGTATGTCGCTCTTGAACATGGCACTTGTATGCATTTGTGTCGTGTTGGGGACATCTCATTTCGTTATCTGCTTGCCTCTGTGGGTTTGGGTAATCATTTTTGACCGCTCATATGCTCTTTTCCATGTCATCATGAACTCAGATATTTTGATGTAAAATACTACCAAATCCATTATCGTGCTGCCAATATGTTCAAGAGAAGTTGGCCTCTATATTTTTCAACCTCCATCTGATTCTCTACTGATCTTGGTTCGCAAAAATCATGTTCCTCTATCTCGCGTCGATGATGTGGGAAACACTATGGCCCACCTTCGATCAAGGTCACTTCCTATCGACTTTAGCTCATCATCCAAGAAGCTGATATAGAGACTCCCTTCAGGTGCCTTGGAGCCTGCATGCCTCAATGGCAGGTTCTTCGCATTCGATGCAAGGTTTTCAGTATTGGCCTTCGATTGGATGATTCTACAGATGTTTGATGCCAGCTCACTATTCACACTTCGTGGATTGTACCTATAGTACCTTGAGGGCCATCCTCATTATTGGTGGTTCCTCTCACGTCTGTTAATAGCTTTCATTATTGGCTGGTAATCAGACAATGTTCTCGCATGTTCGACTTCAACTCACTTATTCACATGCTCGGACTTGTACTCTGTTTGGGTCGAGATGGAGCGCAAGACCCTGGATTTTGTCTGATGATGTCCGGGCTATGGATTCTTCGTGGATTATCATGATTGGTTACATGACTCATTTGATTGGATGGCTGCGACCATACCTGAGTCTACTTGTTGATCCATCTTTACTAGATGGCTGCATCCATACCTTAGATCTCGGTTATTGTACACTCTATTATGGATGGCTGCGCCCATACCTCATATCATGTATTTGAGATATCAGTTGTACTTGTATGCAGGTCTTCCAATGGCAGTGTTTTCATTTGGGCGCGTTCTCATAAATAATTTCACCCCTCCCTCTCTCTCGGGCCTCATGCTTTAGGGGGCATCTATTACACAACATTTTGTCACCGTCCCTGCAATCCCTCCTCCCGCACATTGGAGGGCTATTCCCGTGACTTGTGAGCAGTGAAATGACCTGAAACCACCTTCATGGCATCCCCTTACATAAGGACAAACATTCTCTTGAAGAAAATTTCCTCTGAAAAACCCTAAAAATAGATTTTTTAGCCTTGGCGTGACTATCTAGTTTAGCCCCCACGCCAATGGGGGAAATACACACTAGAGGGCACGCCAAATGGTGCGCTGTCTCTGTGTTTCACTCATGCCAAGCTTAATAAGGGATGTTTTTTAAAAATAAATGGCGGAAGTTTGATTTCAACAAACTCCTGAATGAATCATCAGAAGGAGTTGGGTGGTTTGGCTCCAGATCTCCATGTATAGGAAGTGGTTTTCCACCTATCATGGAAGCTTACTTAGAGATAGGGCCTATCCCATGATTATAGGGATCCCAACTCCCCTTCCTCCATCTATAAAATCTTTCCTTCTCCATTAGCAAGCTAGATGAATTTGTAGGAAGGAAACTATAGCCGGGCAGCTATTGAGAGCCAAGCCGAAGAGAGAGAGAGCTTCATCCAGATTCCCGACAGGCTTTGTTGAGACATGCTCCACTGTCAGCTCTGCCGAAGGAAGATCATAGCGTCAGAGCATTGGGTTGTAATCTTTCCTTTGTTATTTATTATATAAGCGACTTTGATTATGGTTCCATTCATGCGTTTATTTCTTTATGCAATGAATTATATCCTCTTTGACTGATATGTGGTTACATTATTTAGATTTTATGTTGTATGTCATTGTTTCTTGTATGTGTACAAGTGTTCGTACGTGTTGAACGGAAGGATCATGATTTGTCGAGCGAAGGACGTGAAACATCACATTTTATTCAACGACAACTGCGTGGGATTTGAGGTAGGCTACTTATCGCATCCTGGTCTTTTTGTAACTAGGAACCAGCGTCATTGCGTGACTTGATTGTTGCTAGACCCGATCTAGGCTAGTAGGGATCGCCTCTGTCTGCAGAGGGGATTTACCTCCTCAACAACATCCAAATTTTTTTCTCGTCTCGATGTTTGGTAGGTTTACAGTACCGGTGCGTTCACTGTAAAATGCACCAGTGTGTTGACACCTGATTAGCGCATCGATGAGAAAAACATCCATAACAACCTCCGACTGCCTATTTTTTTATAGTTTTGTCGAAATTTTGTTAGAAGCTCCGTCAAAACCCCCGTTATGGAAAATGGATGTTGTATTAAATGTTTTTTTGACAATTTTGGCCAATTTTATAAAACTAAAAACATCCGTTAGAACCTCCACTAGAGGGTCTTTTCCTTGTAGTGAGAAACCTTGGAAAAAGTGGTAGAAGTGGTAGAAGTAATGTCACTTAGATTATGTAATGGATGTAAGAATGTGTTGGAAGAAGCATATTATAAAAGGCCAACCACTATTTCACTTGGAATTCAATTTGGATATAAAGAAGAATAATTACAAAATATTGTTCCAAAAGAACCTGCTGAAGATGTTGTTGTTACAGAAAAACCAATACTTGAAGTAGAGCAGGATGGAGATGTTAGGAAATGAAATCTTGCAGATATGGACATGAAAATACTTAAGTTGGGGGGAGATGTTGGGATGTGAAATTGACATATTTTTTCATTCATTTTCCTACCTTTTATTTACCCTTTTAGATTCATGAGACAATACTTTTCCACTGCCACAACCATTATCAACCTAAGTATGTCTCTTTTTATATGTCATCCTTATGATTCAATTCTACTTGTAATTTGGCATGAGAACTATTATCTTAGTCTATTCTTCTTTTAAAACTGAAAACTGGGTTGTTACAAGGTTTGTGGCCCATTCAGATGTTGTTGCAGGATTAAACTTTCCAGTTTTGCCTTGCCAACAATAGGACAAGGAATCACTGAGCATTAATGTTACACATGAAAATACATTATTGACTTGTTGACCTCCTTCAATTAGTTATGAAGATCAATTTTGAAAGTATCTGGTCTAAATATAGTTTGACTATCAAAGGAGAAGTTTATAAACAACACAATGAAACAATTAGGATTTTATATTGGTAACTATTATAATTTGGAAAAGTTGTTATAAATTTGTCCTAAACTTGGAAATTGTTATCAAATTTTTAATATGTATTTTCAAATTATATCACATGAGAGTCGAGAGATTCTCGTGATGATATTATTATTTTTATCTAAAATTATAATTCTTGCATGAGATAGACATATAGAAACAAATAGATAGTGATAGAGGGGGAGAGCACCAACATTGTAATCTTGTGTTTCATTAATGAAATATCAATCATTCATGGTGCCATACCTTTCTGTTGACTGGCTTGTGTGTTGTGTAGTGTACCATCCCTTGCTAGGAAGGAATTTTTTATGCAAGCAACACACAAAATAGAAGAAAATATAGATCAACGACTTAAAAATTGACCTCTTTGAGGGGGAAACCTCCCTTACATTACATATATTAAAAATTATTGGATGATACAAATTGATAGACCTCCTTTCTATGTATAGGATTCTAAGGGGTAACAATATAATCAAATCCTATATAAAAATAATAATGTAAGGGCACAACAATAAAAATAGTGGGCTTATGCCCACGTGGTGTAGAGCAGTCGGTGATGGGGTGCACTCTTAAGGCACTCTGTCTGCAAGGTCACCGGTTCGAAACCAGTGGGTGGGATGGGAGGAGAAAAAATGGAAATATTAGGATTAGTCTAAACTATCAAAAAAAAAAAATAATGGGCTTCTATGGGGCACAAGAATAACAATATGGGGGATACATGGGCACAACAATAAAAATGAGGGGATACAGTAATAATAAATATAAGGGGGATACACTAGTATTATAGGGACCTAACATGCCCCTCTCCTTCAAAAAGGTGTTTTTCTCAATGCTTGAGTAGTTCCGAATACTTCTGTATAAAATTCTCATCCTCCCATGTGGAATATTCAATGGGTAATTTCTTCCACTTAATGAGATACTATGAATTTAATCGATTCCATAATTTTAAGGTTCTTGTTTTGTGATTTCTTCAGGCTCAAATTTGATTTTTCCTTCTTCGTCAAGTTCCAACAACATTGTTTGAATTATGATATTGTCACCGATAACCTTATTTAAGCATGAAACATGGAAAACTGAGTGTACTCGGGAAGATGCAGGAAAATCCAATTTGTATGCCATAGTATTAATATTTTATGACACATTGTAAGGACCATATTACTTGGGTGATAATTTATTATCCTTCTTATATTTCTCGAGGGAAATTTTTTTGTATGGTTGTATTCGTAAAAATACCCAGTCGCTTACATCAAAACTTCTTTCACTGCGATGTTGTTCGACCTGTTGTTTCATTTGATTCTACATCAGAGTAAGGTTATGCTTTAAGAGTTTCAAAATTTGTTGTTGATGCTTGATTTGATATTCCACTGCTTGAACCTTATAATTTTCCCTTAGAGATGATATATATAAAGTTCCTGCCATAAATGGAGTAATTTTCATTGCAGTATGGAAGGAAGTGTTATACCACCATTCAACCATAGGTAACCACTTGACCCATTGTGTTTGTTTATCAGATACAAAGAAACGAAGATATCCTTCCAAACATTTTTTCACTATCTCATTTTTCCAATCAGATTAAGGATTATAAGATGAGATATGAGCTAATTGAGTACCAAAACAAGAAAATAATTCCATCCAAAAAATTCTAGTGAAAATGGGATCTCTATCACTTATAATAATATTTTAGTTTCCATGTAGATTTTGAATTATTTCCATAAATGCAGTAACAACTGTATTGGCTTTAAATGGATGAGACAATGCACAAAAGTGTGCTTACTTGGTAATTATATCAACTACAACCATGATGAAACTCTTTCCTTTAGACTTGGGTAAACCTGTTGTAAAATCCATTGATACCTCCCCCCAATGTTGACTTGGAATGACTAAAGGTTGTAACAGAATCGGAGTCTTAATTTTCTCAACTTTATTTTGTTGGAAAACCAAACATTCCACCACAAACTTTTTAAAATCAGATTTAATTCCATCCCAAAAAAATCCTTCTTGACCCTGTGGTAAGTTTTTAAAAATCCTAAGTTCCCTCCTAAGGGGGATGTCTGCAATTCTAAAAGAATATTTTATTTGAGTTGGGAATTATTACAAAAATATAAGTAATATTGTACCATAATGAATCAATTTTCTAGATAAATATATCATATGTATTGGGATCATGCTGCAACTTTTGAATGAGTGTCCACACCTCTTCATCATTCTTCTATTCATCCCTTGCTTTAGTTATCCAATCAGGTTGGATAATAGAAATGTTAGAGAGAAATGCTTCCACATCCTCATCCTTTCTTGAGAGTGCATTTGCAACAACATTTTTCTTCCCTTTTTCGTATATGATTTCAAATTCATAATCAAACATTTTGGTGACCCATTTTTTCTACTCTTCTGAAGATAATATTTGTTCCAACAAGTATTTAAGGCTATCATGATATGTTTTTACCTTGAAGTGTCTTCCCATTAGGTAAGGTCGCCATTTCTTTAGTGCATGTAGTATTTCCAACATTTCCTTCCCATAAATAGGCTTGTGTAAATACTTTTCCTTGATTGGACGACTTTCAAAAGCAATGGGTCTTTCTTATTACATTTAAACAACACTAATTCCATTTCCCGAGGCATCACATTCCATAATAAAGGTTTTTGTGAAATGTTTTGTAGCTAAGACCAATGCTTGGCACATTTCCTCTTTAATATGTTCAAAGGCCTTAGTTTCTTCCAGAGTCGAAGAAAATTCATCTTTCTTCAGTAATGTTTTTAGAGGTGTTTTTATTCTCCCATAACTCTTAACAAGCTTGCGATAATACCCTATCAACCTGATAAATCCTCAAATATGATTTAGGGTTTTGGGGATTTTCCCTTTTTAGGGTCTACCTTAACACCCTCATGACATACAATATGACCCACATATTCCACCTCTTGTACTCCAAAGAGGCATTTGGAGGTTTTTTCATATAATTTTTTCTCCTCCAATAGTTTGAGTACCCTATCAACATGTTGAACATGATCCTTGCAAGCCTTGTTGTAGATTATTATATCATCAAAAAATACTAACAAAAATTTTCTAAGGCAGGGTTTTAAAATGGAATTCATCAAACCTTGAAATGTGGAAGGTGCATTAGTAAGGCCAAAAGGCATGACCACAAATTCATAATTACCTTTATGTGTTCTAAATGTTGTTTTCAGAATTTCTTCAGTCTTCATTCTAATTTTATGATATCCTAAATGAAGATCCAGTCTGGTGAAGTAAATTTCTCCATGTAATTCATCAAACAATTCATCAATGAAAATAATGGGAAATTTATCTTTTATAGTGAGCTTGTTGAGCTCCCTATAATCCGGACACATACACCATGGTTCATCCTTCTTGTGCACCAATACTACTGGAGCAGAGAAAGAACTTTGACTATGTTCAATTATACTGGACTCTAGCATTTCCGCAACCATACATTTAATTTCACTCTTTTGGGCATAGGGATATTTGTAAGGCCTGATGTTAGGAGGAACACTTCCTAGAACCAAGTGAATAACATTATCATAATAATGAATAGGTGGGAGGCCTTTGGGAGTCTCAAATACTTTGGAATGATTATCCAGTACTTTTTGGAGATCTAGAGAAATAGATGATTTCGATGTTTGAACCTCTAGTGAGCATAATTGTGAAATTATGCCTTGTTTCTCTTTCTTAAAAATCTTTGTCATGAAAATAGAGCTAATTATCTTCCCTGGTTTCTCTGTGTTACCCCTTATTTAAATTTCCTTTCCTTCCCAAAAAAAATCATGATTTTTTTTTTAAATTAAAATCTATTTTCCCCAAAGATTGTAACCATTGGAATCCTAGTACAAAATCAACCCCACCCATTGGAATGGAAAACATTGAACTATTAAATACATATTCCCCCATGGTTAGCTTGATATTATGGCATATTCTAGAGAAATTTATAGTTCCTCCATTTGCAACCATCACTTAACACTTTGGTGCTGGATATAGAAATAAATTTAATTCCTTGGATATATTACAATGAGTGAAATTATGGGTATTACCTGAATCAATCAACAATATTACCTTTTTTTTCTTGATATATCTATCTATCTTGAGAGTTTGAGGAGTGGTACTTCCTAGCAATGCATTACAATATATTGTCAGATTCATTTTTTCTTTCTCTGGGATTGGTTCTTGGTGTATATCTTCTTATTTTGATGTTTCTTGTTCCTTTTATTCCTCCTCTTCACAATCTATGTAAAATAATTTCTTCTCATGACACTTATGACCTTTTGTGTATTTTCTATCACAACTATAAAAAAAGTACTTTTTCTCTTTTTTCCTCCATTTTTTGTGGTGTAAAGCTTGTAGGTTCTGGAAGGCTAGAAGCAACAACACTTCCCTCTTTATATTTGTGAGTTGTAGACTTCCTTGTTGCCAGAATTTTTCTTTCAAATTTTGTTGCCATCTTGAATGCATTCTCCAATGAATTAGGTTTCCAAAGGCATACCTCATGTTAGATGTTATCCTTTAAAGTTTCTATGAAGACCTCAATCCTATGTTCCTTTGGAATATCATTTACCTTCATATTCAATATTTGGAATTACTCAATGTGCTCTACCAATGAACCCTTTTTCTTGAGATTTATCAATTGGATAAAGAAGGTATTGCTATTTGTATCCTCATAATGTGCTACCAATTCTTCAGCAAAAATTGTCCAAGTGAAAATTTATTTACAAGAAGAAATCCATCGATATCTCATAAATCCATCGATACCACACAAATTGAATTTGTTATAAATATAAATATGCAATGATACCAAATGTTATGCAAACAACTCACAAAGAAAAATAAAATATAGATCAACAACTTAAAAATTAACCTCTTTGAGGGGGAAACCTCCTTTACATTACATAAATGAAAAATTCCTGGATGATACAAATGACTAGACCTCCTTGCTATATATAGGAGTCTAAGGGGTCACAATATAATTAGGGCATACATAACAATAATATTGTAAGGACACAACAATAAAAATAATGGGCTTATGTGGGGCATAAAAATAACAATGTGGGGGCTACATTGGCACACCAATAACAATAGGGGGGCACAGTAACAATAACAATAAAGGGGCTACACTAGTATTATAGGGACCCAACAGAAGGGTCCTCCTTCTTAGCAGGGATCATTGGTTATGAAGGTATTGTAGTTGTTTGATTTATTTCCTCTCAGTTATAATTCATGCATGATTGTTTTTACAATTATTATTAGTCTTTTTTCATGCTTTAATGATTTCAAAATTCTAACCTATGTATTGTGTAACAATATAGGTCCTGGACCGGTCCATTTGTTAGTGTGAAAGTTATTTAATTCTTGTTACAGTTTGAAGGTCTATTAATTTCATTTCAATGCGTGTTTCAGTATTTGTAAATATAATGGTTTATAAGAGTGTTTTATTTTCTGAATAAGAGTGATAGTGTGACAAAGTTTTTTTATTCTGCATTATGTGTTTATTTTTTGAATGTGTGGACAAGGTTTGAGAGTGTAACAACTAGAGTGTTGAATTGTTGAGAGTGTGATTACAACGATTGAGTTTGACATTCATTAGCACTAGTCATCATTTTAACTTACATATATTTTTTTTAATAGCCTTGCAATAAAAAACCATACTCATATTGACAATTAATGTGAATATTTGTAACTATTGCTCTGAACTAAAAGGACAAGTGTCATGCCCAACAACAAGCTGAAGCAAAACCTATACACAACTTTGACATAATGCAAGTTGAAGAAAAACTTGGAATGTTTTATGAAATATGAAGAATTATTATTTAAGGATAAAAGTAAACATATAATAATTCAAAAGTGCGTAAAATAATTAAATAAACAATCTACAACTTGAATCAATCAGATTTTCAATAAATGAAGCCTTGACATACATTTTAGTGAAGCAAGGAAATTTTGGCCTACTTCTAAAAAATGCACGCCCAACCTTCATTACAAGGAAAAATTGAATGATTCAGATTGGAGAGTACTTTTTTACTCATAATTAATAGTAATATTTTACATAGAAATTTCTGTTGTGAAAGAATCTGCCGAATTGGATTGATTTCATAGGGTTAAAGTGAACGTTTGTGTGCCTCAAATAAATGCACACCAGGACCTTTAATTAATTCACTCTGCGATAATGATCATTTCAACCTAAATATAGAAACATTTTATGTAACATATCATAGTAGTTTTCATAAAGGAAATGTTATAAATTGAAATCCAAGTCTTCTAGAATAATAATTTATCATATCTACCAATGACCACAATCGAAACAAATATGCACTCCTAGGACAAACCAATTACACTCTTGATAACAAAAAATGAAATGGGACATGATTAGAAAATTCATAACCTTAGGATATAACCTTGCATCATGTCTGGAAAATATCCTACATAATTATGTTTCCAACCTATACACAGCTTTCACATAAGGTAAGTCAAAAAATACTTAGAATATTATATGAAATATGAAGTATATATATTTAAGCTCGAAGTAAATATATAACACTGTAAAAGTGTGTAGAATCATTAAATAAAAAATATACAATTTTAATCAATCATATTAGCCAATTATTGAATCTTGGGTGTGTATTTTAGTGAAGCAAGGCAATTTTGGCCCACTTCACACAAATTCTGCCCAACCTTCATTTCAAGGGAAAATTCAATGATTTAACTTGGAGAGTAATTTTTTATTCATAGGTAACATTAATACAATTAAATACTTTTATTTTTCCACATATATATTTCTGTTCTTCAAGAATACTCCAAATTGCATGGATTTCATAGGGTAAAAGGGAGGGTATGTGTGCCTCAAATAAATGTGCATCAAGAATGTTTGGGAAAAATCCGATGGACTAAGAAAAATAAATTTTGAATATTTTTTATTTTTATTTTTATTTTTTTATTTTTTTATTTTTTTCTGTCAGTAAAATTTATTCTATTATATTATCATAAAAATAGATAGTAAAAAATGTGTCTCTATGGCCCCCTGAGCCTCATTCTGACCAAACTTGTTGGAATTGGGGGTCGTAGTATGCCAAAGATAGACCCAGAAAAGATTTATCTCTTCCAGGCTTAAGAGCCTTACAACACAAAAAAGATACAAAAGGATAAAAAATAATGATAACAACATATCAAGGAGGAAGATGGGGAGGAACTACATTAGGTGCAACATGAAATCCAACATGTTTGTGTATGTGGAAGTCAATGTGTTCAACTCTAGCTTCTAGATCACGAATACGTTCATTAGTGAGATGGTGGCTCCGACGAATATTGTTCATCTATTCAAGAATCTCATTTTTTATTAAATGAACGTAATTAATATATGACACTAGTTCATTACGATCCTCATATCAGTGTTCTCTACTAATGTCCATATTTTTGTGGATTCCTCTAATCTGATTTTTAATGGATTCCAATGAAGTTGTAGCATCCACACATATTGGGGAGAGATATAGAGCATCAATCACCTCGCCTTCACATTCAACACATGTTGAATTTCTTGAATAAGAAGTCTGACTCTTGGTTGGATGATCTACAAATATATGATTGAAACCCCAAAGGCATGGTATCCCTCATGATGGTATGGTATTACCACTAAATTGGAAAGATTTACGAATGGGAATTGAGAGGGGACCCCAAGCACCCTTTCAAAATATAAGTAGGAGCACCAACCAAAGGCACAAGGGATCTTGCCTTGCCTCAGAGCACTAAACACCCAATGTGAAGAAACCCTGGAAAGAGAGGTGATGGAATCACACCAACCTAATAATTTGAGAGGAATACCCTATATAACTAAGTATATGACCTTCCATATTATTTCTTCTTTCACGCACCTATATGGAGAGCCTACCCACAAATAACTGACCCTTCACCAGCAACAACTTAGAGAGAACATGGGGTGAAAGAGAGAATTTAGAAATCAATGAATAAAAATAATGAAGGAGGTGGTCATAGGAGAAAAACCAAAATATAGAGGCTGACAAAATTCAAGAAAAGACAAAAAAATGCTAGAAGCTATGTCAATGTACAGGGCATGAGAAATTGAGACCCCCTTACTTAGACACCTATAATCCCGTTTGAGATAATTACAAAGGCCACCCTACTGGTCCCTTTTCCACACCACATAAATCCATCTAGAATGATCCTAAAATTCATCCACTGAACAAATAAAAAACTAGACAGAGATCTAAAAACAAAACAAAGGGGTTACCTTCATGAGACAGAGAATAAGGATAGCCTTAAACCCACATTAAATATTGATGAAAATGTGCCTAATTTCCCAACCAATATTACTGCAGAGAATAATCATGCCTCTCAAATATATTCTCGAGTATTTCCTATGGTGCTATAAATTCATCAACTAAGGGGTCTACTCGATTTGAAATATGAATTAGACCTCACACCGTTTGGATTAGGATCCCGATCCAAAATATTGTCTCGGTTGCCATGTATTCTTATAGATTTTAATTGACTCTAATTTTTAGCAAGAGAGAGGAGTGCACATGTGCCTTCAAAAAGCAAGGGGGGTGTGCCTGGTGAGTGTCTAATTTCAAGTGTGTCAAGGTTCTTCTACTGGGTGGGAGAGAGAGATAAGTGAGCCTCTAAGAGAGAGGTAATTTTACCACCAAAGTAGAGACACACACAAACAACAAGATCCATCTAACATCTAGCAAAATAGTCCACAACAGATGTGACACTCATTATAACAATGAATGAGAAAGGTCTATCTAATATCCTGTGGAATAGTCCAAAAGGATGGGACAACAATAAAATCCATTACAACACATTCTCAAAAAGGTAAGTTCTAAGATAATCAAAGTAGTTCAACTATATTAGCACATGAGAAAGCAAACATGAAATAGAAACATCTGCAGAATTGTCTTACAAACATTAAAAATTCATGCATGAATAAAGTTGCAAACTTGATGGCGTATGATATTAAGTAAAAGTTCTAAGACACATGTACATAATGAACATCACTATCTCCAATAATGGAGTGTTGGAACCACTCCTTGCTCCACAAAAGAACTACCTTATCTATCTAATGCTTTGCTGGTGGACCCAAGGTGAAAATTCCTTTGCTCCTACAATGAGGGTGTATATATAACCAAGAGGTGATGCTTAACCTTCCTTATGACTCTTTGACTAACCTCATGACTATTTTAATTCCTATGACTTTTTAACTTACATGACTCTTCATATTCCGAATGCTTCCATTGGACTTCCACTTTACAATACATTTTGAATGACAAATTACATAGTCCACAATAATGTTGTGGCATATGAAAACTAATGACATGATATGACATGACATGGATCACTTGATGATGTGTAAATGTCAAGCCACTGCTGTTGCTGTGTCTTGAGTTTCTCCTTTTTACCTCCACATGGCTTGGTGATACAGTATATTCAATGATATCATGTCTTGGGCAATGATCGCAAACTGGTTTCCCTTTGCTTTCTCCTGATCAATAAGCTTGCATTCTCAACTACAAAGGTGTATATCAACATGTTTTCCTCCTCCTTCTCCTTCTTCGTCGTCTTTACATGGCATCATAAGGTAACTATATCTACAATTCACTCATGATGAGACGAAATCAATCCAAAAACCCCTAGCCTAAGATGATGCATTTTGATCCATAAACTGAACCTAGAACAAGTAACAAGTTGGGAACATATGCTTAGTGACCGTGTAGTTGTGTAGTTCAAGCAGGTAGGGGAAACCTTGAGCCTTGATACTGCACAATGTGCAGTTCATGTTGGGTTGAGGAACAATTCTGCATAGTTTCTGGAGCCAGTGGGACAAGATGAAGGGAATGGCACTGGGAGAGCTCACTGCACATTTTTGGGGGAAAAGGAAGGTAAGGATACTATGCAGCTGTGTTGGTGAATGGATCAGGGATTGAGCTCAAGGTTTGAGGTTGTGAAGTGCGTAGTTCAAGTCAGGCTGGAGGTCATGACTACACAATTCCAGAGGTCAGGGTCAAGGCTTGGTCACATAAATTGCATAGTGCAAAATTATTGGGAGGAAGGAAATTCACATTTCACAGCTCCAAGAAGCAAGGTCATGACTAGAGGATTGATACTGCGTAGTGGGTAGCTCAAGGAGGCTGAATGAAGCTATGTTTCTTGGTCGGGAAGTTTTCCGAAAATGGCTAAGTTTGGGATCGGTGAGATTAGTGTGAATGGTGATAAAATATTTACTATGATCACACACTTAAAATAATTTGAATAATAAACAAGATAGTTCATACATGACACATGAACAAATTATTTCCCTCTGTGTGATAGATTTAAGACAAGTTACGACAAGTGTGACACTAAGGATATGCTTTGCGACGTCCGTGAAGACACTTGTGCGACATTGCTTAAAACTTTGAGAATGAGCATGACAAATAATTAAATGGTTAGAAAAACTCATTTATAAATATATGACCTCTTAAAAATAGTAGAACAGGCCTATACATGCAATATGACATCCAACATGCAAAAATAAAAAAAATTTCCAAAGGGAGAAAAATACCTCAAGAAAACACATGGAATGGTTTTCAATGTTTGTGACAATGAATGACATTAATGACATGATGATGTGGCAGTGATAAGTTTTCTTTCTCATTTTTTCTTCCTTTGTGTGAGATATGCTTTTTTCTTCGTATCTACCCTCCAACAGGTTATAATTTTGATGGAGTATTCCTACGGTTTTGATCTTTGATATTCTGTTGTAATCCAGTGTTCCTTTGTATTCTTGTCTGATGGTAATATTATTTTCTCATCTACTTATGTGTCTTATAGAATGTACTCCATCTCTATCTCTTCCTTCATCATATTGCCATAGCGTGATATATTTTTCGCATCTACAATCCACTCGTGACAAGACAACATCATTCTGATAAAACCATGGCATAAGATGTTGCATGATGATCCACTGACTGAGCCAGAACTAAGTGATAAGCTAATGGAGAGTCTTAGTTACTGCAAAATAGAAAAACTCAGGCAGTCAGGGGCCAGGCTTGATCATTGAAATTGTGCATTGCATAGCTCAGGCCAGATCAAGCGAAAAAATTGTGCAGTCTAGATTGAGGGAAAAATTTACACAATCCAGAGTGAAGGAAAAATTTACGTAGTCTGTACTAAGGGAAAAATTTTCCCAGTTTTTTGGAGGGAAGGGGAACTCGACTTAAACACTGAGGGAATTTTCTAGAATTTGGCTAAGTCGGGGATCAGTGAGGCCAATGAGAATAGTGATAGGAATTGACTATGATCATACACTTAGACACTGGATGTCACAACAGAAGTCATCTAGAATACATGAATACATACATCCCTTAGTGCGAAACATGCCTGCAGGACAAGAACGAATCATCACCACAAAGCTTTCCCCTTGACATAAACTAAAAATTCAATTTACATGATGTTACACCATTTTTTGGTCATCTAACTTATTATCATTAGATGGACCCAAGTACACCATGTAAGACCAGTTTTACCCTAAGTAAAACTGCTTTCACTATGTTAAAACAGGAAACCCCAAAAGGAAATATTAAACAAAACCATATTTGTTTGATTTTCCTCATGGAATAATTAATTAAACCATAATTTAATTATTATTCCCAGTCATGTTTAACCCAAAATCAAAGAAATTAATTAGATAAACATTTATTTATCTTATTATTTTCTAGGAATAATCATTTAAACCTTATTTAGATGATATTCCTTGTTAAATATGACCAAATCACCCATAAATAATTAAATAAATCACTATTTCTTTAATTATCTTTCAACCACTTCCTTAAATAATTAAATAAATCATTATTTATTTGATTATCTTCTAACCGCTTCCTTAAAAAGATAAATAAATCATTTATTTATTTATTTTTGACAAATTAAGGGATTTGACCCCAGTCAAATACCTTTTCCCTCCAACAAATATAATAAAATATTCCATAAAAAGTGGATCTAGATCTGGTTAACCCATGCACCAAGATCTAGAATGACCCAATATTTTGTTATAAATAGGAGGGTTTTCCTACCATTCTTCACCTTTTGTTGCCTATTAGATCACTCTGGATCTATACACTTGGTCACATATTTCCATCATTTTCTCCCATTGAGCTCTACTCTTTGCATTGGGTTTTCTACATCAACTAGAGAGAGAAATCTTAGATCTGAAGTGCTGAGGACTTCCAAGAACCCATCCCACTGAGGGGAATTGGATACTCCTTCTGGTTTTCCTCACAGGTGCCCCATTAATACAAAATTTCTTTCAAAAATTGTTCTTGTCTTGTCTATTGGTATATGGAGCAAACCCTTGTTTTTACTGCTTAATGTCTTTCCATACATAGATCTGGTATTTTGCAGCTATTTTCTTGTCTAACTAACCGCAGATCTGAAGATATTGGCAGCCACTTTTTTTGTTAGGGCTATTAGTTATGCGTAGCTAAAGTGGTCCTTTTTCGTACACTTCGACAAAGGATTCATACTAACAAATGGCGACTCCACACGGGTTTTAAATTACGACCGCTGTCGTTTTTCATATTCTTGCATATCCAGCTACTTCAGACCCTAGGGTTTCTTTTCAGCTGTTTATTTTTCCTATTTTTATGTTGTTTTTCTCACATAAAAACCTAAAACATTAAAATTTCTAACTTCCGTGTGTTTCTGGCCCTATTGCGCAGGTAAGCGACACCAGCCGCAACTGAGACGACAACTTTTCTGAAAATCTGTCGCCGAGACAACCGGAACGGGGGGTCGCACTTTTTGGCCCTAAACCTGCGACTTGGACCTCCAGGTCGCACTTTTCAGCCTGTTTCCTGCGACCTGCACTGAAATCAGGTCAGAAACTGCGACCTGCCATTTTTTCAGCAATTTTTCTGCAATTTTTCTGGGTTTTGCTGCAGCTTCTGCCAGGGTCCTCCAGCCTCTGTCTCAGCCCGTTTTGACCAAGTTTTGATCTGTTTTTACTCATCTAAGTGGGAATCTAGCCCCCTAGGGCTTTAGTACCCTCCACTTTTTGTGGAAGAGTTTTAAGTTGTTTCAGCCATTTGTTTTTCACAGCCTCAGCCTCCTTTTTTCCAGATCTGTTACCTCCCTTTCAGATCCTTTGAAATCAGCCTTTCTTCCTTTCAAATCACCTCTTGTCGTTTTGTTTGGACCTACTTTTTGGGCCTCCCCCTTGCCCCCTCTATTTTTTGCTGATTTCCTTCCTTTTTCCAGCCACCTTGCCTCTGTCTCTTGGCTGTGGTCTGCACCTCTTTTCAGCAGCTTTGTCCTCTAGATCCCTGTCCCTTTTGACCCTAGATCTATTGACCTCTTTTTATGTGTGTTTTGAGTAGATTTTTGCCCTCTTTTAGAGTAGTTTTGAGAGACCCGCCTTTTTGGGTTAGATTGATGCATAGTTAGCTGTTAAATGTTCTGTCCTTTCAGCAATCTATATTGTTCTACACAAATTTATTTTCAGCTACGCAGCACACTTTTTCTTGCTCTCAAAATGAAAAGGGTTTAAAAAATAAAATTAACGCACACCACACACTGACCCTAAGTGAAGTAGCGCCGTGTTAACACCGCCTGGCAAAGACTCTAAAATCAATTGTCACTGCACCTTATCTTCCCTTGACATCGCTTGATTCTATCCCTTTCTGCCCTTGTCGGTTTCCTTCTTCCTATCATCATTGCGCCCCCAAGGCGCCTTTCCCGGAGACTTCTTGGCCTTCATCCTCAGTTTCCGGTCGATCGACCTGCTCCGCCCCGCCGTCGTCGAGCCAGTCCACCTTCGAGTCCGCACTCTGACTCCTCTCCTGATTCATCGGGTCCTCCTTCTCCTCCCGGTTCTCCCCCTGTCACCTTCACTATGTCTGGTCTAGGGCCTAACGCTAGCGGTTCTCCCGGCCCTAATGCCGGCCCTACTACTAGCGGAACCGCCACAGGAACTACCCCGGCCACCCCTGTGCTGTCGTACATTGCAGGCCTCAGCCTCCCCGATTTCCATCAGTTGATCAATGACCCCATTCACCACAATGCTAACTGGCCCGCTATGCCAACCAAGCTCCCCTCAGACATCCCTAAGTTGGAGGGCCTTAATGGAGAAGATCCAACCAACCATGTCCGATCTTTCCACATGTGGTGCTCCTCCAATTCCATTACCGATGACTCCATCCGTCTTCATTTTTTCCAACGCACGCTTACCGACGAAGCTTCTAAATGGTATGTTGAACAAGCCACCTCTACCCATACCACCTTTGAGACTCTTGCCCAAGCCTTTTTGTCGTACTTGCAGCTCCCTCTCTGATACGATACTGGCACGGAGCTCTTGACTTCCTTTAAGCAAGCCTCTTCAACACACCTTTCCGCCCATGTTTAGGAATGGCGACGAAGACAGAGCTTATGTCGAACCCCTCCCTTCGAAGATCGGGTTTACATGGACTGGTTCCTGCGCACCCTTCCCGCTCCCATCGGAAAAGATGTCGCCTCGCATTTTCCTCAAACTGAAGAAGCCGCCCTCCAAATAGCTTTGAAATATGACCTAATCTATGCTCCCAAATACGGTTTGCTGGCCCATCTGGTCTTCTTGACCTCCCAAGGCCCGGTGGCTTCTAACGCCAGGGGCTTCTCATTCCGGCGATGGTATCATTGGAGACTTCCATCCATATGCTCCAACCTCCTGGGCTATGGTCTCTCGGAGAGAGCCGGCCTCCTCGGCACTTTTCCCCCCCTCTGGTAGCATGTATCCGGGATCGGCATGCCTCCTCCTTTCCCAACTCTTGCTTACCTCAATGTTGCCCAACCCCCAGAAGCCTTGCTGCTCAGGCACAGTCCGACAACGATCCTCGACTATGTGCTTCCTTAACATTTGTCTCCTCAACTGACACTAGCACCTACAACCCCCTCCCGGGCAAGTATTTGCAGGCGGGCGCGACTAATCCCCCTTCTTCTCAAAGAAGGCAGAGAGGCAATCCAAACCAATCTGCCCCTGGTACCCATGGACCCAATCCGGGTCTGGACCCTAACACTGCCAACCAGCAACAGGGCACTCAGCCCAAGCTGGACAGGCCGCTTCGCACAAGTAAGCCTTGTTCGTGTTGTGGTGTTTATGGTCATTACACCCACGATTGTCCCCTATTACCCTAGATGCGGCAGATGTGGGAGTCTCAAGCCACATTGCGTGGATAGCACGCCTCCCCTCATGCTCCTCCTAATGTGGCCACTACCCAGCCAGCTGTGTTTACTGATCCTTTCCCTCAACAAGGATTCGTGGCTACCCAACCACCTGACAACCAGGTAGCCACCCCCCCTTCCCTTTCTGGTTCCTCTGATTACCAGATCCTTATGATGCACTCCGATCCTAACCCATCTGTCGATCTTCACCTTCAAACTCGGTCTCATCAGTACCCCAAGCCTCCTGCTCAGTCTGCCCCCGAGCCTCCCTCTTCAGGTTCTACAGAGCCTCTTTCGACATCCAGTGGCCCCTTACATATCCCTCAACCCAAAGTTGAGGTCCATACCAAGATTCCTAAGGGACCATTACGTCGAAATGCTGCTGGTCGAGCTGCTCATTTGTATAGCATAGTAGATGATCTGGCGCAATCTCCTGCTGCCATTTCCACACTGGAACTCCTCCAGTCGTGCCCTTCCCAAAAGAAGGCTCTATTATCTGTCGTGGGTGCTGTAGATCCTGCTGATGACCAAATGATTGTTTTCGACGCCACTCAATCGGACCATCCTCCCCTT